>QVRM01003415.1:0-27932 GCA_003439945.1 Dermanyssus gallinae
TACATTAAAATAAATATAAATTATCCTTATAAGTATGCCTAATTCTTTAGACAGTGGTTGTAGTCAAGAATGGCTTAACGTACGTAGCTACCATCGAATTAGGCTGCCTAGCCCACTGACTACTGGCCCATATCACTCATTCTCGTCTTATCTGATTCCTATCAATAATACAGTTGCTAGGCACTCTAAGGCACAAAAACAACATACTTTCGTTACGTACTTTATGTGGCCATATGCATGTAATTGTATGGTCCTGCGGTGCCATTTCCACCTATATATATTTTCTATCCTCTAACCGCCAAACTTCTACTTCCATCTTGTATACAAATGTCTGGCACGTGTTGTGTACGCAAACTAATCATATCTTCACTATAATGTTTATGAGGCAACACAATAGACCCACATTACATACAGAAGCAAGTTTACTCTGAAAGTAATCTTTGGTTAAGCACTGGTATTGGTTGCAGATCAGAATACTTACAGACACCCGTACTTCTAGAAACCACGGTGCAGCCGTTATTTACTGGAGCCCGTGCACTCGAATAACAAGCAATTAAGAGCTATTTGCCCTACATACTAGTTTTTGCTCCTGTTTTACCATCGCCATAGAGTCAGAGTCTATGTCAGCCATTTCTCTTCTATACCCCTAAAATTCTTTATATATATATATATATATTATATATATATATATATCCATATATTTTATTAAAATACAGATGGAGCGACAATTGTCTCCTAAGAACGTGTACACTGCTAACAAATGATATTATATGAAGAGTTTTCGGACAGCCAGAAGCGTTTTGGTCGGCTCTTCGACGAACAGTGGTGTCTTCATAAAAGGGTATGTGAAACACGAAACAAAAATCGTGCGGAAGGATCATAGCAGCTACGTTAAAAAGGCAAAGTAGTTGAACTCGCTCGAATACAGCTACGTTTGTTAACAAAGATGAACTGGTAAAATGCATAATGCTCACCGGACGTCGTTCCGACGGTAGTGTGGGACTCACCCAGCCCACGACTCACTCAAAAACCGCGCTTTGTCCGTGCGATGCTAGGCGTTACAAGTGTTTGTGTCTTGTTGGGAAAAAAACGTATTGCGGACCTGTAACGATGCGCTTCCATACGAGTGCTGTTTATATACATAACGCAATGCAAGGAGACGGCAACGAGAGTCGGTTGCCCCTTTAGTCCGCAGGCGATTGATTGCTCCACAGTCCTGCCGAGGCATTAGCAGCATTCTTTGCTACATAGTGCACATGCGGTGTTCCTGTGAGAGCCTTATCCAGCAGGAAGCCCAGGTATTTTAACTGTAACTGCGTGACTGTCACCAGGATGTCCTTCCTTGCACGAATGTAGATTCTGCGAAGTGAATCTTCAAGCCAATTAATGTACATGGTTTCGTTTTATGGAGAGCCAATTCAAAGCCTACAGTGTGGGGTGCTGCCTCTTGTTGGCTAGTTGGCTCTTCCTTTGAATATCCTTCCGTCGCAAGCAATGTCGACTGATGCCAGTTGTTTTGCGTCGGCGACAAAATCTCCCGGGTACATGGGGGGGGGGTACACCCGGGGGTGTATGCGAGTCCAAGTATTCCAGCGTCGGTTATTTTACGTGGAGTTAGTCAACTGCAGATCTCTAGGGTTTCCGCGCTGTAACTGCAGAGTAAACGCCTTCATATATGGATGTTGACCTTTAAAGTACGAAAATAGAAGACGTGCTGGGTAGGGAGATACGTTTTTGTCTACAAATGCTTTTTTATTGTCCCACGAGAGCGTCTTCAAGGTGTTTTTGACTTCTAGGAGGACAACCAGGATATTTTTGGCGTAATTGTTTGTGCTTCATCTACGTTTAGCAATTTACTGATAACTGATTGAGCACAATGTCAGGCTAGCAATCTTACAGTCCAACTGCACTCTTTCCACTTGTCTTTGTGGAAAGAGTGCAGTTGCGGTCGGTCGGGCTACTCTAATATTTAGTCGAGCCTGGTGGCGTGGTGGGGTGCATTCGCGTGCGCCTCGCGGCCAGAGAAACATATAAATGCGAGGGTTCGATCCTGACCGTTGCACATTTGTATTTAAAGGGTCCGTTTACAAAGTAATGCGACAGCAAACCCGTGGACGTTAAATGCTGGCTGAGGGTCAGCCCGAAAAAGTTAGGGCTACTTCAACCTATTGAAGCGGTTTGAGCGTAACGCAGTGTTTCACACAATTTTGTACACCTTTGACCCATAACTTTTTTTTTACTTTTCCACAGAGAAAGTTCCAGTGTGCCTCCTATAGATAAAAGAGTTTATATCGGTGTCTCGCTCTGCGGCGTGTGTGTAGGACTCTTAAGTCCTTTGAGAGTTTTGTTAACGTACTGCGTGTCGTATGATGATCACACGCAGCTAGAACGCATTTATCATTAAAAAAAGGCGTCTTACTTTTGTACTGCACACGGCATCGCTCGAAAGGCAGCAGCCCTGCGTTCAGGTCGGAGAAGCTGAGTTGACCAATGAAACAAGGACCGGCTTTTTATTAGAATTTTTTTTTCGTTCATTATTTGTTGCTTGCTCGTATTGCAGGCCGTGAGGTAAATAGGAAGATAGATGAATTAAAACGACCCCACATAAAACCCGTGGTGCTGTAATACCACAAGAGAGAGATAAAAACGAGTGTAATATGCACTAATCGTAGCGCAATCTAGAGCAAACCTGGACGCTTTTGTTTAGTGCACTAATGTATGCCATCTCGTACTCTTGTATCAACAACTTCCTCATAACAACTCCTCTTCTATCAACAACTCCTCAGGACCGATGACCTGTGACTCGTTGGCATTCACTATGTTATCCGGGACTTTTCTAAGTCCCATCTAACCAGCCACGGTCGGAATTTCCTCGGTGTATGTGTGTGTGACCCTCCCCCCCACCCCGCCCGGAACTTTGTCTTAGGCACGAAGTTCAAAGAAAGTGAGGCGTGGTCTCGGGGGGCAGTGAGCTAGTCATCTAACGCGGAGTCGCTGGTTCAATCTCTGCTGTTCTTTGAGTGGCGCTCATTGAAAATAGATGATGAAGCATACCGCTGAGAGTCATTGGCCCTGCTGCCACAACGACTGTTAGGGAACTCTAATATATTATATATATATATATATATATATATATATATATATATAAATATATATATATATATATATATATATATATATCTATATATATATATATATCTATATACATCCCAGGTCGTTCCAATAAGTTCTTAGAATGAGCTTTTTAGAATTCGAATTTGGCGCGCTTTCTACCCGCTATTTGGAACTGCAACTTTTCGACTGCCAGGAGTCAAATATTATGGTGATTGGCCGTTGCGATTTCGTTTGATCGCTTTTCCCGTGCAACGTATCGGCGTGATTTTGAAAAATGGAGAAAAAAGAGTATCGAGTGTTATCAAGCATTTTAATTTTCAAAGGTTGGAATGCGACCCAAGTGAAAACTGAGTTAGACGAGGTGTACGGTGACTCTGCGCCATGTTTTGCCACTGTTTCCAACTGGATTAATGAGTTAAAAAGAGGTCGCAGGAGCACCGGGATGAACTACGTTCAAAACGCCCAAAAAACGGCAACTGATTAGGAAAACGTGGAAAAGGTGCGGACAATCGTTTGCCGTAGATAAGCGAGTGAACATTAGGGAGATAGCGGAGGCCTTGGGGATCAGGTTGGGGTAGTGTGCATTTCATCCGCACGAAAACTTGAAGATGAAAGAGCTCAGAGAAAAATGGCTGCCGCATTTGCTCAACCAAGGCCAAAAAAACGCGCCGTGTTTTCGCTTCACAGCAAAATTTGGCCAAGATGTCGAACAATCCGTCGGATTTTTGGCGCAGATTCATGACCGTCGATGAAAGCTGGGTCCATCACTACAACTCCCGAGACCCAAGAAGCATCTTGCCAATGGTGTGCACCTGAATGAACGACCTCCGAAGAGGGTGCGGACAACGGCATTAACCGGAAAGGTGGTGGCTACAGTTTTTTTAAGACCAACGTAGAATAATGCTGGTCGACTACCTTGAGAGCGGTAAAACGATCACAGGAGAATATTAGGCAAGACTGTTAGACTGCCTTTAGCAAGAACTCATCGTGAAACGGCCCGCTTTGCAGAAGAAGGTTGTCCTGTTTCACCAGGACAATGCTCCTGCACACAAGTCCCGGCAAGCATCGGCAAAAACTGGGGTTCGAACTTATTAAACAACCTTCCTATTCTCCAGACCTGGCCCCCTCTGATTATTTCCTCTTCGGACATTTGAAGAATAGTCTCGGTCGAAAGCGTTTTGCCAGCAATGAAGAGGTTTAGGTTGCTGTCAATGCCTATTTTCAGTCTAAAGACGCGGAATTCTACTTAAGAGGTATAAAAGCTCTGAAATCTTGGTGGGAAAAGTGTATTGAGCATCTCGGGGAGTATATCGAATAAGATAAATTTAAAAAACATTGATTTGGAAAATTCTTGGTTTTCATTCTAAGAACTTATTGAACTACCTGTATATATATATCATTTAGTAGAACTTGAACTGATTAAACGATTCCTTTTGTCAAATTGTTGGCAAAGTGCGACAGGCAAGGCTCTCTAAGCTCAGCAAGAATCAAAGGGATGAACAGATACAAAAATATACTGTAATAAGTAGACACGACGGGGACCTGCAAGGAGTGGTTCGTCACCTTGCGAAGCCACCTTGAGAACTCGGTTTTCGTATCTCAACAAATCTACTTCTCGGTGTATTGAAAACATACCTCGATAACACGGCTATTCTAAGGCCTAAGACAACACGGCGAGTTCTGGGGCAGTAGGGAATGGATAATAATCTAAAATATTAATATCCTCCCTTAGAAAATGAGTTTAATGCTTTGCGCTTCAGAGTGCCAAAGAAGGGAGTTTTGTTTCGGATCTTGCCTATTACGGAACTGCCAATTGTTCCAGGGTGCAATGAGTCTCACACACTTTTTGATACCTCTCTGGAACTTATTTGGCTTTTTGGTTTTGAAATATTGCATTCCTAACTGGCTCTTTTATGTGTAACAACAAATCCTTATGCCGGCGTGGAATGGCCAAGGTCAGCGCCATCGAAGCCTTTCCTTTTATTTCGAATGCATTGCATATGCACTCTTGACAAGTTCGAATACAAGAAACAGATCCGCACATTCGAGACCGAACCTGTGATTGAGCGCACCAGGAGCCAGGGAAGTAGTGCAAGCAAGCTGTTAACCGCCAGCATTCGAAGAGCCCTAGCTTTCTTTCGCTTGCTCGAACCAGAGGAGCAATAAGCGCGCAATTGATCGAAGCGCCGCTGTGAGGTCAACGCCTATGAGCGGTTCTTTGCCTAAATCTGCTCGTATGCAGCACTTCTCGAAGGTTTCAATCCGGAAGCGAACGAGACCGAGACGCAGCATGTAGTCCGTCTAGCCGGATAAGCTTAGGCTCATACAATTCTACATGTCATCGGTAACCTACAGTACTACACGAACAACTGCAGCCTCAAGCTCGAGAAGGGAAGTTGTTCAAAGAGCGAAGTGATCCGGCGACTCAGACAGACAGATACTCAAAGAGCTAGAGAAATTACGCGAATGTTTGCAGTGTATGTACTCCTGGAAGGCGAACATACAGGTAGTTCAATAAGTTCTTAGAATGAAAACCAAGAATTTTCCAAATCATGTTTTTAAATTTATCTTATTCGATATACTCCCCGAGACGCTCAATACACTTTTCCCACCAAGATTTCAGAGCTTTTATACCTCTTAGTAGAATTCCGCGTCTTTAGACTGAAAATAGGCATTGACAGCAGCCTTAACCTCTTCATTGCTGGAAAAACGCTTTCCACCGAGACTATTCTTCAAATGTCCGAAGAGGAAATAATCAGAGGGGGCCAGGTCTGGAGAATAGGAAGGTTGTTCAATAAGTTCGAACCTCAGTTGGGCCAGTTTTGCCGATGCTTGCCGGGACTTGTGTGCAGGAGCATTGTCCTGGTGAAACAGGACAACCTTCTTCTGCAAAGCGGGCCGTTTCACGATGAAATCTTGCTTCAGGCAGTCCAACAGTCTTGCATAATATTCTCCCGTGATCGTTTTACCGCTCTCAAGGTAGTCGACCAGCATTATTCTACGTTGGTCTTAAAAAACTGTAGCCATCACCTTTCCGGTCAATGCCGTTGTCCGCACCCTCTTCGGAGATCCTTCATCAGGTGCACACCATTGGCAAGATGCTTCTTGGGTCTCGGGAGTGTAGTGATGGACCCAGCTTTCATCGACGGTCATGAATCTGCGCCAAAAATCCGACGGATTGTTCGACATCTTGGCCAAATTTCGCTGTGAAGCGAAAACAAGCGCGTTTTTTGGCCTTGGTTGAGCAAATGCGGCAGCCATTTTTCTCTGAGCTCTTTCATCTTCAAGTTTTCGTGCAAGATGAAATGCACACTACCCAAACTGATCCCAAGGCCTCCGCTATCTCCCTAATGTTCACTCGCTTATCTGCGGCAACGATTTTTCCGCACCTTTTCCACGTTTTCCTAATCAGTTGCCCGTTTTTGGGCGTTTTGAACGTAGTTCATCCCGGTGCTCCTGCGACCTCTTTTTAACTCATTAATCCAGTTGGAACAGTGGCAAAACATGGCGCAGAGTCACCGTACACCTCGTCTAACTCAGTTTTCACTTGGGTCGCATTCCAACCTTTGAAATAAAATGCTTGATAACCACTCGAAACTATTTTTTTCTCAATTTTCAAAATCACGCCGATACGTTGCACGGGAAAAGCGATCAAACGAAATCGCAACGGCCAATCACCATAATATTTTGACTGCTGGCAGTCGAAAAGTTGCAGTTCCTAATAGCGGCAAAAGCGCGCCAAAATTCGAATTCTAAAAAGCTCATTCTAAGAACTTATTGAACTACCTGTACATGTCTATGTTTTATCTGCAATTTTTTTTTAAAAACAACGGTCTAAAAAATTAATGTCAAGATAAATCACAGTACCCAATTATTTATTTCAATACACAGATGGAAGCTAAATGGCTATCGTTAGTGGTCTTCTATAAGCCTACTATGTATTGTTTGTGGTGGATTAGTATATATATTCTTGAAATACCGATCAAACTTGCTTTCATAAAGCTGAGCGTATAATTCACTCGTAATCAGTCACATTGTTGCAGATATATATATATATATATATATGTGAACATGAGCCCCAGGTAGCTTGCAATCCTCCCTCAGGTGCTCTAAGAGTCACACCTTTTGCATTTCGGTTTAGAAAGTTTGCAGTTGACTGCAAGATGATCCATGTTGTAACAGTTAAAACATTGCATTTGTTCCTGATATAAGACGACGCCGTGCCGTTTCAACCCTAACCAAACCTCAGCTGGGAAATCTCCACCCGCAAATGTTACAATAACTTATTCGGATGTCGATACGATATTTGTCTTCGCGTCTATAGTTTTCACCCTGATTGCTTCGTAAACTTCGAAAGGCTGCAGAGCCAAGAATGCAGCCCTCGATATTGAGTTATGCACGCCAGAGATTTTGCCCTTCAGTGTGGATCGCTCATCGCTGATCCTCGCGAACACCTTTCCTCGTGGAGATTGTTTGGTCACCGCGGTAAATTCCGATTCGTCCGGTGTTTCTTCACCGTCACGGTCGTCCTCGGCTATCTCGCTAGTGTCTTTCATGCTCGCCGTTTGAGCAACCGCCTGCAAGACACGCATATCTGTGCTGCGACTAGGTGTTCCACACATTTCGTCCTTAGACAGTAGGTCGGACCGCCCGCATCGCTGATTGGTCTAACAATGCGTCCAACAACGCTTCATCGTCCACATGCACGTACGCAGGTACGTCACGTTGCACCATCTGCTTTTTTGTTGGTGTTTGTTCCACCGACATGGCTAGCAAGGCGGAATACTGCGCCGCGCCTGTTTACAAACAAGGTACCGTTTGTTTACCATGCAGACGCAGGCCGTTCGCGTTCGATTGGTAATAATAGTCCTGGTATCCCGCGGGGGGGGGCGGGGGGAGTTGATCATGACAGTCGTGATGCTGACTGGTGATGCTGACGGAACTGTAAGTTATAGTTAGGTACAGCTGAATAAAGAGAGCCAATAACGGATGCTGCTGAAGGTGAGTATTGATTAACCACACAATGATGATGATGATGACGTATAAGGTGGCCCAATGAGGATAACGGCAAAGGCCGGGATGCTAGTAAAAACAAAATTGACAATTTTGATGATGTTGAGATGAGTGGTGATAATGACTATTGAGGTCGACACTGCATCCAATATATATGTATATATATATATATATATATATATATATATTTGTTTTTTCTCATTTAATATTTAATGTAATAATAGTATCCTATATATATATAAATATATATATATATATATATATAATATATATATATATATATATATATTTTTTTTTTTTAATTTATTTACTAAATATATATATTTAAAAAAAACACAGTTTTCCGAGCACCGCCACATTATTTCGGGCACAAAAACACGTGAGGCGCGCGAGATTTCAACTTCAAAGTGAGAGCGGACATAAGCGAAACGCCACAGGCGGACCTCGTAACGCGTAAAGCTTTAATTGCATGTGACGTCCCTATAACCGACAGGAGGCGCCCTTGTTAGTTTCACGCAGCTGGCAAGACGGTCTCTTAATTGCTGAGGTTGGCTCGCGCCCACTTTGTGCAGAGGTCTAGCTGATAGTCACTGCTGAAGCATTGTGTTCATCGAATACCATCTAGAAAATATTGTAATGATTTAATAATTATTACAATACGTTTGTACATTCGGCAGTGCTCGCGTCATTACGTATATATATGAATAGTCGAAATTCGAAATTCGCAACCTGACGACGTTATTGATGACCTCGGGACACCATCGCTTCCTCCCAAGACAGTGGTTACCAGTGATTCGTTCAGTGGACGACGAACTGATTTAAAGCGCATTTGGAAAAAACAAATTGGACCACCGTGACTACAGGGTATTTATGTCTCTACATATCGGAATCTATCGAATGTAGTGCACGACGGGTATCGTCAAGAAATAAAACATCGTTGCTGTACAATGTGGATTTTGCATACGACTCTGCGATTAAGCGGCAATTAAGCGGAACTAGTGCTAGCGTCGGTCAAGGTGTAGCCGTAGCATTGTGCCGCTGTTGGATATCAGAATGCCAAAAACAGTTTCTGAACGCTGAAGGCCGCTCACCCACGTGCTTGGCAATTATAGCTGTAATGCTATGCCGGAACTTCAACTACCGAGCACGCGTCGTGAACGTGACGTGTCTCATAGTAGTAGGTTTTTGCTGTCACTGACATATTGTTGGCGTCGTCAATTTCATGTCCAGATGTCGACTTGGTTTTTTTAACAGTTCGATGTATTAAAAATATATATATGATAATTACACATCTTCACACATTTACACTTCTGTGAAGTTTTGCAGTTGTCCGACAAGCAAACATATATCGCACGGCTGGCTTCCTCGGGCAACTTAACTTTCGGCAAAACACCGACTCCATATCTGGTACTGGTACGGACACAGTTGAACATACGATTAAATCTGTCGCCATCAATTGCGCGCTATGCGTCGTCTTGCATGTCTCAGATGAGTCTAAAAACGTATTTGCGTGGTATTTAATGATGAAGCCATGCAGTAACCACATAGCGCGCCTTGAAGCACTCTTAACAACGTCCGTTACCTGTTCGGAATATTTTAGATTTGGACTAGTGATCACTCAAAGATCACGAACAGAAAACACGTTCTGTAAAACACTGCCCCCCCCCCCCCAAAAATGAACCCATGCATTGATTTGCGTGATCTAAGCGGAATACAGTACATTTTTCGACAGGCAGTTGGAGATCCGGACTATGCGCCTAATCGAAAAATCATGTAAGGAAAGGCGGAAAACATTAACATCATTCATTTTATTGATAATAACATTCCACCTTATATAATCGGCATATATTTAAGCGACACCATTGGTGGTAAGATGTTACAAATCGAGTTTGTGTAGAGCAGATAAACTAACAGGCCACGTAAAGTTCTTTGGGGGCATCCAGATGTCGCGTTTGCACGTTCCGAAAACGTATAATTAACTTTAACACGTAAAGTTTTTCCACGCAGGAAGGTCGCAACTGATAGGCCGAGATTCAACGCCGTACTATTCGTTTTGCACAAGTTATGCATTCAAAGGCCGACTTGAAATCGAAATATGCTACGTCCATGCAGTAAGATTAAAATGTATATTCATTAAACACATTGCTTAGTAGAATCGTGAAGCGTCTCGGACGAAAAGTAAGCTTCTCTCGAGTAATGAGCGATTGAGTGTTTGCATTTTCATATCAGCTTGACAGTTTACTGACTTCAACAGCTTGCTGGAAACGAGGGCCATTAATATAGTTTTGTCTGTTCGTTGCCTCTATACTCGAGAGAGCTCTTTCTTGCGCACCGGAGGAGTAATAGCTAGACAAAAAACAGACGGTTCTTCATCGGCCTCCAGAGTACTCTGGCATATTAGACCCAGGGGAGTCAACCTCCATACCTCATAACCACAGTTTTGGTAAAACTATGCTGGAAAGCCTTTAGGGACAGTGCTCATCTTGGTTTTTGTTTAGAAAAGGTCTGTTAGTAAATTCACCGGAGACACACCAATAACAAATTCGGGACCCCTCGCTGCGCACCGGAAGATAACATGCGCCGCCGAAGCTCGGAGGCGTCTTGATAGGTTTTCGCCTTCGAAAAAGCCTTTAAGGGTGCTTGCTTTCTCGAGATCGTTCGATACGGCCGTGCCATACATACTCTATCATACATTGACTAAGAGTGGGGGTGCACACATTGATCTTACGCCTGATCTGGTTGAAGACATCCGTATCCTTAGCGCAACCGAAGTTCGTAATCTGACCCACCAGCCAGATCAACTTTCCTTTGAAGTCATTGCACCTGTTGGGAATCTGCATTTTCGAACTACAGAGCAGAAGTAAGCTGTGCAACGTGATTGCTGATAGGAGCTCGAGTTCTTTCACTTCTCAGATGATGTTACCATTGTCATGCGTAGCGCATTCGATCAACTGAAATAGATCAGCTGCCGAAATAAGATTGAGAAACATCTGTTTCTTGGATAGGTCATTATGTCCAGGTGATGCACTTGGACAATAAGAGTCGTTCCAGTCAATCCTAGAGCAGTTGAAAAACATACATACAAGAATAGAATCATGCGTTAATAATCGCCAAAATTGTATTACAATGAATTAACTGGTTTGTTTTTAATGTCAATTGTGGTTAAATATATGGGTGTTATTTGTGGGTTCATGTAGCTTAGAGATAGATATCTAGCCATACATAAATAAAAATAGAAAGCAGTGAAATACAGTTTTGGCCGTTAATACAGTTTGGTATTTCTGGTCGTTGATACAGTACTTTTGAATAAATCACTGGATTTGGCGGGCTAGCATGTGGCTAACTTGTCATATGGAAGTCACTGTTTTCGCTTGAACTGTTCCTGTCCCCGTCCTGTTGTCGAGGAAAGTAATGATTTCCTGAGTATGATTAAAATATGTGTGCTTTTTTCATTCCAAATGTCCTTCGCTATCTCCGTGCCTAATTACGTTATTTTACTCACCCCTTGCAACACGCTATAACAAACTGATACGAGTATGCAAAGCATAGATCTAGTGATCGGAACAGCTGCAAACAACCGTCATTACTAGTGAAATCAATGCATACAAAACACATCGTTTTACTAATTTTTTTTTAGTGATTCAATTTTGTTACTAAATGAAAACCGCAATGGCTGATCATTGGTGCTCGATCCGAACATGAAATACGACACACGCCTGTTTCTACAACAATTACTACTACTACTACTACTACTACAGCAACAACAAGGAATTCAAGTCGATAAATGACACGTGCACTTCGTACGTGTTTCTTTCGTGAGGTGTGGTACAAATATGTTTGATCCGGTTGTCGGCCAAATCATTCTCAGCCTCAGAATCGTCGTTACTGTTGTTGTTGTTGTTGTTGTTGTTGTTGTTTTTGTCGTTCTGCTGCTCAACAAACTACAACACGCCTAACGTTAAGCAGAACAGGACGGCTTGACGGGCTTCACTGCCTTCCAGCCTTCTTCCGCTGTTTACTGCGTAAATAAACGGCGTTTGCTATTCAATTCTACGTACTAGGCAGGTTTCGATAGGCTTGATCCGACGGCGGTTGGCGGATTGGTTGGCTGGCCAATCACTTAGTCACGTCGGATACCGTCTTGATTGGAAGTCTCAACAAGTCGAAAGCCGGACAGCCGTCGGCCTCAATCGACGGCGCCGTTTCTGCTGCCGCTGCCGCCGCCATCGCCAGTACCGGTGCTCGTTCCCGGAGTTCACAGGAGTTCGCAATCTCGAACGCCAGTAGCCCGAGAGAGTCGGTTTTATTTGCCCTTGATGCAACGATTTGATTTCATGCATGGCAAATTCAACTTTATGCACGTCTGGCGGTGGCGTCTCGTTACACCGCCGTTGGCTGCGTTACGTATACGTGCTTTTACTGTGCTTATACGTACGTTTTTATTTCATTACGTATACTTTTATTTTCATTCGTTCGCCCTTTTGTACTGCCCGCTTCACGCACTGACGTAGTAGATAGAGGTTTAGTTACTACCGGGTGTGGCGGCGTGGTCTAGGGGGGGGACTAGTGCACTAGTCATGGTTGTCATCTACCGATCCCCGGTTCGATCCCTGTTGTTGATCGAATTTTCTCTTTGAGCGATTCTCATTAAGATTAGAGGATTAACCATACCGCTGAGTGTCAGCGGCCATGCTGCCACAAGGATTGTTAGGGAAACCCTAGATATCTTAACATGTCCGGCCCTTGGTGCTTTGAAGATATACGTCAGGTTGAGTTCCAAGCCCGTAGGGGACGGAGGATAGTCTAGATTTAAAAACAACGTCCTTAAAAAATGTTTTAATTCTAGTTACTACCGGGTATATTTACTGGCAATAGCAACGGCATACTACTTTTTGTTCCAACAACAGAGGAACACACATAACAACGACAACAAGCAATACGAACAACAACAGCCAACCAACCGTGGACACCAACAAAAAGGACAACAACAACAACAATAACAACAGCATCACCATTACCATCAGTGGTGCCTTAAACCAAGACCAGCAAAACGTTCTCGTCGTTAATTCCTGTGTCTTGGCACTGTAAGTAATGCGCGGTGCGCTCATCTAAGCCAATAGATCACCCAGCGTGTTTTTGACGCGCGATCGCCGAACGCACGCAAAGTGAGCTCGTCTGATTTGTGCCGAGGCGACATCGTGTCTCGCCGCAATACGAAATACGACAATCAATGTTCGAATTGATACGGAAGACGGAGCGACGACAATCACCGGCGATCTCAGTATGATCAGTGAGCTTATACTATTACAACGACAAAAAACGTAACTACTAATACGACTGCTTAGACTGCGACTGTTAAGGCAATTACGGAGTAAGTTACGACCAACGACGGAATAAGTGAAGAAGGCCAAGGAGGCCACGATCACAACAGCACTACGGGCATCATGATCAAAATGTTGTTTTGTTGCACTTAATGTTGTTGTTTAGTTGTACTTGTTGTTGTTTGTTTGTTGGTGTTTTATAGTTGTTGTTGTCGTTGTTGTTGCTGTGTCGTGGTTGCCGTTGCAACGACACGCGGTTTTTTGACAGCGCAACTCGCAATATTGGCGCCGAAACCCGCTCAGTAGTAAGAAGGTGGTCAGTGCGTTAGTTAGTTAACCAGTGACCACTACTGCTACGAATGCAATGGCTACCATAACTAGATACAACTTCCCCCACAAGTTTTTTCTGCGTCTACGTAATCAAACCGCTTCGTACTCGTGGTCGCAAAGCATCCCGACGACGACGACAACAACAACAACAAAAATAACAACAACAACAACAATAACAACGCCGCTTGAAGAAGATCGACGCGCGATAAGCAGCCATCCATAGGGTGACGGCCGGCAACCGCTCAGAGCTTCACGCCTTTGTCATAGCGCTGCCACCACTGACACCAGTACCAGCAGCAGCAGCAACAATAGCAATAGCATGAACAACAACAATAGCATGAACAACAACAACAATAGCATGAACAACAACAACAATAGCATGAACAACAACAACAACAGCGTGGCGGCGGCGGCAACTGAAACGGTCACAGAAGGCAGAAGTGTCGATGATGGCGTGAAGAACTGCGGCGTCTAACGTTCGTTCGTCCGTCCGTGGTTCTGGTCTGTGTGCTCGGTCATCGGTGTCTTCATCATCATCACCGTTGTCGTTGTTGCTATTGCTGCTATTGTTGTTGTTGTTGTTGTTGTTGGTGTTGCTACTGTTGTTGTTGGTGTTGCTACTGTTGTTGTTGGTGTTGCTACTGTTGTTGTCGTTGCTGATGATGTTGTTGTTGCTATTGTTGTTGTTGTTGCTATTGTTGCTGTTTTTGCTGATAATGATGTTGTTGTTGTTGTCGTCGTCGACTGACTACCTCGTCTTCAGCCCCCCCTTTGCTTCATCTTCTTCCTCTTCTTCTTATTTTGCTTCTTAGCCCTTGCCCTAACCGCTTGAGCCAGTGAGAGGGGAAGACACGGCGACATACCACCACCGCCACCACCACCACCACCATCACCACGACCGCCAACAGGAGAAGGAAGAAGAACGAGGAGACAACGACAACGACGAGGAGGACTACGGGGGGAGGAGGAGGAGGAGGCGCAGCATGCTTAAGCTTGTTTTCGGCCAACCGGCCATCTCTCTCCGGAGCGATTGAAGTTGCTGCTGCTGCGGCTGATGTTGCTGCCGCCAGCACCATCGCCACCGCCGCCGCTGTTGTTGCTTCTGCTGCTGCTGCTTCTGCTGTCCCCGCGTGCCAAGGGGCATCGGCCAACTGTCGAATCCGATCCACCGACTGATCAGAAGATGCCGACAGTCGTCGCAAGTCGATCGTCTGTCTGATCTCCGAAGTCGAGCAGTGCGGATCGGAGTGGAGCGGAGCAGTGCGGATCGGAGCAGGGCAGAGCAGAACAGAGCGAAGTGAAGTATCATCATCATCACCTTCTTCTCGTCGTCTCGATCTCTCCGCACCTCGCACAGTTGGGGCGCACGCAGATGCATGTCGTAGACGCAGCTACTAAAGGGCAGGCTGTGGGCTCCTTCTCTACCTGCGCATGTGTGGTGATGCTAGGTGTCGCCTTCAGCCCTTCACTAACTCAAATCTGCTAATCTAACGCAGCCGTCGAGGACACTACGGCTGAACGCGACCACTGTTGATCTGTTGTTAGCTGGTTGATCGATAACCGCAGTTCCACCGCCAGTTGTCACGAGTACATCAGTCCCGCTTAATGGTGCTGCTGTACGGTGGTGTCGGTGACGACCTTAAGGATCCTCCAAGATCCTCCGTGATCTAGGGCCGCCGCAGTCGTAGCCGGAACTTACGGATTGACAAAGTGCGCCGGCAGACCAGCGCCCTTTCGGCAAACAGCGGTGCAGGGAAAACCCTAAGAGTCCACTAAGAAGTTGTGTGAAGTAAGAATATGTGTAAGGTGATTCTGTGCGTCTATTCGTAACGGTGTCGATAACCGTGCTTTGTGTGCAGTGGGAACTGAGTCGTGTTCTCCGACTGTGCGTTAGTTGGGAGTGAGCGTGGGTGTGTTGGTGTGTGTGACACGCAACGCTAGCGGAACCAAAGTGTTGTTATCGTTGTCAGTTTATCTTGGAGTTGTGGTGAACTCTAACATCCCCGCTAGGGTCTGACGGCCCGAATATGAACAAATTCACCGTTGTGCTCCTGCTAGGAGCGCTGGGGCTAGCGGGAACCCAGAGGACGCAGGTGAACCCTCAACTTCTGCAATGGGCACTTAATCGAGCTTTTCACAGGTAAGTGATTTAATCGCGCCCCGTTTGCACCTTGGTTGGTTCCTGTCTTGGTTGTCCCTTGTTTGGTTTGGTCTGCGGCAATGCTGCAGTATGCGTTGCAAACAGCGACTCTCGCCTTTACACGCGACGGAGATTGAAATTGACGGAGACCTACGTAGAATTTCGTGCCCACGAGAGTCACGACGATATCACGCCTTTAGCATTGCGTTCTATATATATATATATATATATATATATATATATATATATATGGCGTTAACTGGCATGATCGGCCATGCGTTTAATTGTTCCGCATGTGGTGAGTTCTGAATAATCTGCTCAGTTACTATAACCTAGATGTACCTGAAAATCCACATTTCTAGCGAAAGTGCCTGCCGTCTGTCAGGCCGATCTTCAAGGCCGATGCTACCTTTCTTGGTAAATCCAACTTAAGGGGTTTGTTTTCGAGTTGTTCTTAACCCTGACGGAAATTAAATATTTCTTTGCGCGTATGTACGTATTCGTCGCCACTGGAGGAATTTTTTTATTTACACAGCAAGGCATTTTTCACAGCCAAGCAAATTTGACCTGTCCGACAACACATAGTGGTCGGACGGTATGATTTTAATTATATATATATATATATATACATACATACATAATAAGTTGGAAAAATATACGCGTTAAAGACAACCTTTGGCATGCGTTGAAAACGGTAAAAAGACTGACGTGACAAGGTTTTGTCAGAATTCTAACTTAAACAAGCTTTCTTCTATACAGAGTCGAACTGCTAACCCGATAGAATATAAGGTCAATGTGCATATTCTACTTTCAACCAGATGTACTGTGAAACAGCTCGTCGACTCTTGATGCTAATTAGTGTGTGTGTGTGCTGGTGGCTGTCATTGATAAAGAACGCGAACAGGAACTGCAGTAGTAACAATAATGTATCTATTTAGTTTTCTTTTTATGTCACTGTCTGCAAGTACTACGAGTTTTCGCCTCGAACAAAGTCGGTGTGGGGCCACGATCAAACTTGCGACTTCCAATGTCAGAATAATGTAATTTCCTCTGACGATGTGTCGTCGACAATATAATAATGTTTTGATTACGGCATCACATGTTCCGCCAGGTCACGCGTTTTCGAGTGCAGACGACGTTCTACACAAAAGTTTAACACTAAACTGCTCTACGCCGGGGCAACTACAAGTAAACAAACGAAACGCAAGAAATAAACGCGGGAATAAATTTAGCAACCAAGCGAGAAAAAGGTGTTAGTGGCCTATAAATGATGATGACGGTCAAGAGCGCTATTTGCACCGTTTCTCTTGATCTTTCTTTCTGTAGCACCTTTTTTTCGTGCTCTCTCTCTCTCTTTCTCTGCCATGTAGCAATTTTGTAATATTATGCATGTTTTTAACGACAACACCGTACGTACGAATACACTATGAATATCACAGTCACATATGGGTGTGAGTCTATCATGCACACATGAGGAGTGCATCGTGCACACATGAGGAGTGCATCGTGCACACATGAGGAGTGCATCGTGCACACATGAGGAGTGCATCGTGCACACATGAGGAGTGCATCGTGCACACATGAGGAGTGCATCGTGCACACATGAAGAGCGCATCATGCACACATGAGGAGTGCATCATGCACACATGAAGAATTTATCATGCACACATGAAGAGTTTATCATGCACACATGAGGAGTGCATCATGCCCGCATGAGAAGTACATCATGCACACTTGAGGAGTACATCATGCACACTTGAGGAGTACATCAAGCACACTTGAGGAGTACATCATGCACACATGAGGAGTACATCATGCACATGAGGAATGCATCATGCACACATGAGGAGTACATCATGCACATGAGGAATGCATCATGCACACTTAAGGAGTACATCATGCACACTTAAGGAGTACATCATGCACACATGGGGAGTGCATCATGCACAGATGAAGAGTACATCATGCACACATGAGGAGTGCATTATGCACACATGAGAAGTACATCATAAACACATGAGGAGTGCATCATGCACACATGAGAAGTGCATCATGCACACATGAGAAGTGCATCATGCACACATGAGGAGTGCGTCATGCACACATGAGGAGTGCGTCATGCACACATGAGAAGTAAGTACATCATGCACACATGAGGAGTGCATTATGGAGTGTACAGATGTACGTAGACCATAGTGAAGTTGGCCAAACAAACAAATCGACGGAATTCATCGATAACGACGACGACAACGACCGGACGGACGGACGGATAGCCAACGGCTGGACAAACGCGCATTGTCTTGCCGATCGTACGCGCCATGTCGACTGTGTGTGTTTGTCCGGACCAGTCGTTGGTTAGTTAACCCCCCGCCGCTTCTGCTGCTGTTGTTGTTGTGATTTGGTATCTTGCCTTAGTTGCCTGTTGTTGATTCATTAACGTCTCTGCCGAGAGTGTCTACGATTGAAGTGAGCGGCGGCCCTCATCGTCGTCGTCGTCGTCGTGGCGACAGTAGCAGCAGCGGCTACTCTAGTCGGGCCCCCGACGGCCGCGCCAGCAGCAGCAGCACCGACCGATGAACTGAGTATTCTTCTGCAGCATCAGCAACAACGGCAACTCCAGCAGCAGCAGCAGCAGCAACAATGGCAACACCAGCAGCAACAACGGTAGGCAGGATCGACCTCTCGTCGTCGTCGTCAACGGTGGTGGCGGCGGCGGTAAAGTTTCTTTTCTTCTTGTCGCCGCGACACCCCGTACCCACAGCAGCAGCAGTAGCAATAATAATAACAACAACAACCACAACAACGATACCACGGCCGATGTGGCGGTGGCCCCACTGCTGGTGTCCAGCGGCAGTGGAAGCAAAGGAGCAAAGCTAACGGCAACAACAACATCGGCGTTTGTCGCCTGGTAGCTGCACGGCCGCAGCGGCAGCACCAGCAGTGTTACATATAGTCTTGTCTATTCAGCATGTATGCATATATATATATATATATATATATATATATATATATATATATATATATTATATATATATATATATATATATATATATACATATATATATATATATATATATATATATATCAGTCAAGGGGCAAAGAGAACGACTGAATTTTAGTGGGTGCGAGTCCGACACTACCGTGGCTTTAACAACGTCGCCCGGTGTGCATAACGCATTCTACCAGTTACCTCTACAAAAACAATAACAATAATATATATATATATATATATATATACATATATATGCAGTAAACCCTCTAGCACCCTTCAGATCAACAAGCACGCGCAGGCGACGTTTGCGCGCGGGAATTCGGCTCAACATCAACATGTTTACCTAGCAACAAAGCAGTGAGAGAGCAGCGAGACAGGGTGTCGTGTGCAGGAACAAGATCGAACCACAGGACGTCAATGGCAAGACTAGGAACGGAGGCTGCCCGTGTTGCTATGAGGCAAACAACCACAAAGGCTCACTTACAATCACCGTAGGACAGGAGAACAACGAGGCAATATTGAATGCTTGACCAGGTGACAATAGCAAAAAAGAACTGCCAACAACAACAACACAAGTACAATACAAACATGCAACGACAGCGGCAATAGCAACAACTTAGCAAACACAACAATAACAATGCCAACAGGAACGCTAGGAACGCCCTTATTGACATCATCAAGATGATGACGATGATGATGATGCTGCTGGTGATGACGAAGATGACGAGGATTGCAATTATGACACCAGTGACAACAATAATGACTTTCGTTTGATGACTTATTATTCGTTGTCACTCTGTCACGCGATGACTACGACTCGTACGATCATTAATACAACCCCCCCCCCCAACGAGGGGCACCGTTTCCCTACCACTACGACAGTAAGTGGTAAATGATACTCGGATAAATACTACCTTTACTTTGACATGTCTTTTTACTACAGCCACTACTATTACTGTTACAACGACGAAGAAAACGAAGACAGGAATGGCTGGTCTGTCTTCTGCGAGTGGCTTTGCAGTTGCTTTTCGTATTATGTTGCTATAATGCTATGTATCCTCTGGACAGCAAATAACTCTCTCGTTTACAAACTCATATATATATATATATATACGAAACATGTAGTTGATGGTCGTACATGTAGCCGGGCAAGCTTCTTTCGTTGACGTTTTACTGTGTGGGGGTCTGAACAGGAGAACGGCCTGCACCTGCCATTGCCTGCAATTAATATTGTCCAACTGAACTTCCAGCTGCAATGACTGATGAGACAGAAGTTGGTTTTGTCTGGATACACTGCTGGATCATCCCGAACGCTCAACGGACAACATCGATCGATACAACGACAGGCAATCAACAAATAATTGCGCTTGCGTATACATGCAGAATGTGTTGAGTGGTGTTCTTTGCATTGCCCCCTTCCCTCCCCATTCGATTCGTAGCGGAGCTGAAAATGACAGCGCGTTGATCTATCAAATTTCGTTTCGTCATCGTGTTATCTGGCACTCTGATTGTGTTTATCATATGGTATATATATATATATATCGAGGTGGACAAGCCCAAACGTCGAAGGAGTACGGCCTCGTTCTGCCGGAAGGCCTAAAGTTGAAGGTGGTAGTCGAGCACGTGCAAGACGCAACAACGCCGCACCGACTTATCTTAACGACGCCTGTGACATCCAGTCAACAACTAACCGGCTGACATATAATATCATGTACCGGCAACATCAAGTACTTTAATGATTAGTCTTGTGTTGTTGTTGTTGTTGTTGTTGTTGTTGTTGTTGTTGTTGTTGTTGTTGTTGTTGTTGTTGTTGTTGTTGTTGTTGTTGTTGTTGTTGTTGTTGTTGTTGTTGTTGTTGTTGTTGTTGTTGTTGTTGTTGTTGTTATTATTATATTATTATTATATTATTATTATTAAATTTGTCAGTCGTGAAGTGTGGAGATTAAACTTCTTATGCGATCTGTATGCGCGTCGTCAGTTCCTCTAGGCCTCTCCCCTCCAAGGAAAAAGCAAACAAGGTTTTTATTATTAATAGTAGTATGAGGAGGATTGTTATCAGTCCGCGCGAGCACGTCTACACAGAGAAAAGCGAACAGAAGTTGCAGCTGGCGCCGGGTCAGCGGGCGCCGGCACCGCCACCGCCACGACTATGGTGCGCCAGCAATGGCGTTAACAGCACCGACCCGACGGAGCAAAGCAGAGCGGACAGGCACCGCAGCAGAAGCAACAACAACAACAACAGAAGCAGCAGGCAGCAACAATTTGTTGCCTATCACGTTTATCAAAGATACACACAGGTTCGAACTACTACCACTACTACTACTACTGCTACTACGACGACGACGACGACTACTCTTTCTACTACGAAGTCAGCCTGCTGAAGTCAGCCTGCTGAAGTCGCCCTGCTGAAGTCGCCCCAGTAGCTGGCGCTCGTGCTGCTACTGATGCTGCTGCTGTCATCATGGGGCTGCTGCTGCCGCCGCTGGTGCTGTCGTGGTTGCCCTATGTACAGCTGCTGATATGTTCGTGTAGAAGACGAAAAAAAGTCATGGCCAAAACGCAGAGCACAAGCGTCAAGCCCCGACCAAGAAACAGACAGATACATAGACGTACAGACACATCAATTCAGTCGTAAACATATATATATATATATATATACGATACACGTACACCACCCGATACAGGAGCAGGTCGCTGAGGCAAAGTTCTAGTGCCGATGCACTATTGATCACTGTTACTGTTATCCACAAAATCGATATAGAGAGATTAATAGAAAGATAGATCAATGGACAGCAGAGTGGACAGCAGAGTCGCACCAGGGTTCGAAGTACCGCGGCCCTTCACCGCGGCTAACCTTTGAAGCTCGAGTCTTATAGGACGACTTCATACAGCAACACTTCATACAGCGGTCAACATCACTCACCCGCTAACACCGCGCTTGTCGCTGTAAAGGCTGGAACTACACAGCAACAACAGCAGCAACAACAACAACGACAACAATAACATCATCATCAACAGCGACATAATCAGCAACAACAAAGGCCGCCCTAGCAGCGACAACAACAACAACAACAACAATAACAACAACAATAGCAGCGACAACAACAACAGCAGCCGGCAACAACAACAACAACAACAGCGTACGTTTCACTTTGATCTGCTCGTTTGGTTGCTCCTGATCAACCTTTCTTCCTGATCACCTGGTGACGTGACGGGAGGGGATGGGAAGGGGGGGCTGATGATGACTGTGTTGTTAACCGTTGCCTGTCCATCACGATGCTGTGGTTGATGGGACAAACCATCATCTATCTAGACGGAGATTCGGCGCGCTTCTGTCCGTCGTGCAAGCATTGGGGACGCCGGCTACTAGGCGCGACGCTGGGGGGTTCTCATCACCAACCATCACCACCACGGCCCGCCGTCGCTGTTGATCACGGCACGTCACAGAGTCGTGGACATCGGCAGGGCAGGGGGAGTGGGGTATTATCTCGTCTTGTCTTCCATCAGCAACAGTGGCTGATTTCGACGCGTTCTACTTGGGGACAAGAACAAACGAAGAATAAAGCCCATTGCAGCAGCAGCAGAAAAGATGCCCCATGGAACAATGCTTGCCAGCCCGGCACGCGCGAGAGCCGTACTGAAACTTCTTCTGTGGTCGATGTCTTATCTCTTAGCACGGGATATAAATGTATGTATGTATATATGTATATATATGTATATATATATATATATATATATATATATATTATATATATATATATATATGTAAACGTATAATAAATACCCTGTCGGGATGGAACATTCAGGCATACATCTGCCAGCCCCCTCCAATAACCATGTGCTTCGGGTCAACGTACCCTTGTTCGATCTCAAACATGAAGTGCAAAACAAACATTAGGAGCGAGACGCGTTCCTCTATCGCGACGTCATGTGTTCTTCCTGCGTCTGACTGGCAGGCAAAGGTTCTACTAGAAAATTACCATCTTCAAACGGGCACCACATTGCCCGCTTCGTTTCGTTGCCGTTGTTGTCAGTAACATAGTGTATGTGACCTGCTGTTTATGTCATTGTCGTTGACATTCTTGTCAAGGATTGATCCTAATGACGTGAGCAAGATATATATATATATATATATATGTAAGATTATAGATAGGTAGATGTATCGACTGACTTGACGCGTAATGTCTAAATATGCACTGGGTGAATCAGCGTATGTCTGTAAGTTCGTGGCGAGATGCACAGACGGCGGAATTTCCCTATGCCGTCTTTAAGGCAAGGGTAAGTCGCCCTTCTCGTTCGACCCCTATATGTAGCCCGCGCTCGCGTGAAATTGGATCATCCCGTGTGGCACGTTCACACTCTTCACGGTTTGATTGGCTGACTTACTTACTGATCGTCCCGATTTCTGCGTGATTGAATCGCAGCGAATACGACGTGACAACGTCAGAGTTCTGCATGCTGGTTAGAGATATGCGTAGATACATATATATATATATATATATATATATGTACGAGTGCATACGTGTTTATTTGTGTATATATCCGACTGGAGAAGATATGCTGCTTTGCATGTTACCGTGCACAATATGACGTGCAAGTCTTAATGATAAGCCTTCGCTGTCGGCACATGGCCGAGTATTCATGGGGGCCATTTTACTGTCTGCTGCAGTAATTAGCACGCTGTCATCGTTTTTCTACAAAATATCGTATCCACCTATTTAAATCGATGGGTCTTATTTGATCAATCAGCACATGATTATTATAGCAATGGCACAGCATTTGTATGTATGACCGGCAATGAGGCATCACATTTCGGCGGCTGCATTTGTTCACTATTGTAACCCATGTTGCTGTTGTTATTATTATGGTTATTGTTGCTGTTGCGACTATTCATATCTGTTACTGAGCTTATCGTACACGAGCCAACTGTTGCGGCGATACGACAGTGGCTGTTCAATTAGTCTCGTCATTGTATAACTTATATATATATATATATATAATATATATATATATATATATATAATTTTTTTTTATATAGAACTATGCGTGTTTGTGTGTATTTGCGGCCAATGTAGACCACGTGCCAACAACATACGCGGGTGAACACTCGAATTGTGACAAGCGTCAACATTTTACACCCTTGGCAAAGCGTGTCTGTCTACGTTAGAGCTAGGCGGCACGCGCTACGTGTTAACAGCAGAAATTACACACAGCTACAACAGAAGCAGCAGAAGCAAACAATAGCTACATCAGTGAATGTACAAGCAACAATGCACACTAACGACATCGACAACAAATACGACAACAATAACAATAGCAACACACACAACACAAACACAACAACACAACAACATCGGCAACAAATGCAGCAACAACAACAACATGTCGGCAACAAATGCAACAACAACAACAACAACATTCGGCAACAAATGCAGCAATAACAATAAACGCAACAAGAAGAATAGACAATAAACGCAACAAGAAGTCCGTCGCAATCGAAAACGAATCGATGCGCAGTCACAGGCAAACAAGACTTGCGTAACTTCGTCGGCGTCGTGGTGTGATGGTGGTTAGTGTTGTCCTTGTTCTATCATCGATTTGGCGGAAGTTCTCGCTACTGCTTCGACCAGGCCGACCGACCGCGGCTGATCAGGTATGATACCCCCCCCCCCATTCGCCTGACCACCTGACCTCTGGCCTCCATT
The DNA here is from genome assembly GCA_003439945.1 of Dermanyssus gallinae. Taxonomy (NCBI): domain Eukaryota; kingdom Metazoa; phylum Arthropoda; class Arachnida; order Mesostigmata; family Dermanyssidae; genus Dermanyssus; species Dermanyssus gallinae. Next base: position 24,616 of record QVRM01003415.1, read on the forward strand.
GGCGTTGCGTCCGAGCAACACAACACTTAGTAAGTGGCGCCAATTCCCGCGGCCCGTTAACAACTGCTGCAGGAGCCCATGGACCGGTCGTCGGCTGATGTTACCTTTCCTACCATTACTACAACTAACTACTACGACAGCTACTGCTACCGTCACTACTACTGCCATGATGGCGACTGCTGACGAGGAGGAGGAAGGACACCGTTCACTCTCGCAGTTACCAGCTAAAACGACGTTTTCCGAATCTTCCGTTAGATATCGAATCTCTGCTGCGCAAAAACCGCACCACCATCACCACGGAACGAATGAGCACGATGAAAACGACAAGGAATAAGAAGAAGGAGAGTTAGAGAAACAACAACATAAAGAGACGAAACAGAAGAAAAAGAAAAGAGAGAGGCAGCCCCCGGTTAGCTAGAGAGTGAAAGTTGTATGGTTGACGATCGCCAGCGGTTAGATCTAGTGGGCAATAGCAACAAGCAGCAGCAGCAGCAACCACAACAACACGGATCAAAGCAGCTGCAACAGCAAACAACTACTCCCCTTCGCCCCCCCCCCCAACCACCCCAAGGAAGGCCCCCTCGTTGCAGGCGAACTGCTTTAAGGGTATGTCGAAAGGTACCAAAAGGACGCTCGAAGCAAACTGTGTCGAGGAGCGCGTAATCGCGGATCATCGTATGACGTAGACAGGCGGCTAAACGGTTAAAGCCAGTGGGGCAACAAAGGTCCCGACCATTACTTAGCGGCAGGTTGCGAAGCTGCAAGCAGCCAGCAACAGATCAGCTGCATCGGCGAAGCTCAGCCACAGCGGCAGCAGGGATAGTGGGGAAGGGGTGGTTTGTAAAGCTATCGAAAAGCATAGGAAAAGCAGTTCGGTCCGATACAGGAACGTCGGCAGTGATATATATATATATATATATATATATACTATATATAATATATGTGTGTGGTGTGTACACACCTTTCCTCTTCTTGATCCAAGATCCTTGATCTTGGTGATCGTACCGCGGTCAGTATCTGGTGGTTCCGAAGCGCCTTGCAAGGAAGGATATCGTTGCACATGATGCTTGCCGCCGGTCCACCTTTAAGGAGCGTGCGACATTTATTATGCACTGGTCGGTGTTCTTCTTCTATTCTAATACTACTACTACTACCAGCAGAAAGCAGAAGCAAACGATTTGGAATAACTGTCCATGTACGCAGTCTATCTAGTCAGTCAGACTACAACGGCGATAACGAACCGCATCCGCATGCCATCCGGATACGACAGGGCCGTTAGAGCAGCAGCACCCCCGACTACTGCGCCCACTGCGACGATGGATGCCGTTGTTGTTCAGATGACGTAAAGAAACAAACACCATAACAATAATAGCAACAACAACAACAACAACGGCAACGACACACAACAACAGTTGGCTGGAAAAGAAGCAAAGCAGAAGTGGCCATAGATGGGTGTATGGATGGAAGGCAGACTAAATTTGTTGACGACAATTGGCCGAAACAATTGGCTCTTCGACTACTGCTTAATTTTTTCCGTCTTGTTTATCTCTTCTTCCGGAAGTCGCCATGGGGTTGCGGATGGTGTGGTGGTGGTGGTGGTGGTGGTGGCGGTGGCGGTGATGGCCTATGGCTGTTTCCAGTTCTAAAGTTGTAATAGCTGGGACATCTGTTACGACCGTGGTACCGCTACTACGATAAGACAGTCGAGCTTTATTCGATCGCAACTCACTTGCGACTAAATAAATAGATTGGTCGATCGGTGGGGCAGTGCGAATGGAACGGAGTAGTAGGGGGGGTGCATGATGGGTTGGGGAGGTTCATGGGGGTATGATGATCACATGCAGGGCAGGCTGAAAGCTCTTGAAGGGCCGCTTGATGAACGATGAAACGTCACGTACGCAGTGACAAATACAGACAGTGACAACGATAGCAGCAAAAAACAACAATAGCAGCTATAACATAAACACGACGACATTGTACCCCCAGCGGACGACAGACAGACAGACGGACAGACAAACAAGCACGTCATAGATGCGATGTGCACGGTCATTGTGCCAACATAGAGAGCACAAATAAAGACACACACCCGCATGGACACAGCGTGCATTGACTTCTAACATAGTCATATTTACAAAACGCAAGTATATATACATTTTCCTAATTAATGTAGGAAATAAAGCTCTCTTTTTTTCGAGTAGTGTCAGGCTTAACTGTGTTTACGTGCCCGTGTGCTGGGTTCTTTGTCGCCGACATGTGGGCAGACGTGCGTGCTAGAAACGAAACGGGGAACTATTTTCTTTTATCATGGGACCTGCACAACATCCTGTGTCAGTTTCGTTTGGGACACGAAAACCGAATAGATGCTGAGAAGTCGGAAATCGCTCTCCCTTTCCATCTCTCTCTCTCTTTGGTTAGCTATCTGTCTTCCACGTGTTAGTACCGCATCAGTCGTATTTTTAAAAGCAAATTTTTTTTGGTATTTCATATAGAGCTGTTGTTGTTTTTGTTTTATTATTGTTGTTCGCCCCTTCTTGTGGCCGGTACCATCGATTCCGTTGTTGACGGCTACAGTTGTTGTTATTGTTATCACTTCTATTACGGTTGCTTCTGCTACTGTATCCACCGTACTTGGCTGATTGGTAGAGTAGCTTGATCGTGCTGCTGTTGTGTTGTTGTTTCGCCGGCGGCTTTACGTGGGACTCCAAGGACTTCCTCAGCAGTATCGATACAATAATGCCAGTGTTCAATATATAGATATTATATATACACCCCTGGTGCTGCTTCAGCGCTTGTCTTTTTTTGTCTTGTGTTGCAATTTCTCATCATCATCTCGTATAGCTTGTTGCTGCACTGTTGCTCGTCCGATTCGTGGCCATCCTCTTTCGACCAGCACCACCACCACCCCCAACCACCACTCTGGTTAGTTTAGTTCCTCTCGGGCCGGACTTGGCGGCGCTGTCGCCCGGCCTTGCAGCATTCTATCGTGTCCGCTTTGACATCTGACGAGTTGGCCAGATATGACCGAAATGGGTTGAATGATGCACGTACATGCCGCCACTGAGGGTGTGGGAGGAGGGTGGGAGGTTGCAAGCGTATGTCTGTTTTGGCGGGGCGGCGGCGACTGTGGCATAACTAGATTGTTGTTGCTGCTGCTGTTGTCTTCTGTTACCGTCATCGCGTCAGTATTCGAAGCCGTAACAAACGTGGTTTTTGTTGTCGTTGATGTTGATGACGATGTTGATGATGCTGTTAATGATGTGGTTGTTGTGGTATTGTTTTGTGGTCGTTAATGATGATGATGCTGGTAATGATGTGGT
>QVRM01003416.1:0-41368 GCA_003439945.1 Dermanyssus gallinae
AAGGACCTCTGCCTTCTTAGCGAACCAAACAAACGGCTTGCAGAACGACAGGCCCCAGCGTGGGTTTCAGATCCAGAACGTTCGACGTGCATCATTCTCAACGAAAATAGCCTCGTTCACGCCCAAGCATCGGGCTCTGAAGCGGGATTTTCATGGATCGAAATCAAGGAAGTAGGCCGCTTTTATTCCTGTTATTCTAGCCCCAACAGATCTATAGACGATCTTTTTACCCTAGTTGACAATCTCTCTGCATCTCTTAGACTATGTGACGCCTCTTTTATAGTAATCACAGGCGATTTTAATGCAGCCTCGACAACGTGGGGATCCCCAACAACAACGGCTCGTGGGACTGCCCTTTTAGACTGGCTTGCCGTTGAAGACCTCGTCGTGTGCAACACAGGGGACACGCCAACATGCCACGGAGTCGGTAGAGTCTCCGTGATTGACATGACAATTTGCCGCCGTGGCCAAGCAGGCCGGCTAGCAAGGTGGGCAGTTCTAAGTGACGAGGCAACCCTCAGTGATCACCACTGTCTGGAGTTTGACATTCTTCTGAACCCGAGTTTTTTCTCAACGGACACGGCTCTACTGCCACGGCCAGTGCTGAGACGACAAAGTCTAGAAGAACTACACCAAAGAATGAACAAGTTGATCTCCCAAAATGGGCCGCCGACCACAACAGAAGGACTGCAGCAGCTGCTGGAGGCTGCGAGCCTAGTGCAAAGGCCCCAGTACCAGCACCCACGCCGCAGACGCCCAGTTAGTCCCAAGTACTGGTGGAACGAGGCCGTTGCTGGTCGCCGCCGTGCATGCATCGGCGCCTGGCGCCAGCTAACTCGGGCCAAACGTAGTCAAGCACCGGAGGCCAAAACAATCAATCTTCTAAAGAGGTACAAGGAGGCACGCACTCTCCTAAAGAAAGAGATTGCTAGATGCAAGGCCTCGTTTTTAAAGACACTAATAGGAGAGATTGATGGTGACCCGTGGCGCCGCCCCTATCGGTTTATCAAAGGAATTCGGGGTCTTCGAAAAAAAGATACGCTTTCGGACGAGGAGCGGGCGACGTTGTTTCCCAGCCACCCCACGTTTGACCGCTCACGCTTTCTGGGAGGCGCCACAGACCAAGTCCCGGCCGTCACCAGGCTTGAAATAATCGGCGCCGCAGCACGGATTAAGGTGGGGAAGGCCCCCGGACCCGACGGAGTCCCGGCCGCTGCCACAAAGGCCCTCTTACAAAAACTCCCGGAGGAGACTGCAGCGGTATTCAGCCGACTTCTGCAGGAGGGAATCATTCCCGCCACTTGGAAGTCGGCCCGCGTCATTCTTATCCCAAAAGAAAATGGATCATATAGGCCGATATGCCTACTCGGCACGCTGGCAAAGGCTTTCGAGGCCATCCTCGAAAAGCGCCTTCGTGATTTTGCAGAGGAGCATGGGCTTCTGTCAGAATCTCAGAACGGATTTCGACGCGGCCGCACAGCTCTCGGAGCTATAACCAAAGTACAATCAAAGGCCGAGCTGCTGCAACAGATGGCGCCCAGGGCTCGCGGGCTTCTGCTCGCAGTTCTCCTAGGCGTTAAAAACGCGTTTAACAGTCTGCCATGGAGTACCATTCTTGAGGCGCTCCACAAACGCAAGGTACCAGCTTACCTTCGCCGCGTAATCTCCAACTACCTAGACGAACGGACTATTACGTGCCAAGGCCTTAAATTTAGTATGACGGCTGGAGTGCCGCAAGGTTCCATTCTCGGACCATTGCTCTGGAACATAACATACGACTAAGTACTTCGTCTACAGCACCTCCCACCTGGAGTCGAGCTTCTTGCATTTGCGGACGACCTGCTTGTTCTCATTCAGGCAAGATCGGCCGATGAGCTGGAGCGGCATACAAACGAAGTTCTCGAGGATGTGGCATTCTGGATGAAATCAGCGGGACTGACCCTCGCGCCGACCAAGAGTGAAGCAATACTTCTGGGACAAAAGCGCTGCAGGTCTTTGCAGATCGTGCTTGAGGGGCATGGCATCAACGTGTCTAACTCTGTTCGATACCTCGGAGTCGTCTTAGAAAAAAGCCTTAAGGGGCATTCTCTCCTACAGCATGCATGCGGGAAAGCACTTAAGGCGGCCAACAACCTCGGTCGTCTAATGCCCAACACCTACGGCCCGCGCCAATCTACACGCCGTCTTCTTATGTCGGTGGCGGAGTCAATTGTCTTATACGGTGCCCCAGTCTGGCCAAAGGCCACGCTTGCAACGGCCTCACGAAGACGCATGCTTCGAAAAGCGCAACGGGTCCCGGCTCTGCGCATTATCAGCGCATACCGAACGGTGAGCACGGAAGCGGCCCTGCTGCTAGCTGGCACCGTGCCATGGGATCTTAAGGCCGAGGAACGACGTCGACTTTGAGAAGATCCGACAAGAAGCAAGGACGCTGAGCGACAGGCAACGCTAGATAGCTGGCAAGAAGAATGGAACAACATTCAGAGCGGATGCCCTGAGACAAGAACAAAAGCTCTCCTCCCAGATATAAGGGCATGGATTGGCCGCCCTGGAGGGGAAGTAGACTACTACATCACGCAAGTGCTCACGGGACACGGGGAGTTTCGCTCCTACCTTCATCGAATTGGGAAGGCAGTGAGCCCAACATGTCCCCACTGCAACCAATTGGTGACGACACACCCGAGCACACGGTCCTGTTTTGCCCCGCCTGGGAGGCCCAGCGCCGACCTCTGCAGAATCTTCGCGACTACACTTCGTCGACTTCATCTGGTCTTCCTGCTCTGGTCGCAAGAATGACAACTTCACAGGGTGATTGATGCACAATCGCGACCGCCATCAGGTGTGTTTTAACCGAGAAAGAGCGGGTTAACCGCATGTCGACGCCCTCTCTGGTTACGGAGGGCCGGCGCGATCAGTAAACCGGGCTATTACACCCCCCCCCCCAGTAGTTTGTAGTAATGCGAACAGCACTTCCCTGCTGGGGGGGGGGTAGGGGGACATGACTGGTTTTTAGTGGGTTGAAGCCCCACACTACCGGCCCACACTTGCAGTTGCAATCCTGCAGTGGTGACCGTGTGTGCGTACTGCATTTCCCAGTTAGTCCTTAAAAAAAAAAAGTAGTAACGAAGAATACAACAAGTACACGCTTTGCCTGGCTGGCATTTGTCTGAACGCACGACCACTCGCAGCTGGCTGGGGCCTTAGCCTCAGGGGGCCGAGCAGTTAGCTAGCGCCGGGGGCTTAGGGCGCCGAGCCACGACAAGCGCCGTCATCAAGCCGACAAGCCAACCACCACGCGCAGACATGCGTTTGCCGCCGTCCCCAACCGAAAAGTCCGCCGAGGAAAGGCGGAACCCAAACAGACAGCTCTAGCACCTTTACGCGCCACGTTAACTAAGATCAACCGCAGACTGTCTTTCTGTGCAGAGAGAGACTGTCCTTCAGTAGAGAGTGTCTCTCTTTCTCTATTTCTCGCGCGCTCTCTCTCTATCTCTACGCCCTCGATCATGGTAACGATGGTGATGGAACAGCAAAAAGGAACGTACAAAGGCAGATAGAGAAAGAGACAGATAAATAATGAGGCTAGACTTGAACAAGCCCGGCATGGTTTTCATCGCACCTCAGCAGATTGGTAGCGTTGTTGACAATCACTGCGAAACAGTCGCGCACACACTAAAAAAATACACTACTTTTTTTTTACACTACTACTACTACTAGGTTTACTACGACTAACAAGATACGACTGTTTTTTTTTATTTTGGATTTATATGTAATTTAGAGAGGGAACTATAAAATTGAATTTGCACATACGGACACCACTACACGAAGCTCGTCGGCAAGTATGGGCCGGTAGTTGTGGGGTTCCAACTCACTAAATACCAATCGTATCTCTATGCCCCCTTCCTCCCCCCGACCGGAAACTGCCAACGGAAATACTTTAAGTTATTGTAGGGGGGAGAGGGGAAATCGACGACTCCCCGGGCGCAACTCTTCTGGCTAATACTGAATAAAGATGGGCCTTTTATGGCACAACGAAGAACAACACAACGTGTTTTTACTCATACTCTCTCTCTCTATCTCTCCCTTGTTCTCTGTATCCTCTAGGAGTGGGACAATCTTTGTCCTCTTGTGCGACCCTGCCCTTCGTATGACACGTTGTCGGAGCCTTGTTACTGAACCCGATCCGATCAGTCAATGCGTGGCCATTACGTGCCACCCTACACGGACATAAATAGCCGACGAACCGCCCGCGACGACATAGAGCTTTTACGAGGAAGGTCTAATGTGAGGGGCTAATTATTTATAAAAAGAGTGGCAGCGGGATATAGATAGGCTGCGCCGTATTCTTATACACAAAAGTCGCTGTCTTTGTATGTGTGTGTGTGTGTGTACATGAGGACGTGTGTATCTGTCTGTCTACGAGTGTTTATATTGGCCCATTGGTAGACGCCTGCATATTATCTATCGTTCATACGCATACATACTGTCGGCAGGCCTGCTGTCGCTTCCTGTCACTGCCAGACACATGTTGTACTGCTATCGATCTTAGTTTCTAATTTCAAAACTTAGATCACAATCCAATACATGTTTATTCCTCATATAAAGTAGATCTAACACTCCATAATTCATTAATACCTGTAGATACTGCACCGTATCGTATATATAGAGCCAATGCTTTAGTACGTGTATACTGCTAACTAGATCTTACGAACGTATATGGTATAAATGTTAACTAGATACTGCGTACTATTCAGCATTCATTGCGTTGCTCCACCGCCTTTAACCTAGGTCATATTATACGTGAACGTACTTAATTACGATTACCGCTATTGAAAGGCAGCAATCTTGTGTTAACGGTTTTAACTCAAACAAAGTGAAGCAGTGAACGCAGTGAACGTGCGACACACACCCCCATAACCATCGTATCAGGGAATTTTAGAAGAAGTGACACACCTCGGTGGCTGTCAGGTAAATCTACGTAGGTGACCGGACCCCCAACGGGCCTGACCTGCGAGACACGCAGCCACATCTGTAGGGCGAGAGGCGGACTTGCATCTCATCTGCGCATATGTCGTTGTGTTCTGTGCGTGACTTTGAATCAGATATTGAGATCGATTTATGCCGTCGAATATGTCTTCCAGCCAACTAGAGCACGTACGATGTAGTAGTAGTAGTCTATCTAGCCTGCCTGATTAGAGGTTGGTTCCTCCATAGCAACAGCTGTGCAAAGCAAAGTTCGCCAAAAAACGGTCCCAGGAAATATTGGCCGCGCCAATAAAGCAATGCTTTACAAGCCATAATAAAACGAGCATGAATGACAAAGCAAGCCAGTAGAGAGACAAGGACACTATGTCTAGCCATGCATTCCTCCAGCATATATGTCTATATATATATATATATATTTTTTTTTTTGTAGGACAAAACTATCTTTGATTTTTCAACTTTAATATCAATCTAAAAAATAAAACGAGTTAACCTAATTTATTCATTAAAAAAGTACTTTCGACTGCTTTTGGACTAGTATTACCGTACTACTAACTATAAAGTGTTGAAATTACTTTTTAGGCGAATGTTGGCGGGTTGTGAATTATCGACCGTCATGGCGGGCCCCGTGTAACGAATATAAACGTTAATTGTAGAGCGATACGAATCTAGAGACTAAAGGTGCGCACTTGTTAGCCACCAACAGCTTGACGTGTAATATTAGATCGTAGTGATCAAAGATCAACAAACAGAGTAGAACAGAATAGTTCGCGTATTGCGACGATGAAGGCCGAAACATAGGACGAAAACGGCGAAAATTGCTCGGTTCTCCTTTAAAGGAAACTCGATATTGATTGGTGCGTTATTCGCACACCTAGTAGAGGAGCAGATGAGCTACTGAGTAGCTGAGCTGATCAAAGTTCACTCTCTTTGGAGTGAGCGTTCGGCAATGGCAAAAACGACGACACTTTCCGCACTGGTAGACCGCAACCACGGCTAAGACTATCCAAGCCGAGCCACGCCACTCCGTAAGCAAAAAGGTCAAAACCCCCTGGGGCTTCAATAAGTAGGTAATACCAAATAGCTGCTGCTGCTGCTGTTGTTCCTAAAAATACCCGCACATGGCGTGAGTGTAAGATTAGACACGGGAAGGCCAACACGGGAAGGCCAGCACGGGAAGATGTATCCCTGGACCGGACTGTGACTGGGGTTTTCGCAATTCCCGCCTGTGCGACCGACCACCGTTTGGAGGGAAAAACGTCGCCGCATCGCCGCTTCTCCTCATCGGAGTTTCGCGCCTTCCAAGAAGAAGACCCTGACCGCTACCGAAAGCTGATTGTGAAGAGGAAGGAGAGTCTTAATGCGTAGCAGTGGTAGTTGTAGGAGAAGTAGAAGTAAGAGTGAAATGATCGTAAGTCGTAGAAGCCAAGCTAGGAGGACAAGATTGACGACTGAGACGGATCACCGTCTTGTATGGTTTATTGGCCCGAAAGTGCGGAATTCTCAGTATATATATATATATATATATATATATATATATATATATATATATATTGACAACATGGTTTACAATCGGAACTCCACCTTACAATGCGTAAGTTCCCACTAAAGTAATTGTGTACATTATAGTTGGGGGTCCCACTAATTCGCAATACTATAGGTTTCGCCCTAGAGGTCTACCTAATGCGTAACCAGCCTAGCAATAGCAGTATGTGGTACATATGAGTGTGCTCGTCAGCTTCGCACAAGATATTTTTAACTTTCGCTTGAATAATCTTAGAAAAGTACATGATCGTAGACTGCTGGGTAACAAACCCCAACTGGCACTCTAGGGTTTGGAAGCTAACTTATTCGCAGGTGTTGGAAAATTCAGATATCGTAGCGCCCTAACTCTTTTTGAGTCAAACGAACCGGTGGGCTGTTCTGTATGCTTGTGTACCTGTACGTAGCATATGTAGCACCTTCGCAACTGGCAGAGGGCCGTGACTAATAAACAGGTCCCCTATAGATACATTTCGACGTTTAGAGCATATTGCCTATAATGCGTCATTTTGTAGTGCAAGAATGCCACCTTGATCACCACCTTCCTATAGGAATATTCCGTAGCAAAAAATGGGCATAACCAGTTAATTCTGAGCAATTAACAGACCTTCAATGAGCACCCAAAACTGTTTTATGCGTAGCAAAGATGAATGAGAGCATAGCATTGTTGAGTTTATATAATTGAAGTGAGGTTGCCACGCTAGCTTATCATGAGGTGTCACCCTCCAGATACTTCACCAGCTAGAAGTGATTCACCACACGCGGAGTTGAAAGGACGTTGGCACGCTTATTACAATATGACATTCGTTTTGCTAGTGTTAGCGACTAAGTCAAACTCATTGACCGTTTTTAGGGCAATAGAGCTGTTTACTCCGCCACTTATGTCATGTTGATCGATTCGAAAATGTATCGTCGTATCATCGGCATAAGCTATCGCTTTGCCTAAATTGTTACGTCTTATCTCTCAAAGTGTGAAAATCAACAGAATTATAAGGATAGGAGGTCCAGGAACAAAGCATAGCGATCTTCCTGCATCAACGTGTCAGCACTATGTTAACACGGTTCCATCGTACCGATTCCAACGGCCTGTCTCCTTCACGCAAGGTTGGACTTAAACCTGTCTATTGGGGAAAGCACGACGCTTAATGTGCCAACATTTAGGTAAACACATTGTCATCAAAGCAGTTAAGCAAACACCCAAATAGCTCCACATCAAGCAAACACCCAAATAGATCCACATCAAGCAAACACCCAAATAGATCCCATCGATAGCCTTAACCGAGTCAACAACTTAGTCGCACAGTTGCACGAGACCACAACTATTTCCAATTTTTTTTTAGACATAATCAACTACAGATACATTACGGTGACTATACGGCTGAAATCTGTCACCCTTCTTCTTATACAGCGGGACAATACGCAAAACTGTATGGACACTCACCTGCTTAAAACGAGAGGCTAATAACCTTAGTCAAGGGCCAGGCTATAAGTTGACAGCTGCAGGAAATTCGCAGGCATGCAAAAGACTACAATACTCCGGTCCTAACCGGCTCGCAAAAAGCCCTTGGCGCTCAATACCTCGAGACGGGTTACGGAGCGAGAGCAAACTTATCCACGTGTTTTCCCCATAGACCTTCTAAAACCGAACATCTACCTCTGAATCAAGGGACTCGGTGGGACGGCCAACCGTGGCAAAATGACAATCCAGTTCATAATTGCTGAATTAAGCTTGCCGTAATTAAACACATCACCAGAGCTGGTACACAGAACGGCATAGCTCTGTCTCGTCGCAGGTCCCTGCCAGACGTCTTGTTTACGAACTTGCAGCGCTGCCTGGAATCCTTTTTGAGAACGTCGAAGTGAGTCTATAAAACGTATACTCTGTTGCCGCACGGACACCAGTTGTATACCTCTTTCTTCTAGAAAACAGGCACGCTGTACCTCCGGTATGTTTACGTCTACGATATCTACAGCATAGCTTGTTAGCATTGTGTCTAAACCTGCGAATCCCTGCGAAGAACAAACGAGTCCCGAATTTTCCCGAAACTTCTTAAAATGCTGTCCTCGCCAAATACCAGACGTTTCGAACAGTTTACCGCAGCAATAAAGGCTTTTTTGTCGCCCGCCACAGGAGTTTTTCGCTGTCTATTTCGACAGAACAAATGTAGTAAAAACAAGATGACACTTAATGAAGCTTTTGAAGATTCTACCGTTGTTTGCGCTCACATTCCTCCCTGTCTAGAGAGCACAGCAGACTTTTCAGAGGCGTGGCAGGCACTTAAAAAATATATCTAAAATGTCCAGTTACTTTCGGACTACCTAGTATATATCTATATATATAGGCCGTTGGCACGCTTATTACAATATGATGACATTCGTTTTGCTAGTGTTCACGTTTAAGCTAAACTCACTGACCGTTTTTAGGCCAATAGAATTACTTTATATATATGCGCACATATATACGTATATATATATATATATATATATATATATATATATATATATATAATGTTAGCATCAATGATTTCGAATTCATACCGAATAATCTTGATTCTATGTTTTATGCATTATTGCAAATAAACCTCTTTTATTAGACCTATTTAGACGAAATTAGTCATTGCGACTAGTTTCGGACCAGCGTCCAAACAGTTATCGAAATTTCTCGAGTAGATCGAAAGCTACTGGACCGAAGACCAATATGAGGAACGGCACAACATAGTGGGCGCAGTACGTCATATATAGATATATGACACCGATTCCCAACACGACTACAAAACACCTGTAGACTAGTTAGAAGACATAGTAATAACAGGTAACACAAAGTAAAATCTTAATGTCGTACAAGGAGCTACAATAGTCAGTTAGGCAAAGTTGACCTCTGGAACGACTTTAATCCTCTTCTCCTGCGCTAAAGCCGAATCCAACAGGCTAACGATAAGTCGTTTATCACGCTCGGTCTGTTTCAAGATGTTACTGCCACTAGCCCCTCGGCCACCTCGCCCCGTCAAAACACTCAAACTTACAGGTATGGTCAGACGTATTGCTATATTTATACGAGAGCAGCTACTTCAATCCCAAATTGCAAGGTGCTTTGTAGAAGCTTGCGCTAGCGTCCCACGGAGATTTGCGTGTCAGTAACGCCGTTAGAGAAGATGGACGAATCGAACTAAGCGTAGCGCCCCCGCTCTAGGCGCTCACACCCACGACATTGCATCTCCGTACCCCTCACGATAAATAAGGCAGGACAAGCAATCGCAAAACTAGTCCCAGCTCGTAAGGAGCTCTTTTGTGCTTAGCCGAGAACCTTGCCGAAACCTATACTTGTTGTTATAAGCGCCAAAGCGCGTTCGCCAATTAGTGAGCCATGTAACAGACCGCATGTCGTCAAACCATGTGTGGGCTTTGCAAACAATAATTCGATTAGATTCAGTAAAACACGTATTTTGTGCAATGCTAACCGCACAAAGCCCTGTGTGCTTGACCAGCAACTCACTCACTAGGCCGTAGCCAGCGCCGCCTGAGTCGCGGTAGAACAACTGCGCAGAGCGTCCGACGCTGCTTCGACGCTCACAGCTTGACGATAATTCTTATTTAGGTGGGCTGTGCCCTAGAGCCAGAAAATACAGCTGGCCGCAGCAGTCTACGATTAGTGCGACGATAAACAGTTAGAAATATGACCACCCTGAAGAGCTACAAGCAATATTAACACTTCAATCGAGCCATTGCAATGGTTTCCGTACCCACGATAAATAAAGCACGACAAGCAATCGTAAATAGAGTCCCAGCTTATAAGGAGTTCCTTTGCGCTTGTTGAAGGTGTCCTTGTTATACTGGCAGCGCCGACCCCGCCGCCAATGAGTGAGCCATGTAACACACGGCATGACGTTAAACCATGGGCAGTGGGCTCTGCAAACGATTCGATTTGATAGGACATTTCTTCTGTGCAATGCTAACGGCGGCACAATGCTCCTGACACTGTACACTATTGAGATACAAATGACCGCCCCTCCTGTTCCCAGTCGACGCTATAAAGCTTAACGAAGATCATATTACGAAACACAAAGGTTATCTTAACTGAACAACATGCATATATAAATATATATATATATATATATATATATATATATAATATAATTGACATACCTTAATTATTATTTTTCTACGTAGCTGCTGTGGTGACGGCATTTCACGAGCGTCCCGTTCGACAGGTTGAGTCAGAAGCATCTCCTTAAACACTTCCTGAAATTGGTTGGCCATTTTGCGCTGTTGCGGCAGCGTACAGTGATTCTCTATGGATAGGATGAGTGGGAATTCGGTGACGGCAAATGCGTGTTCCTTGATCGTATGAAGGACGTCGATGAACCTGGTATTCGACAAGGCGACAACGAAAACGCCGGTCAGCGCAAGTACAGCAGCAAAAACAGCAACAGCAATAACAAAATCGTGACGACAGTACCAGCAGCAGCAGCAGCAGCAACAACAACAACAACAACAACACTAACAACAACAACAACGACAACGACGACAGAAACAACAACACACAAATAGTGTGGCAGTAGCAACAACAACAAGAACAAACACGATAACTATAGCCAAAACATTTAATTTCACGGTTAAGGTGTTTTCTTTGAGAAATATAAGAAGTTGTATGTCTAGGGTTATCCATTACGCGCGTTTGCAGGAAGCAGAACCAACAAAAACAAACGTTGATACGTGGCAATTGATTCCTCTTTGTTCAGGTACAACGGCAATCGAAGCCAGATATGTGCGTGGTATTTCGACCACAGGCGCGCAAATTCCTCGCCCTCGGCACACGCGACTAGCAGCGAACGCTCTTAATTAGAGGCCACTAAAACTCGGCTAGTTAGGGATTCTCTCATGATCCGATAAGAGGCGCTCGCTTGACGACGTTTGTAATAATACAACACGTACAGCTAAATTCGCGCATTGCGTTCAAGCAATGGAACCCAAAGCGGAGTTTTTTTCCGGCACTGTGTCGTTTATCGCACATAATAGAACTATTGGATGTCATTAATAAACAAAGGTAACCAATTTCTATTTTATTCACACAAGCATAATCCAAAATTTGTTCCGGATGCATCAGTTAGATACGCTTGCATGAAGCAAAGTACATATATGTAAACGAATGCGAATCATAATTAAAATGAAAGTAAAGGACATGCGATAGGAGGGGTTCCTAGACACAATTGCTTCTGAGCACGGTCCCATCACTTAGACCGTTGGCGTTTTATAAAGCGATAATCTCAGTCCATTACTGTTTTCAGTGTTCAGTTGATAAGCGTTCCACCAGAGAGGATTTAGAAAAGGCTGTTATGTGCGCTGATGACCTAGTGTTTTGCTTTTGCAGTCGATTTTTTTATAACAATCGCTGGCAACCTTGCAATTCTATGCTGATCTCAACACGTTGGAGAAAAGCGTAGGCAAAACAGAAGCGTTGAAGTTTAGTCGAAGAGGAAAAATGGCTGACATGAATGAGTTTCGTGAGGGGTCGTGTTCCTATCCTAGAGGACAAATTGGATGGCCACATAAAAAAAGTGGTCTCAGCCCGTCAAGGCTTCCCGGGATACCTAAACTAGTGTTGAACGCTGCGATCAACCTCTTCGACTTAAAAATAGCGCCGAATGGCTTTCTGTGAATTTTAAGTAATATGATTCCAACTGATAGAGGCGATATTATTGGGAGCTCTAGAGCAGATCAAAGTCAGCCTTTAGACAAGGACCTTGAAATATGCCACACGACTCGAAACCGGCCTCCTCATTCACTGGGGTCATCTCGATCAATCCGTGTATTATAATTTAATGTTACTGGAAAAACAAATGCTTCTACGTGGCGGTGAAGCAAAAATTCCTCCACGAGTCGTTTTTACTGTTTGTGAACGAGTTACGAAACATATTACTTTGACGAGAAGAGGCGCTTAATGAGCACACTTCTCACTGGGAGAATAAGAAGTCAAGAAAAAAATCGACATCTAATTTTATGAAGCTCGGTCAGTGATGTCGAGGGCCTGGATGGGTTGAACTGAGTGAAAAGGCCACCTAATTACCGATTCCACTGCCCACGCCATAGAAGTGTGCCCGAGAGGGAAATTCCATAAAAGTTCAATAGCACGTAACGTAGGCAGCCCGCTACCGCTTATACCGGTTTCAGCGTTGCCCAAATACCTTGCTATTGGCCAAGTTTCAGTAATGTTAACTAATAATATAACACAAATGAAATAGCCAACATTTAGTTAAGAAAAAAATAATATTATAATGAACGATCATTATATGATGCACAAGCTGTTCTACCCGAGTTGTCTCGTCGGCCAACTAGTCCGGTCATCCGACGTAGCTGTTGGCCGAGCCCACATGTACCTTCGGGCTTTCAACAGCAGCATCATTGTCATCATTAACGCCACCACCACCACCACAACCATGACCACCCCCGGGGAGATGTGGAACGAGCGAGTCAAGCCCATAGATGGCGCTATCGGATAGAAGAAAGTTCGAGACGAGCGCCTCATTTGTGGACCGTGTCACCGTCAGTTCGTCTATACAAACAGATGACTCAGGCGTTGACGGCGTCAACGACAAGAACAACAACAACACTAGCAACAACAAAAGCATCGATGACTCTCCGGATATGACTGGATTTGACCGGGTCGCCTCATATATAGCCTGCTTGTCTGGCTGCCTGGCTAACAAACAGACGAACACGCGGAGATACGCATAGATATCCAGAAATATAGAAAAACATATATCGAGGACGAACGAGAGAGAGAGAGAGAGAGAGAAGGAGAGAGAGAAGAGAGAGGGAGGAAGGACGCTCAGAAAGGCGGAGGGCGCTGGAGATACAAGGAAACCTCAATGGACACATATTCCTCCCTGTTCGGCCTTCACCAGTGGGGACCAGTGTGCGTCGGGGCGAAGCCCTCATGAGTTGATTAGAAGATGCAACAGCAGCAGCGACAACAACAACATCAGCAACAACAACAATATCAATAACAACAGCAGCAGCTGCTGCAGCAGCAGGGAACTCCGCTGGACCGGAACATTTCCCGACGTCATCGGCCATATAGTGCATGTATGTACGTAAGTAGACACGTTAGTGTTCGTATGGTGTCCGTGTTTATACGTCCATGTGCGCATCCGACGACGACACGGAGACGTACGCGAAGATGTAGAACAAGAAGATGATGGTGGTGATGGTGAAGTCGCCGTAGTAGAGGGGTTCTTCAGGCCGTGCTGCCTGCCCCCCCCCGTCAGAAAGGCGGCTTGGGGTTTTAGGGGATCGGCGGACACTACCCCATAAGGGGACCTTGGCGGCAAAGCCCATCCTACAATGCCATCCGGCCAGCCGGCAAGCCAGCCAGCCAGCAAAAGCATCACAGACACCCGTCCCCCCCGTCCCCCGACCAGCGTCCGCTGTAAGACTCTCAACGGCCAGCATAAAGAAACGCAGTGGTTGCCATCCACGCGTTACGTGTTACTCTCATCTCTCACGGCCCATTCCCACACCGTCGTGGTCGTTATTGGAATCGGCACCATTCGCACAAATCTCATCATCATCGTCATCATCATGGTCGTCGTCATGGACGGAAGTCTGTCGCACTATCGTCGCGCGAAATAGCAGCTAACCCCATGCGGTAGAAGCAACGCTAGTGGTTGTCGTCGCAGTAGCAGTAATGGTAATCATCGTAGTAGAGTAATGGTACCAGGAATTGGTTGCAGTGGTCAATTCGCTTTTCAATCCTGTTTCCGTTGTTGGCGACTGGGAGCAGATGCCGCCTAACCTTGACATTGAAATGCCAACGTCGACACGAAGCAGGAACGGTGGGGTAAGCAAAGTGAAGAGTAGGAGAGAGACACCGAGAGAGAGAGAGAGATATTGAGGGGTAGCACGAACGTGAGCTAGGAGGCGAGGTTGGCCCCCGCTCGCCCGCTCCCTCCTTCCCTGCCTCCCTCCGCGTCGCCCCAGTCCCAACGAGGGCTGGGAAAGTTCGCCGACCTATATACGACTCTTCGAAATCTGATATGTCTCTCAGTGACCTGTTGATGCTGTTACTACTACTACTACTGTTGGGACTACTCTAAGACTAGCGCGCTGCCCTGGGCTGACCGACCGCCGTCTCTCTTTGCCAACACTTTGTCAACACGTAAAGTCTTCGAATGAAAAACAAGAAAGCATGGTATGGACTTACGCGTAATACGACAGGCTGACGTGTCCAATGACAATGATTAAAGTCAGCGTACGCCGCAAGCGTAATAACCATAATAACCGCATTGAATTGCTCACAATTCTTGATGAGAACAGGCACCACAGCAGCGGTAAACAGCATCACATCAGTTTCGCTGTGCCGTTGTTCGCATATTGATTGATTGATTGACAACGTGGCTTATTAGCAGATTCGTATGCTGATAAGCCATAGATGTCATAATCAAGTTAAACCCTCACGATCTCCCATTGAGAGGAAAAACTGCCGAGTCTGCCGAGTCTGCCGAGTATTTCGCCGTGACGAACTCTTTGTTGCACGGCACTTCCCATCTATGACAAGACAATTTATTTATCGATGGAGTATAGTTTTCCGACAATCATTTCCGCCTACATACTGAATCTTGCTATTGTCGCAGCATTTCACGGTAACGCTATTTATCGTCTTATCTGCTATGACCGTAATACACGTTAAGCATCAAAATGGGTTACAGGACCGCACGAGACAATCAATGAAACACTTTATGAGATTTCACTTTCTACGCATGCCTGTGTACCACTTTACAATGAGCATCTATTCTACTTAATTCAAGTTCTGCGTGAGGCAGAAACTAGTGGCAAAGATTAGGCCTGAGTCCGGAGTCGAATTTATAACCATTCACAAAAGAGAAGGCAAATCACCAGGCAGGTCGGGAGGAGCGCCATATGTTGTACACGCGCCAGCTGCAATAAGCTTTCACTCGTTCATATTTCTCTGCTTGGAACATTTACGCATAATAGCACAACAACTCTTCCTAGAACAAGCATGCATAAAAACACAACAACTCTCCTTAGAACAAGCACGCATAAAAATACAACAACTTGTTGAAAAGTTTTCTCGTGCCACTCAGGCATCAGCACGACAGATGGAGGTTCTTCCCATCAGGAAACTGAACAAGCTACTAGAAACAGGGCATGCAGAGAACACAATGGTAGTTGGTGGGCAACGCGCCTAGCGGCCCGCCGAGCAGAACCGGGAAACGAGCCAGAATAAAGAAATGCGCCATTAGGATAGACAGCGGCAACATAAACAACTAATCGGAATGCGCATACTTGCAGCGAGGCATAGATAAGGTAGGGGGAGAGGATACGTATACAAACAAGAACGAGCCACATAACACAGAGAAACAATAGCAAAGGAGAGCATAACAACCCCCTCCCGGGTTGCCAGGGACAGCAACCCGCAACCCTTAGTCCAGAAGCGCAAATCGGCCAGGCGTCTCCTGGTCACCTTGCATCTTCGCTGTGATCATACGAACGAATCCCTAAGTACACACAGAGTGCAGACGGACGAGTTCACATACAGTCGCGTACGCGTATCGAGTGCGAGCAAGTATCGAGTACCAACGAGCAACAAGAATGAAATACGGATGTCCAGATCTCGAGTCTAGCGAGTCTCAGCCTCTTATGAGTAGTAGTAGTAGTAGTAGTAATAGTAACACGGGGCTGCATCCCGCAGTACATATTAGGAGTACATCGAAAGTATACCCGGCCGTACACTAACCTACACCGAACGCGTGTGGTGTCAAGCGGAACCTGTTTGTGCTTCGCTGAACATCTCGAACAAGGACGGCCGGCCGGCAAACAAAGATCGACCCGTCTAACGGGTCTGCAAGCGATGCAGAAGCCGTCGAAGGCAGCCAGGCCCCCTTCTCTACGCTGTTACCAGTGGTCGGCCATCAGTTTACGAGCTGCATCATCTCGACAAGATGCTACAGAGATGCACCTGATCCCGGTTCCACATGAACATCACAGCTTGAAGAGCACAGCCCGCATCACCACCACCACCAACAGCAACAACACCAACCGCAAAATTATACGGCAACATCAATAGTAAACGCTCATGTTTGCTAGCAAAGAAGTGCAAGTTGTCTAGTTGGGCTCCTTGACGACGATATCGGCGCGGACTGACGCATCCATATAGAACAATGTCTGTAATTTGCTCGGCCTTTGCCCCGCAAGAAATATTCGTTCATGAAAAGTTTGTGACATATCCCAAATCTGGTAGCTAATAGTTTGTGCGTTCAAATTGCGTCTATTGCGTAATTGTTTTGTAAGCAGCAGTTATCGTTTCAACAAATAAAAACATAAGAAAAATAACTAAACAAGTCACAGCGGACAATCAAGGTAAAAATGCGAAATTTTGGTGAGTACAGCAAAGCGAGTTAGTCCATCAGTGTAACTATTTATTGACACCCCAGCTACGGAAGAAGTATAGAATAAAATAGAAATCGCCTTTATTTACCGAATAAAGGGTGGAAAGGAGGTAAATTATTTACAACAACACAAATATTTACAACAATGAATTACATTACCATTGTATTGCCAATTCTGCCATTAAGCGAACCGCGGAACATTGTGCGGCACCCATCACAGTTCATTGGTCATTGCACATCTATGCGTGCATTGCCTATGTGCATCTAGACATCGTGAGTCTCGTGGAGACCATCGATGTGATATAGAGCGTGGTGGATGCCATGTACGTCTTCAAGACCTTAACAACTATGTTCGGCAAGTATTTGACTAGACCAGGGCCAATTAAAGAGCCCCCCCCCGAGGATATGAGTTGTATCACATACGTAGTTATTGTAATTCTAGCGCATCCTTATTGCACAACCAAGTACTTTTTAACTTTTTGACAACAGTCAGTTCTCTCAGTTTATGATTTACCGCAATTCATCCATAAAGCTGCACACTTTCACCAAGCCTGCCTAAGCCCCCCCCAGATATATAACAATACAATCTGCGTGCATTAACTCTCTTGTCTATTCTCTCAAGCGGTCTTTCAACAACCGTGCAAGCACGTTCCCAAGAGGAATCAGAAATAATAGGAGACCAAGTCCGTCACTCTTGTTCTCCTAAAGAAGTGTTACTAACGAGCGCTAAACTGACTCTATATCTGTGTCGCTAGCTTTCCTCCATCTTATGAGCTCGATCAAAAACCGTCTTTAAGTCCTCGAAAATCGCGTATACAGGATTTTTAAGTTTGAACAGACTTGCCATATATCTTCTAGCTAACAGCCCGACTGCCGTGTACGTTGATTGTTTACTATTATTCTCAAAAAATACCTTATAAACATTGCTGTTTATTGTTATGTCCCTCCAGGTCCTTGGCGCAGTTTCATTTCCTTTACCCCTGGGGGCGAGTCATCGTTCGTTGCCTCCGTCCAAACAATTCGAATAGCCCCTGACTTGAACACTCGTTAAACACGGCTTGCCAGCACGGAGCAAGTATGAGCGCGTCCCTTCGAGTATTCCTTCCTTACTGAGTCGCTTCCATTGTCTTTCCCAGTTGGCGCTTCTCTCATCCTGCGGATCTTTGTTATTTCTCCGATTGAAATATTCCGTGTTGCCCTGTGTTCTAGCCACATCGGGTTTTTGGTTTCAAGGAGTCTTACACCAAATGTTCTCCTTCGGGATAGTGTACTTCCCTGACAAAATCCCCTTAGGGCGCTTTTTTCCCTGTTTCTCTATTAATATTGAATGGTAAGGGTAAGCAATACATTAGCAAACAAAACACATTTGTAAGCAATAATAAAACCAATTATAATTAAAATAATAGCGAATAAAATCGGAAGCTGTTTTCTGGTCATAAATGCGACGCTTGCTGCTTTATTTTACAAAGCTCCTGACACTGTTTAATTTTACTGTTTCCAACATATCTGCATCCCTACCATTCCACAGTTTTACCGTTAACCTAAAGATGCAATCTGCAAGTATGTTTGCTTAGCCTTGTTCCACACGAACAAAGGTATGCCAAGAGCTAACAGTAAGTGCATTTGTTAAAGTGTCAAGATACAAGGCGGCATTTTTATAAACGGTGGGCATCAAGTCACCCATTCGGCATGCAATATTATCTAACGTTTAATTTTTCCATGGTATCCAAAGATTGCTCTAATTATTATAATAATGAATAGCTAAAGTTGTCTATTTTTACTCATTTATTAACTAATAAAAATATAGTAAAAATTAATACCGTATCTTCGTCGTGAGAGTGTGACCATGGTAAATGTACGGCATTCCATCGGGTCCATCCCAACAGTCTAGTTCGATGCAGCGGCAACCCATCCTGAGACATCGGACGTATGCCTCGCATGAGGACTCGCTCTTCACCTGATCGCCCGTTAAATACCTGAAAATATTTCGCAGTAAAAACGACAGAGGTAATAACTAAGGTAACAAGGTATATTGAAATGTAGGTAACAGTTGTGACCATTATATTGATTCTGAGACAGTTGGATAATTCTACATTCGCTGTTATTAAAATGAGCCAACACGTTCTAACGTGCATACCTATGTACCTACATGACAGACATTGCACTGGTGTATAAAACACTGTGTGAATTACAGAGCAAGATCTAAAGGTGCAAGCCAACACATTTTGGCCCACATTTATGAGCATCAACCTTATATAAATTATATATTATATATATAATATATATATATAGTATATATATATATATATATATTATATAATATATATATATACATATATATATGATATATATATATATATTTATATATATATATATATATATATATATATATGTATATGTATATATATATATACATATATATATATATATATATATATATCGTACACATTATGAGGGCTTTCGGTGTGGCACACATTCAGTTATTATTGGCTACCAACTGTGGAGCTGACAAGCAGTATTATGCGGATTGCATTAACGGATGAAACCGGAAAAAAAGCAACCTGCCATGCATACACATGTGTATGTAAACAAGGATAATCTCCAGCCAGATGACGAGGCGACATTACCATCGTCGCCGGCCTCACTCGAAGCTTCGCAAGGGTATCGCAAGGGTGCAACAAAGACTTTTATATGTGTGTGTGTGTGGGTTTCATACATTCTTAATATCAGCCTCCGGCAATTCACAACAAGACGCAGTAACAGCAGCAGTAGCAAACCTGGGAGAACAGGATGACTGCCTCAGGGGAACTAGCGAAAGGTATAACTCTGAGTCTGGGTGGGTAACAGAGAAACATAGATCGACGGCGGCACGCAAGGTCGGGGTCAGCGTCGTCAAACGTTGATCGAATGAATCAAGTGCGATACATCCAATGCATATTTCTGGTTTTGTTCGGGTGGGCTGGTTCGTTCGTTTTCGGTCGGAAGAAGATAAGAGATCTCTGTCCCCCTTTACCCCTGCCTACTGTGTGTGTGCCACTTTGACGATAGCTGGGAGGCAGAGAAAATAATGCTAGAGAAGGATAGACAAAGCGTAAACAAGTCTATCACAAACTGTAGGAGTTTGCATTAGAACACTTCAGTAGAACGAAGAAACAGGAGAAAGACAGAGAGAAACAAATACAGATATCCATCGACAGCACACTTCAGTAAATGAAGAAAAAACGAATTTGACCTATAGCAAACAGGATGCCTGGTTCACTGACTCTCGGCAACGCAAAACATGAATTGCAAGTACAACAGGACGCACGCCGTAGCTTGGCCGAACACGCCATATTCATATTTTACTGAGGCGACCGTTTTTACGCTGGATCAACATATATGCATAGTGTTTAGTCTGTTTACAATTAACTTCCATAGTTGGAGAGTTATTTTTCATAGGGATATCTGGTTTAGAATTCGTTTTGTTGCTACAAATTCTAAAATATTATGTATAACATATACTCTTTTTAAGTTTGTAGAGACAAAACGAATTCTAAACCAGTTGTTTCCAAAGATGGAAGATCTCAAAGAGATAAATAATTATTTAATTATATGATTCGACTAAAAACTATATATAAATATATATATATATATATATATATATATTGTGGGCACACTTTTTGACCAGGCCATACTAACACCAAATTTTTAGCACATCGAGACATTGTATACCATAAACGTACATATCGTATGGATATACTAGTTGTATGTTATCTTAATAAGTTCCTTATATCCTAAAAAAATTATATATATATAATCTAGTGTATTGCGTAGAATGCTGAACTCACGTGTTGTGACTAGACGAAATCCAGTAGTGAGTGAGAGGCCGATTCATGTCTTGATTAAGTTCGCACTTCGCGAGGTCTAACAGCTGGTTTTCCTTTGAGAACAGGTAGTCGGTGAACTCGTGCTGTGTGAAATACGGCTCCTGAGTGTCACGCAGTGGGTCCTGAAGGAAGTTGCGCATTCGGGCTGAAATGACGCAGTCGCCAATCGGCTCCTTCTGAACCGTCAGGAGGAAATTGCAGAACGAACGAAGGGTTACAATTTTCGTGTCTTCCTTGATGTAACTCCTGTGAAAACACGAAACAAATGCAAACGCACGAATGACATACACTGCGTCAGTCAGCTGCGACAAAAGGCTCACTATCCGATCATCACACGCTCAACACATTCGTGCCCTGTGAAAAATGATCTTTGGTTGTTACTGGCAGTATATTTCATATTGTCGAGCCCCACTTTATTACTGTCACCTCAAAAGCACCTACTTGTATCTAGAATTACTAAATAACACACGAAAACACAGTCACTGGCACTCATTACTCTGCCCATTGTGCGTCGCGTCGGGATCGAACTTACGACTCAGCACATCAGAGCGGCATCCCGCGCAGAGGACATCTCAATCACACCGTTCCGCCGACGCTAATGCAGGTGTACGTAGAAATGATCAAAGGCATATGTAGAGATAGGGCAAGTGTCGTCGCTTGTTCTACTTACGGAACTAGAAAAGAGTACTCCATCTGAATAACCTTGACTCACGTTCACCGATACTGTTGATACTTTGTGCAGACACCCCCGTTTTTAACGACAATGACAATGCTATATAAAATGTGTATGTTACAAATGTATGTACAATACAAGGGTTTCATGTGAGAATAATAGATACTTTAGACATTACAAGCACTACAGAAGAAATTATTAATATTTGTTCACCCCGATGGCTGGTCGGCTCGTAGACTAGTCTCATCACCCCCGATGTACCTTCCGGGCCATTGGAGGCAAATTAGATGTTTAAACCTGTGATGGCACAAAAGAGCCAAATATTTGGCTGGGCAAACACCGAGGCCATCTGCGTTGACGGGCAGTGTGCTTGGGCTATGCGTTTTCTCCTAGGCGCTTATTGCGTAAGCAATCAAGTGTCGTTTGAAAAAGCTCGTCAAACACGTTAAGTGGGTCAGCTCTTTCGAACGAGGGAAAGCACCATTACGCGAGGCATCAAGCGACTTTGCCGTAAAAGGTGCAGAGCTGCATGTTCGTCTAGATATATAAATCTATTGCACCAGCCGTGAGTTTCTTTCGAAGAGTACCCACAACTGTTCGTTAGTTGATGGTGCACCCATGAATTTGACGTTTTCCTCTGTTAACCACTTTAACCGCTTGATATTGGAGATTATTGCGGCTGCCGTCGTGCGGTAGGACGAGAAGCTTGCATTTCTTGTTGATAAGGTTTAGACCCGAGACTTCCTCGAACTCTTGGACCTTCTCATTATATGAGCGGGCAGAAGCAAATCGCTTGCAAGCAGTGACCCTAAGTACCACGGTCGCAATCGTGAATGAAGCTCACGTGTTCTAATGCAGAAAAGGGCAGACCCATACGGGTCATCCTAATACACCCTACATTTTGAGAGTTTATATGTACTGCAGCTTCGGCGCCCTTTAATACCACAGTCAAGCTGCAGCGGGGTAACTAGCTCAAGCATATCCTTATTTGATTTCTTCATGAGGACTTAGCCAACAAGTCTTTGTAAAGTGAGCCCCACTGAGATTGGCTTTATCCCGCCGTCCTTCTTTCGGAGATCACTCATAGAAGCTTTGTAAAACGTACGCAATACGAAATCTGATAATTGTCCGTTGATGGTCAGAGCAACAAAACGACATAAAGATAGCAGCACAAAATTATCATCTATTGTCATCTAGGTGTTGCTTAAAGGTCCGCTGAGACATGGGCTCCAAAACAGCGTGGCATGCAGAAATCATGTTTAAGTTTCATAGCCAGATTTCAGAAGTTGATTCGATGGTCGGTTAACAGGTATTGTTTGAACTGTTGTGTATGCTTGTAGTTGACTCTAGGGTTGTTCCGTCCGTGCGGTTGACGAGAGCCAGCGTCGGAGATTAGTTTGCCGACTGGTAACTGTGGGTTTTCAGCTGTAACACATGTAGGCCATCTAATACCGGAGGTCGCAAGGATTCCGGGTCTTCAGTAAAGCTTTTTGTTTATATCAGTGTGAACACCGGCTTAATTGCATCTTCCATCTCTCTACGGATGCTTGTGTTGACGTACTAGGTCACAAGGACCAAAAAATTCCAAAAATCCATACGATTCAGCCGCTGAGTACACGACCCAAAGGTTTTGACCCTACGGGCTGATTGCAGTCTAATCTAATGTGACTGGTGGAACCACAGCGTCGGTGTCACGACATCGTTAATTGACATTCCGATTGTATAGCGTCGATACTGTAACAGCGGTTACTATGGAGGAGCTCCCGGTGGAGAACCACACCGTGTGTCTTAAACCTGATCGTGCCCCGGCCGGAAAATCAGGTCTTGAAAACGTCAGAATAACATTATTGTTAGCCATCACGATTTATGTCCTGGCGTTATTGTTTCGAACACGAACTTCCTTGATGACTCCAAGCGGCTTAAGAACACTGGCGGCAGTAGATACACGTAGCGATGGGTGCACACTGCTTATCTTGCCCTTCGCTACCGATCCGGAGCCACTTATTCGAAAAGCGACAAAAACGCCGGCTAACAACTGCAGACTTAGTAAAGCTATCTATCCTCGGGATTTCCAACGACAATAACTAGATTTCCTCCTCTGACAAAATTGGTTCTTCCACCGGAATCGCTAATAACCGATTTTGCCGCGCACAGCATTGAAGTTCAACTTCCAAGTCATTATTTTCGGCTGAATATATTACGCACGACTAGTCTTCTTGACTTGAAACTTGGGGTTGAAAAGTTTCCTTAGCTGCCACAGGTTTCCCCCAGCACTCACCTACCTCACACCATTCTGCGTCATCCCTCGCCTCAAGCGGAGTTCCACTAAACAGCCACTTGGTAACTTCTTTGTAAATCCGTAACTGTATCAAAGTCGGCTGCAACTGGAGCCGCGCTGTCAATGCCGTTGCCGCTCTCTGCAGTGATGCTTCCCCAGAGGACTGCCCTTTTTCGGCTAAGGCTTTCAACTTCTGCCTTTGTTTCTCATGAGCTTTGCTCATCTGCTGCTGCCGCTGCTGCTGTTGAAGCGGGCTGCTAGCCTTTCGTGTGTCGTTCTTCCTCTCCGCATCTGCACCGAATATGTCGTTGCCGTCAGTACCGTGGCTACGTCAACACCAGCAGCACTGTACTGTACGGGCACCGCCACGGGTGTTGTCGTTACAGGCATCTTCTGGCAACTGGGTAAGTTGGGCGTTGTGCTGCTTCCATAGGTAGCAGTTGGGGGGGGGGGGGGGGGGGAGCGAGTGCTTTAATGGCAGGTGTTTTCGAAGCGGCCCTGCGATTTGAATGCACTGACACTTATACGAAGACCGCTTCACCTCAGCACAGCTCTCAATAGAGTCACGAATGCATGAAACTTGTCCAAACCACGGAGCTCGGCCACGAATGCCGCCTGCTCCATTCGAATGTAAGAATTCGAATTAAAATGTCAATCTAGTTCTGAATACTACATGTTGTCACCGCATGATCGAGCACCACCAGAAACAGATCGTACCCAAACCGGTCCCAAACGTCCCCCCTCTGAACTCTAGAGCTCCGACATCGGGGCATGGAAAACGACTGAAGGTAATCACATAATGAATTCGACCACCATCAGTTGCATACCAAAACTGTGTCATGCGTATTTCTCTGAATATGCGTGTTAATAAACGTAACAGCACATTTTTAACGCATTGAACACAAAAGTTCAGAAATCGGATATCAAAAGCTCTGCCTTAGCCAACGTTGGATATCTTACAGGTAAAGCAGGAATCTTCTTCCAAACACGTCGGTATGTTTCGTTTCTTCTTCGAAAAGTCACACATTTTGTAAAGTGATGTACGTGCAGCTTCAGCTGTATAACAAATATTAGAAATTTTACCGTCTTTTTCAACAAGTCAAAGTCTGCACCATTTGCAGTAAAACGCTTATTTTAACGAGTTCTACGACATGCGCCATCTCTTTTTATTGAGATGTCTGTGCTCCCCGTTTTTGTTTCGATCAATATCGATTTTTAGTCCACTCCGGTATTCACCTTGTCTAAATTGGAAACCATAAAAATCAATTTAGAAGTGGCCGGTCTGGGTCTCGAACCCAGGCCTCCCGAATGCAAAACAAAGGCTTCTGCCGCTAAGCCATCTTGCTCGGCGATAGCAGAATATTTCTAGGGCAGCTTCGTCCTTGCCCAGCTTCGCCAATTAAAATTCGCTACAGACACTCCTAGACGCTGAAGTTCGTCGAGCCCGGTGGCGTGGTGGCATGCGTCTGCGCCTCGCGACCGGAGGATCCACATAGTTGTATTTATGGGGTCCTTCTACAAAGCAATGCGAAAAGCAGTCCCATGGAGATTAAATCTTGGCTGAGAGTCAGCCCCGAAAGGTCGCTGAAGTTCCTCTGGCATACCCTATTCTGTCTGCTACTCCACAGGCACGAACACGTGCCAGTGGGATATACTCGTTGTTGTACACAATGTAACGCACAGCAAATGTGTCATCTCTTCCAAAGAAAGCGTTGAGGACAGATCTAAGTGGTGCCCTGTGAAGGCTCGGGCCCTGTGAAGGCCATTGAGACGTGTAGCCAGTTGGTAGCTCTTCGTGCAAACAGAGTTGTCCCGAACTTTTGATTGTCCCGGTCTGCGACCCTCAGCGTGCCTACTTCCGACGAATGAGAGTAATCAAACAGGAGTGACGTCAGTCGGCAGTACGACAAATGACAGCGGCACATCCTGAACGGGCCGGGAAGTGGCAAAAAAGTGGAGCGGGAATAACAATGACAAAACGCTAGCCAGCCTGTCAGTTAGATGCTACTTGGGCACATCATAGTTAGACAGTGTTCCTTTATCAGCTGCATAATTGAGGAAAGATAACGTTCGCATAGAGGATCACACGGGGAACTTCTTTGCCAGTATCGTTGTGAGTGAAGAAAAACATTGTGTTGGCTTGCCGGCCAACACCGTCTCAACACTCTCACAACTGGACAACGATCAACAACCCACGACATCTTGTATTGACCTCAGACGATAACTGTGCGCACTGTGCTAATTACATATAAAAGAAAACCACAGACGTAATCTCTTCGTGACTTCGCTTGTACTCAGGTGTGCAGATTCATTCGTATTAACGAACGATTAAATCGGGCTAAACACTAGTCAACTACTGACAATGGTGACCACGGCGCTAGCCACGGTAGCGAAAAGCAGAATGCTTTTCGTTAAGTAAAGCAAAAAAGTGAGAAGAAGTGTCTTTAACATGAATTAGCCTTCGCCCAATTTTTAGTCAGCTTACGTAAAACGCAAAACATTGCCTATTGATAGCCGTCGTCTGAGCGGAACCACATGAACAATCAGTGTCCTCCTCATATCCGAGCAGCGATAAGTAAAAGTAATCGCACCCGCCAAATAAGCCGCTCTATATATATATATATATATATATATATATATATATATATATATACATATATCTGCCATTTATGACAATGCTTACAAACGCTCAACCGAAGACGCGAACGCTTAGGCGGTAGGTAGCTCGGTGGGGCCACCACCCTTTGATTACCGCGTTATATATGTACAAGCAGCCAAGCAGACAAAGCATCCGTGCGCACACATAGAAAGAGAGATACACACGCGAACATACATACATACATACACGCATGTACATATACTACACAAACACAAGTATGCACGCACGTGTATCGCCACCCACGGCTCCCATTCATCACGTGTATTCACGATGTCAATCACGGGGCACAAAGGAGAGTGAGTAGCACCCGTGCTAGTGTTGTTGTCGTTGTTGTTGTCGTCGTCGTCGTTGCTGTTGTTGTTGTTGTCGTCATCGTTGTTGTTGTTGTCGTTGTCGTTGTTGTTGTCGTCGTTGGTGTTGTTGTTGTTGTTTGCATAGGGTCATTGCTGGTACTTACTCGAGATATGTTACCAGCACATGCAAGACGTGCAAGTGGGGGACCGTCGAAGAGGCTTGCTTCGAACACGAACAGTAGCCGCTTCAGAAGGGGAAAAAAACATTCTAAGCACATTCTTGTTTTTGCCATTTACTACAGATATAGATGTATGTGTAGTCACGCATGCGCTCTTTCTAATGGTTAGACCTTTGCTAATGAGTAATCACTATTACCTCGTGGAGACGTCAGTCCCTTTACGAGCGTTGTTAGCATGTCCTCATTTCGGCCTTCGCCGCCGAGAACATCAATAAAACATCGTTGTTTTCGTCGTCACAGCCATAACTACCTCCATTATCATGAATCTTGAATCCTCCTTAGCGTCGCTAACTTCGATGACGATTGCTTCTACTACTAGTACTACGACAACTACTTTGACTGCTATGTGATATTTAGAATTAACGCAAAGTATAGAACATCTTGGGTGGCCTTCAATCGTCTTCCTAATATTGTTGCTTCGTTTTTTTGTTCTTAGCTATCATCAACAGTATCCTATGACTTAGTGATACACAGAACCAGTTGCTATTTTCAAAAGGGCCCCTGACTTTTCGAAGATGCATGAACTGTTCACACTCGAATCTCGCACATGTTGCGTGGTGTGTGCCATGTTCGCAGTATTTGTCAGAGATAAGTACTACACAAATGAATTCAACGAATATCATATTTATATACCATATATATATATATATATATATATATATATATATATATATATATATATATATATATATATATATATATATTACGTACGTGGCACTTACAGCGAATAACCAGGCATAATAATGCAAGCGTGTTGCATAGCTTTGAGAGCACATCGGTCGTCGCCCGTACATTTCGATCAGCCGTACACGCGTGCCTGCGTTAATTACTTGGCTTGACTTCTTTCTTCCGCCAATAACGTGCTTGATCGTCATCAATCAAGCGTCTGGCAGTTTTGCCTTGCACGCCAGACAGTCAGTATCCAACCAGCCAGCCAGCCAGCCAGTCAACGTGTTAGCCAAGTCGTCCGTCGCGTCGAGTTAGGTTTCGATCGAGATCGTTCGAGATACACCATCGCTGTATCGCACACGCGTCTCGTATTCGATCCGTCCCTATCCGATCGTTCTATTGAGCCCCGTCGATCGATCGCATTGTCGCGGAGACGAAATAGGACGCCATTGCCATTGGCACTATCATCACTTGCAATAATAAATGATACTGTGACTTCTGTTGCTGCTGCTGCGCCGCTTCTGGTTCTGCTTCTGCTACTGCTGTGGTTACCGCTATATTCGGCCACCATATTGACTGGTGTGACAGTCAGTGGTGGACAGACAGACGTCTCCATTGCCGGTGCCGCTTCCACCACCACGTCCATCGTCATCGTCCAAGTGATGATACCACGTGCCAGCTGTGGCTAATGGACGTCGGAAACCCACCCGCATGCACATCTACTGACAGGCGTACGCTGACTACGGGACTACTCGGTAAGCCGTCGTCGGCAGCGGTGGCGGCGGACAATTCCCGATCTCTGTCGGCTTTTGGATGCCTCCTTCTCTCTGTGGCGCGCGCGCGCCTTCGGGGGCTTCCGATTTCTGCCACTTCTTCTTCTTCTTCTTCGACACCAGGCAGCAGGAGAAAGGGAACAAAACGGCTAAACAGGACCGGACAGGACAGGAAGGAACAACGCGACGAGAGGATCCTGGTCCGGCCAGCAAGCACCTTTTAGCCCCGATAGCCGTTCCGATATGATTGCCCCACAACGGGGGGGGCAGATCAGAGCGCGGTGGAAAGCGGATGCAGCGTTGTCGACAACGATTCGGATCATCCCCGCCGGCAAATCGACGGGTCCGTCGACGCAATTGTCTGACGGTTTTTTTTTCGGCCAGCCGCCGGTTTGCCTTGTGAATTTACGAGCCCCTAGCGACTTCAACGTTCCGGAGCGAGAGAAATGTTTCAAGGGCGCCGCAAGAGCGAGAGAGAAAGAGAGATAGCGGGAGATATGTAGATAGATAGAAATCAATAGGGATAACAAGAGAGACAGGAAGCGCGAGAGTATGTGAGAGGAAAGCAAAGAGATCGACCGGTTGAAAGACCGGTCTCAAGGAAAATGGTTGGCGCCTACACTCTTTGGCGACCCAGGAGCGAGCTGAACAACGAATACCGAACATCTTGAGTGCGTGAGCGATCGACAAACAGCAGCCAGTAGCGGTTGGTTGCAGTAGTAGCGAAAATCTCTTTGGAACATCTCGCGGACCTGCTTGGGTGGCCTTGTCGTCCTTGGCCCGATTGGATGATCAGCGGTCTTGCATTCAGCCCGCATTCAGATCGAACGTAAACCAACCAGAAATCTTACGGCTATTCGGCATCCGAACGCGACGCCAGAGCGGGAAGAGCCCAGATGCCGAGGGGCAACATAGACAAAAAGAGAGACAGACAATTCTTGGCAAAAGTTGCCCGACAGGTTTGCCTTTTCTACAACCCAGTGCGAGTCTTCAATCAGATCCGATCGAAAAGCAAAACCGGTGAAAGGAGCTGTTGGAGAAACAAGCGAACGCCTGGAACTGTATTGGTTCAAATTAGGAAGAGCTGTCTAGCTTTTCCTAATCTGAACCAATACAGTTGGAAAAGAGCTACCGATTCCGCAATCTTACAAGTCTACACATTCATATAGACTCCAGCTGTCGACGTATCAGAGTTTAACCCCTCCAAAAAAAAAGCACTGTCTACTAAATGCCGTGCACTGCTTAAAGTGCCAGCGCGGACAATAATAGCCATAACTGTTGTCGTCATGCGCTAGCATACAAGTTAGTTAGGCAGACTCATTAATTAGGCAGAAAATCAACACCAAAGCTGCAAAATTTAAATACCCTATGTAGCGTCAAATATATATGGATCTTATACAAGTACCTATTCTCCCGCCGTCATTACGCTTAGTACATTAGGACGTTTTGGCTTAGCTCTTCCTTTGTGGAAAGATACCAGTGCCGGTTTCAGTGCTGTTCAAAGCAAGACATTAGTAAACAAATGTTGTACTTCTTGCACTCTGACGCATAATCGTACGCACCATGACCTTGAAAGAATCTTGTCCCTGTATCAACAAACAAAACTGGTCAGCCGAATGCTTATGCGCTGTAATAATTTATTGTCTAGGAAGCGCCGTAATCATTTATTGTCTCGATTCTGAAGTAGCTCATAGTTTTACTAAGATTGACTGGGTGGCCTATTCTAGTCGACAATAGTCGAGGCTCGCCCATAGTCCACCATAAAACTGGATCCACTGAAATTTAGTCTTCGTCGATCTTTAAGGTGCGTCCAGATGACGCAGCCTAATAATGGCAAATTTGGCTAAATTATCTGTCCAATTCAGACTAATTCAAAAAGGAAAAAAGTGGCCCAAATAAAAATGCTTATTTTTCTATCGGCGCCTATATATTAAGCACGCATGGCATATATTTCATATTTTACTCGGTGTAAATTACTTTTCAGTCGATTAAGGTTTGTGTATAAGTATCAACAATCTACCTGAATAGGATCAAGTTCGCCTGTAGAATATGGTAAGAACGCGCTAATGATTTACTCTGTATCACAGACTCAAATGTCATTGCTATGGCTCAAACGTTGTCTGTGATGAGTCTAGAGGGTAGTTAATACGACGGTAGAGATTATGGGTTCTAGCTTGTCAATAACACTGCTTGTCTATAAAGTTAATTAAAAATTTTAAAAAGTGCCAAACAATCTAAAAGTCGGTGAGGTCGCCCCTAAATCTAAGAACATACATTACCACACAACCACATTCCATCCGAAAAATGTATATGCTGTTATGCAGAGAATCGTGGCATTGTTTGTAAATTATATGAAATAACACAACTTTAAAAAATCCAGCGGTGGGGACCGTCTCTGTTCTACAAGTACCTGACGCTACTGGGTCTCAGTACGTAAAGTTTAACCACTTCAAGGTCCACGGTTTTAAAGTTCCCTTAAAAGCGTGTTTTAGGTGGACTTAAATAGCCTGCTAGCCAGTCAATTTGACCACTAATGGATAGAACAACGCCATCGGCAAAAAGAGCGGAACAAATTTAAACGAATTGCTTTATAGCCAATTCCCCTATAGAAAACAGTGTTCGGTATAGGATGGCACAGACAACACCGCCGACAGCCCAAATGATGTCGCAAACGGTGCAAAAACTAGTTTTCCGCTTTTCCAAGTCGGCCCCAGTTCTCTTTCTCTCTCCGGAGAACTGCTCGATAAAGGAAGTGTCAGTCACTTTACACAAAAAGACACGCTTCCAACGCTTTCGTGTCTTCACTTCGGCCAACGACCCGCCATGTAAACAGCTGCTGATTGCAATCAGCAAAAAATCGACAGTCGATTATTATTTTAGGTCCCATACAGAGCAGTTGTTAGTTCAACCTAGTTCAAATTTATATAAACACTGGCAAATAACGGAAAACGCCGACGGTTTTAATTATCATAACGATAAGTAAACTTTGCGATTAGATAGCCTTATATTTCTAAGCAACAAGGCAAGGGACTTGCTTATAAATTGCAGCAGAATACCGAGCAAGATGGCTTAGTGGCAAGAGCCTTTGTCTTGCATTCGGGAGGCCTGGGTTCGAGACCCAGACCGGCCACTCCTAAATTGGTTTTCATGGTTCCCAATTGAAACAAGGTGAATGCCGAAGTGTATAGATTTTTTAAAAATTGACCATGATCGAAAAACACGGGGAGCACAGATGTCTCATTAAAAAGAGATGGTGCATTACCATCCAACCCCCCCCCCCCCCGCCCCCAATTAAGTAAATAATATAATTGAATTTAACGACTACTGCTACTACTTGAAACTACGACGGATACTTGAAAAAAAATGATGGAAGTGCCAAATTAATGATTTTTAACTATTCACAAAATAAAATCGGATTGGGAAAGGATTTACTAAAAAAAGCGCAGCGTATCGCCTCGCCTTGCGCAAGAACACCGAGATGTGCGCGCCACTTACAGACACTACTAGTAGAGCGAACCCGTTGCTGCATTGCGACGACTACTACGTACGACGACGACCACGACAATGAGAGCACGCCAATAAAAATTTAGCACCTCAATGAGAACGCGGGTCACGTTCTGTGGCTGTTGTGATTCGCTATGTGCGAATCTGCAGCCTGCTTCGTATATCCCCGGAAACTTTATCCCTTCCCTCGACGCCGCCACCGGGACGCTCGCTTTGCGACGCGTCACGATCTTAGGGTCGGTCGGTCGGTCGTCGGGCTGTCCGTCTGTCTGTTTCCAGGGCGCAATAGGGCCGGCCATTGCCTTTATCTTTTTGGAGGCCGAGACACGACTAGACATGGCGGCAAACGCGTGTCTCGTCTGAGAGTTATTACCAACACAGCACGTACGTAAATGATTCAATGGCTAGCAAACAAAAGGACACACTTAGAAACGCGCGTATAGTACATTAAGAGACGCAACATCAACATCAACATCATCATCACCGTCGTCATCGTCATAGCTATCTGATGATAACAAACGCAAGAATTCGAACAAGTCGACAGTTATTGCTATCGGCGTGTTCCGGCGGCTGCCAACGGCCGCCGAATATCGTATCTCGACCTCCGACTGAACATGCTACCATAGATAGCTTCTCTCTCTCTCTCGCTCTATATCAAGTGTGCTTGGGCAGTCGCTTGGAGCCCGCTCAGCGCATAGCCCCCTGCTCGGAATGTTGCTGCGTATGCTACAGCTTACGCTCGGAACTTTTAGCGACCGACAACAGCGACGGCCCCAAATAGACGAATGACACACAGCTACCGTAGAGACTATAAACTGGGGCAGATTTTTTCTTCCATCTATCCGGCATTCCGTTCGTTGATACAGCGTTAAGGCTCGGTTAAATGCGGAACAATTGGTCACGCCGTTGGACACTTCGGAGGCTCTCGCGGCTACGCACAGCGTTAGCTGTGGCTGCAGTTTGACGAATGAGCGAATCATAACCCAGTGATCTAGCATAATCCATTTGTGACGATGATTAATCATGAAAAAAGGAGAGCAGAACAACTGTCTTCCATCAAGTGGGACACCAGTTTGCACATAGTCGATCTTTTACGCATGGACGCAGGTCTGTAATAAATATGCATTTGTTCATATCAATTACTAGGCGAGTGCGAAGTCAGCGATATCTTGTTACTAGATCAACTAGGTTTATATTTTTGTTTTTAAATTTTTACAGCCGTGTTTCGAAGATGTGTAAACGCATATATATATATATATATATATATATATATATATATATATATATATATACAAGTAATACAGACCGACGAGCGCGTCACTCGGCAGGAAATGACATCTTTAGTCGCGCACTAAGATCTGCCGGCTTTCCGTGTGTTCTAGAACACCCGGGTCTATTCAGGAATGACGGAAAATAACCTGACGGTCTGACTTTGACGCCCTTTGAGCGTGGCCGCATGTAGGTTTGGAACGCAACCGTAACCGACTCATTAGCCCCTTCGATGCAGGTGCGGGCCGAGCAGGTCATGCTCCCAGGTTAGCTGTGGCTAACAAATGTCCAGCGTTGATTATCCGCACGAAGTTGGTCCGTTGGCGTTCGAAACTCTTATGCCCTCTTATGCTCAAGCTGATTCAGCGCGTAGATAGAAGCCTTAATCTTTCGACGGAAGACTCGAGAGCATCCGAGTTATTGCGTCAGAGGCTGTCGCTCGACATTCAAAGAGGAAATGCAGCGTCTGTTTGGGGCACATTGTTAAACTGGGCTAACCCTGGGTTACAACCCCGTGAGCACACGTTCGCGCGAAGGCAACTGCCCACTTGAAAGTGCTAACATAGCTAAGTTATATAAATATGACTTAATTGTGAAAAAAAAGTATATATATATATATATATATATACTCCCGATAAGGGGCAAAGAGAATGACTGGATTTTAGAAAAAAATTACATATGTTGGAAGCCAAGTAGTAATTGATGTATGCAGGTTGGATTAAGGTTAGGTTCATTTTTATATCAGTCAAATGACAAACGATAAAACGTCTTTGGGAGTATGCTTTCCGTTATGTCTCAGACGATGACGACAATCATAGTACGAAAGGTAGAAGGTTAAAAGGTCCCAACGGAGAGGAACGGAGCAAACAGGTCAGCAGGTTAGGTCAGCCCAACATGTCCAAGGTCAGCAAGCTGTAGCCGTTGCACTAACGCTGGATTCCAATCGCTAATTGGAACGACGATTGATTATTTGTCGTCCAATTAGGCGAATTCGTGCGAGCGAGGGACATCACTCGCCGAGTGGCGAGCTTGAATTGAGCTAGTGGAGGGTAGTCCGAGTGGATTGGTGCTAACACGGTTCTTCTGACTTTCGCCAGTCGTCGAAATCCTTTTATGGCTCTGAAAATCAGAACTAGACCTCGTTCATTCGCGAGGACAGCACAGCCGGCCTTGTTGAATGTTGTCAGCGTGGGACACAAGCCGCCAAGGATAGATCGTTGGTATCAAAGTTGGTATCACAGGCATTGCTCTGGCACTGGCTGACAACTGACGCGCCACTTTCTCCAACTTGAGCTGAACAACTTACTTGAGAGTTTCGGGAAGCAGCCGCTCCGAGTTCATGAGGTTGTGGTAGAAGCTGACAAATCCATCGTAACCGACCTCACCCTGCGCGTTCGAATCGACCATTTGGAACAGCTCCTTGAGCTTGTTCGTAGACAGCTTGCAGTTCACCTAAAAGAGCCACAGTAATGGAGGTGAAAATATTAGTATTAATACTTGTATTATTAGGATGATGAATATCTTTTGCACACGTGTATGCATATATATATATATATATATATATATATATACTTAATCACCGTATCTTACTTACTATATTCGTAGTTGCATTTGCTTATACTTAAATCTTGCGGCGTTAATTGCTGTTGCTGGCAGTGCCTATTTACGTGTAGTCCTGTACATGGTACCTGTCTATAGTTGTTCTTCTACAATCCTTAGACGGCGGTCTTCCATCGCTCGGTTCTAAATGCAGGCACATTTGTAAAATTACGTCGTACCAGCCGGGAGTAAGTGCAAGATATAATATTCGGAATCATCATTACCGTTTCACTTAAGTCCCGATGCTACTGAAACTTTGTTCGATGCGTTGCGTATTCTGAGGATAATGTTGTCTATAGTGGAACGTTGTGCTATCCGTTTATATGTATTTAATAGAGTAGTCTCCTATCTAAAATCAATCGTGCACTACACTTCCTTGTGGGACGGCAAAATGTCTCAAGGTAACTTCGGAAAACTCGTTGTTACACGAGTAGGTCTGTATTCTGTTAGTTAGATATGTTGGATAAAAAATGGTATAGCCTTAAACACGACTCACTGACCTACCAACTCGCACAACTGTTACCGAGGCACGGTTGGGTGCTTTCAACAATACCCACACCGTACTGGTAAAGCCGACTCCCGCTTACGGCGAATGTGCAATTCAGGTGAGGCTAATGGTCGGTGTAAAGCACTGCTACAATCGCTATGTCACACACTGAGCGAGAGCTACTGTCTCGGAACAGAAAGACTGGAAAGTCCCCTGACATGCCAAGCCCTTGCAGAGGCGCTCCTTGGGGTTCATGAATCCCCTGGTTTATGGTAAGAAGATTTGCAGTTTCGTTTCCGAGACAAAAATACTATTGCAGAAAGTCGAGAAGCTTTAGGAGGCAAGATCAAGTGGTGAGGTAAAGTAATCTCGATAAGATAAGTACTACAACCATTCCCGACACGGCGCAAAGAGAACGACGAGGATTTAGTGGGTTTGTAAGTCATACAGTACAGAAACGACGCTCCGTGTGCAGTATGCATTTGCAACCACTTAATGTATATAATAAAATTACAA
The DNA here is from genome assembly GCA_003439945.1 of Dermanyssus gallinae. Classification (NCBI taxonomy): domain Eukaryota; kingdom Metazoa; phylum Arthropoda; class Arachnida; order Mesostigmata; family Dermanyssidae; genus Dermanyssus; species Dermanyssus gallinae. Next base: position 35,757 of record QVRM01003416.1, read on the forward strand.
GGCTTACACCTTTCTCGAGTACAACCTGGTGCAATATAGCATATTTTGAATAGTAGAAAATTGTAGTACAATAATATTTCACCTGCTTCATAGAGTGGGCCAAATCCCGGTGAAAGGCCCTTACTCGTTAAAATGGCTTCAAGTCAGTTGAGAACCGCAAATAGAAACTTACTAGAGCAAAAACAATAACAGTAACAATAACAGTGAGTGCAAGAATACCAGCAACAGCAGGAGCAACAACAACAACAATGATGAGAACGACCACGCCTAGTTAGAAGGACAAATATAGTCGTGAAGTCGTTTTTCTACGCAGCCTGTACCGGGCGTTGATAGGAGGTCGAATCTGTCCAAGACGGGGAGAAAAGCGCTTCGGATATATACGGCCACGTCCAGAAAATTAAATTTCCAGCTCTGCCAGGCCTCAGAGGTCTCACTCAGCTTCCGGCGTCGATATACCACACCGAAGTAAGAAAATTATTATCCAATAGAGCGCTCCACTAAAGGCGATCGTCAAGTCCTACTCTCGAGTTCAACTATATATATATATATATATATATAGCAAAAAATAATTGCAATTGATAGCTTCTTAGCCAGGAATGGTGTGCCGATACGATGCCGTGAAGCAAAATGGTTGCCTGATTACGAACAGCGTTCTGACCAACCTCCGTCCTGTACTATGACATGGCTCCAGGGAAGCCACGACACGTCGACAAGCAGAATGCAGGCACGCGATGATGACGACGACGACGACGACACCTACCCAAGACCCTGCCGCCAGAGAATACTAGAGATACGGGAGGAAGAGGAGCACATGGGGGATTACGCAACATAGTAGAAGTTTGGGTAGAAACATCGTGGAAAACGAGAGAACTATGATGCTGCTGCTGCTGATGAACAACAACAACAACAACACAACAACAACAACAACAACAACGGCCACCGTGGCAACGACAGCGCTCGCATCAACAATCACGGGAACAATCAAGACGGTGACTGTTTGATTAACACCACTGACGGATAACAGAAGCAATAGCGACAACTAAAAGCTAAGGGGCTAGTGCGCTAGTAATGGTTGCCATTTAGCGGAGTGTCACCGGTTCATTCTACAACTCTGCTGTAGATTGAATCTTCTTTGAACGATGCTCGATGAGATTGTAGATTGTCAACCATGTCGATGAGAGTCACCGGCCAGCTGCCACAATATCTGTTGGGAAAATCCGGGAGATATCTCAGATCTGCTCGCTGATGCGGTCCCTCTCCGTACTCCCGATAGAAACGGGTGAAACGTATATTTAGGTATATGTAGATTTTAAGCGAATTATCGATTTTTCCATTTTGATTTAACATCAAACTTATTTGACCTGTACGCTGGTGAGTGGCTTACCTTATTATTGTCTCGCCTGTTCTGCTCACTTCAGAACGCTATAAAAAAATGCATTCCTTTCCCATGTCGCCCGCGGGGTGGCGAGGTTACAAGGTAAAGAAGGACAAACGGACTAGGATGCTCACGATTGATTCAACTAACTTTGTGCGCCGCTGGTGTCCTGAATGTTCAGGCCCGCGAGCGAGCCAAACTACAACAACAAACTAAATCAAATCGAGCCTTTCGCTCACGCGACGTGCTTTTTGCAGGATTCGTCCGCTCAACGATAGAACCTCTGAATGCCCACAATAAGACAGCTTGTATTAGAAAATCGGCGCTCACAAGAACAACATTGTCCAAGGCTAAAGCTCGTTAAGCAAGCGTTTCTGCAATTCCGTAAACCTTGGAAAAGCAACTACAGGTTAGGCAGTGTTTGCAGCAGCTCGAAACGAGCCGCGAAAGAGTAAAGGGTGAACTTTAATTAAACTAATTAACTTTATTACGAGCGAAACGACACGAACACTGCGGCGCGATGCAACAGCAACGAGTGTCTCGAAGACAGCAGACTCGGTGAGCCTTGTATAGCACTAACGACGAGCTAAAGCTCTTCTCTCCGTTTATCTCTCGCTTCCCTATTTTTCTAACTCCAATAAGGCAGAAAATCTAAAAAACGAAATCGCATATCGTGGAGTCCTAAAATAGAATAAGGACGAGCACAAATCGGCAACAGTGATATATACGCGATAACAACAACCGTCGGTCTTCTTGCCTTTGCGCCTTGAATCCGTCAGCGCCGTCGGATAGTGCGTTCCAAATATCCAGAGATATTATTACATCTAAATAGACGCTGACGCCGGTCAAGTCGATGTGAATGAGTTGACCAATATTTTTGGCCGCTAAATCTGGGCTGAGAATCGAAGTCGCTGAGACGTACGATGATCTACAAGAGCCAAAATACTCAACACGATTGAAATACAACACACAACGACTAAAGTGCCCGAAGCCTCCGATATTCCTTAAAACTTACATGCTAAGACAGCGAAGATAATCGGCTACATCCTTTGGCTACCACTTTTCGACGAAACGAAGTGAGGTGTGCAAAACGAAACCAAAGCTGAACAGCCAAACACGGGAATCGTATCGTAGTCTCCACCAGCCAGTCGCGATCTGCTTTTAGCTCTCATACGTTCAGAGAACGAGGGGATAACAAAATGTGTGTTTACGAACACAGACTAACAAATACCTTTCGACGCGAAGCACTAAATAAAATCATTGCCAAGCAGATCTCGGGTCGTTTAAGTAAAAGTGAGAGGGAGAGAGAGAGAGAGGGAAAGAGGCACAGGCCATGCTCGGTTTGGCTGCGTTTGATGGTTGCGAGTGACAACGTGGTTCAACGCGACGATCACTGATAGCTGGCTAACAATGCCGAAACACCAGCACCCCTCAGCAATGCGCCGATTTTACGTTGCTTGTCAATGCCAGCAAAAGGTCATCGGAAGACGAAAGAGAACAGAAGGAGAACTAAAATAGGAGAAAACAGAAGAAGGAGGCTAGAAACCTAGAATAAGACGATAGAAAAATAAACATATCAATAAATTAAAAAGAGGGACAAAGAGAGAGAGAAAAAACATGTTTAAATCGATATCATGAGTCGCTACACAGAAAGCCTGTGTGCGGCAGACAGGCGATTGACTGATATTTATCTGTTAAGTGATTGATGAATTCATTTTCTACGCTTCGTAGTTCCCTTCCCCTTCCTCCCAGTCGCACTATTGCTTCACGCGGTCCATCTCGCCCTATTCCATTGCCCCTTGTTGGTTTCTTAATTTCGCCTGCATGGCTAACGGTTGTCAGACTGTGCGGTTGTTGGTTAGCAAGGGCAGGTCAGCGAATCGTTGTCGTTTTCGAGATTAAGGTAAGAAACGAGATGATCTGACGAAGAGGTCACCGCACCACCGACTCGCCTCATTACGAACATTGCACTGTACTTCGTAGCTTTCTAGCTTGCCTCAGTGAGGCCACCCTCACTGTATACCCTCGCCGTATCGCCAGCGTCGACACTTACCGGGGACATAGACCGCAGTGACCATAGCCAATACAGTCCCGCCACGGTCGCTCGAGGCAAAGCAAAACCAAGGAGCCTTTGCCGTTATATATATATATAGTTTTTTTATTGCATATTAAACAATGTTAAAGCTATGGGGTCTGAACGTATATTCGCAATTAAAGATTTCTATATATATATATATATATATATACTTTAAAGCTAGAATCATGCGTCCTCCTCGTTCGCAGCGAGCCTATGTCCAGCACCATACACGAGCGGCAAAAACCAACGGTGCGCTCGGAGTGTTCCGACCAGACACGCCTCGTGGAAGTACCTCGCGTTAGTAACCCCGACGCGGCGAAACTCTTGAAGAATCTCCCAGACACTTTACACCCTCTTCTGTGCCTTCTGTCCGCGGTGAAAGGCATTCAGAGCGGGTTATAATGGCCAGCCGTGATGATGACTCTGCTTCTCGTCCTCCTTTCCGCCCGGGAATTGCTCTATACAACCAAGTTCTAGTCACTGACAATGACAATAAAGCATACGGTACGCACACTATATTCCTTCACACCGCGTGGCGTGGCGCTTGCCAACAACGAGTGCGAATAGAACATCGCTAGCTAGGATAGCTCGCGCAAACCTAACGCAATTCGCGAGGGTCGGAGACGCCCGTCTCCTCGACGTGCTCTCTGCACTTAGCCCAACCCCCGAAACTACGAGGTCTATGAAACGAGGTACGGACGCAATGTGGCTCAGCTGGCCTCGGTCAAATTAACCGAGGTCGATTTGTCCACGGCCGTCCGAGCACTGTCGGCGAACGAAAGTCACTAACCGAACGAAAGTTGCTCGACTCGACAAGCACCCGCCAGCACCGCTGAACTTGTCTTGGCCTTATGAGCTCGCAGGCCTACGAATGCGGTGGTCACGAAGGACCAGCGAAGGAAGCGTTACAATCCTTCGCTCGGAGTTCGTCAGCAGCAGGACTAGGCTTTATTAGGCCGCGCTTGCTGGCGGACCTCACCGTGGGGTGCGGCGGGGCCGCTGCCGACTTTGCAGGGAGGGATACTAGCTGATGTCGTCGACACAACGTCGCTATGTACGCTGAGGAAGACCGATGAATCAGCGAAACCTATTGCTTCTTTGTTGACTTGCGTTTGGCGGCGGCGGCTGACTTGGAAGATCAGTATCGTCGCGACAGTACGGGTCTATCAGAGAAGGACATTGACAAACACCTCGAGCGAGGGTTTGCCACAAACGCTGGCGGAAAAATCGCGGCGCACTCGGCCTTGCCATGCCTGATCTCAGAGAAAGCCGACCGGTATACGGCCGTTAAATTTCAGAAATGCTTTCAGTAGGGCGTGAAGAAACCACATGTTAAGAGAGTGGTGGGTCAGAATAGTACCCATATGTGTACTTATGTCATTATTATTATTATTATTATTATTATTATTATTATTATTATTATTATTATTATTATTATTATTATTATTATTATTATTATTATTATTATTATTATTATTATTATTATTATTATTATTATCAGAAAACTTAGATGTTGATGGCGTAGGTTAAGGCAATTAGGTCAGCTGAATTACTAAAAGTCCTTCAAAAAAAACAAAAACAATTACTTGCTAAAATGTATATTGCGCACCTGGTATCGTCGTCGTTACAGCCACGTTGAAGTGTGTGACTTACTAACAACACTCGCCTACTTGTTACGACTACACTGTTAATAAAAGAATCCTCATCTCACTAGTTAGTTACCATATGATTTGCATCGAGGGGCGAAACATCGAAGATTGATCGAAAACACAGCACACGCCTTTACGGAACGCGCGTAAAAGTGCCATCTACTCTTTGCACTGGTAGTAGCCGGGCGGTCCGCTAACCGCTCAGTTGTGAGCTCACAGCGAGAGGGTATAAAACGCATTTGACTTATTAGCTTTCGATTTTTTTTGTCTGCGTGTTCTACCAGTACCGACGACGACGACGACAACACAACCAATCACTCCTAATGGGGTAGTTTCTGAACAGAGACACCGACCGGGGCCGCGTCATCGTGGCAAAAGAAGTTTTCTTCATCGTTCAGCCATCAGCTTGCATTGCATGGCTGGTGTCTGCTCTCTACTAGGATTCCCTAGCAAATCCGGAAAATCCTGTATATTAAAGCACGGCCGCATATATATATATATATATATATAT
>QVRM01003417.1:0-67932 GCA_003439945.1 Dermanyssus gallinae
GGTGCCATCAGCCCCGCCGGCCCCGCAAGGTACCGAAGGTGAAAACTCTGTTATGTTTCCGGAAATCATCGGATTGTCATCTCCCCTATGCGGCGTGGTTATTTACTAGGACAAAGTACTTAGCTCGATCGCTGGCTTTCATAATCGTCGTCGACAGACTCGTAAGCGCAATGCGTTTCAAGCGATTCTCTATTTTGAAGTGCCTTCATTTGCTTTTGAGTAAAACCAATCATTCAGTGTCATGGATTCGGAATGTTTAAAATCAACATGTCGATTTATTGAACTGCTACTGCTCAACAATTATATTATTATGATTTATTACATGTTAAACAATGTTACAGTTGTGAGGTCTGAACGTATTATTGCAAAGTTTTTAAATAATTAGTTCACTCCATGGCGCCTAAAATAGATGCCGCGTTCCCTCTGCAAACGGCCAAGGACAACGCTTGCCTCAGGAATTGACCCTCTCTTCGGTCGTTCGTGACCTCCTGAATTCGCTTACTTAAATCTTTGAGAATGTTTCAGTTCCTTGCTGATTATTATTATTATATTATTATATATTATTATATTATTTATTATTATTATTATTATTATATATTATTATTATTTTATATTATTATTATTATATCAGCCTTTCCGGGCTGTACCTAGTATAAAACTAGTCAAAAAGGCGCAGCTGCGCATGCTTTGTGAAACAAGAATACGTCGTGCTTAATTTCTGTATTGTTAGTTCCTTTGCATGTTGGACTTTCCAAAGGTTACTCATTTATTGCAGCTCAAATCGTGGTTGCCATAGGGAGACCCCGTCTCGGTATGCAGGCTCGACTAGACCCTGTTTGTGCCTATGTAATTATCCTGATTTTACAACTGCTCTTTCATTTCAGCATGAGCAGGGCTTAGCAGGTATTTTCAGTCTCCTGCGGCCAGCGCTCCCTAAAATACTGTTTTCCGGTCAAAGTGTGCACATTGATTTTTGTCTCCCATACCTAAGGCTGCCAGTGGGTCTCTAATGAAATTATCTCTATTGCATTCAAAGACGACGTGTGCCACTAAGTTAACGTTACATCTAACAGAGAGCCAATCTGCTCCGACTCAAAACCGTGAAGGTCCGTTCACGACTTTAGAGTTAAATAGATGACTCCGGGACCCCAAGTGGTAATTATAGTGATATAGTGCACTCACACACTATTATTATTTATCATTTTTGCATAACGATGTACAATAATTTGGCTTGCTTCATTATGACAATTAGTTATATCTATAATTTTAAGGATGGCTCTCGGCCATCAAAGCTCGTCCACGTACTAGGTTCGTGGGAACTGAGTATATTATTTTTATTTTGGCCTTAAACGCTACACTTGCATATCTCGCCTTCGCATTTTGGGCTGCTATTAGCATGTTTGCATTGAGGTTAAGCGTGCCCTTCCCTGTGCACAAGCTCAAGGCGTGCGTTTTCGCGCATTTCGTTTTGCAATGTTTCAAATCAATTTTAACCCAATGGAATACTTGCTAAGAGGCATAATTATACGCGCACTGTCTATATATATATATATATATATATATATATATATATATATATATATATTATATATATATGGCGCTACAGCTTACTTTGCTAAACGAAGTATTTACAGCCGTATCTCACACATAATGATGAGACGATGAAAAATCTGTCCAGCGAATTTCTCGTCCGCTCCCCCGTTCTCTATCTCACTTCATGTATAATATGAAGTTTTGTTTAAGTTAGTAGTGAGTGAGCACTGTTTTTCAGAACGCGCTCGGACGTTGGGACGAGTTCCGTCGGTAGAACTCATGCCGAGTGCTGTACCGTTGACGTTCTTTGATGTATGTCTGTTGTTGCTAGCTCTTGTTAGGCATAATGTAAACAAGGCTCGTCTCCCGGTCACGATGCGATTCGAACACGACGACAACGTCTCGCAGAAGCTACGTACAACAATTATACATACAGCGGAGGCGTCACCGGCGACAGCAGTGAAAACGACGACGGGTGCGACATACATTTCTGCCGTTCCGATTGTTTATCCGAGCCAACACGGTGATATGCATTGCGCTTTCAATTTGTATGCAGCATGACGATTTAGCCATGTCAGTAGGGACTCTTTCTCGGTGTGAATGAAAAGCAGTGCTCAGCCCAACAATTTTTAGGTCAAATCTAAGCCGGTATCTGTAGTTGTGATTTTCGTTATGATTAGCTGTATGAGGATGCTTATCGTATCCACGCTGCATTTAAGTGTACGTCTTGTGTGCCGGTATATATATGAAGTATCTACATGCAAGTTCGAACTGCTTGAGCCTATGTTTTTGTTGTGTGCTTGTATTCGTGCGCGTTGGTTTGCAATTGGGTGGTCGAAACCAGGCGCTTTATGAACTCTGATCGAACACTTGTCGGGGTAATGGACGTGATCAATTCATCAAGGTGGCTTTCGGCAAGCATTATACAGAAACACCCCATCTGTGAGATTAGCGGAGGGGGGGGTGAAAGGGGAGGAGGGCTAGTGAGCGTTCTCGGACAATTTGAAATAAAGACTTACAACTCTTTCTTATGTGCTACGGAGATATTCCAGCTACATCCAGAGGCGCGACGAGCTTCATACGAAGGCACGCACGATGAAAGCTCCATAGCGCATGAACGAAACTGCGCACATCTGGACGGCCACCGATTGGCGCAATAGCGCGCGAACGCCCCAGCCACGTATCGGCAATGCTCCTCCTGGACTTCTTGCTTGCCCCTTGATAGGCTTGTCGAGGAGGGGATGGGAGGGGTACACTGTCGTCTTACTATCGTATTACGTTGGTCTGATTGTCAATTGCTGCTGCTTCTGCTGTTGCTGTTTGGCCCACTATGACTGTTGTTATTGTCGCTTCCGCCGGCAGTGGTAAGGGGCATTGCTGCCTGTTTGCCAGCCTTGGCTTTAGAAACCCCCTTCCCCTGCTCCCACGTAGCAGCATCAGCAGGAGACGGCGGCTTTAAGTAGGGGAAACGTTAGCAACATTCGCCGCGTCCCCTTTGCCCTTCGCTCTGGATGACAAACTCGTTGTCGTCACGGTCGAACGTCGCTTCTGCTGCTGCCGCCGCCGCCGCGGACGACGACGTTGTTGACAATGAGATCACGTCGCTTATTTAAAGTTTCCCGTGCCCGCCACAAAAGTGCACCCGACACACCGAACGGCCGACCGACCGACTCACTGCCGGCGTGCGATACGGTCGTCGTAACCATCAGCATTATCACCATCATCATCATCACCACCACCACCATCACCATCTGCTGCATCACCAGAATCAGGCACCGATGTCACCGCACGATGAGCGATCCGCCCACCAAGCAACAGCGGACGACAATCATCAACCCTTCAAGTCACCCTCATCATCATCACTATCATCATCATTGTTATTATCATTATGATTATCTCCAACATCATCATCATCACAAGCAGCATCATCATCATCCCTCACCGTCGAGAATAGGATGGCTGTTGCCCTCTTGGTGTACATCGCTATGCTGGTCCTCTTCCAGCACTACTACCACCACCACAAGCTAGCAACAGGTAGCCGTATTATTTCGGCTCCGTGAAAGTGGAAGAAGGGATGTTGGGGTAGCCGTCGTTCTCGACCCTGCTCTCCTCGACCCCTTTCTTGTCTTCCTCTTCTTTTGGCTCGGTCTCTGTCGTCTGTTTTGTCTGTCGTTCGTCCATTTGTTTGTCCGTCCCTTCTCGCTGCTCTGCCCCGCTCACCTCTGACCCATTCCCCCCCCCCGCCACCCGCGTCTCGTTGAACTCGGGCTCGTCCTCATTGCTCAAAGCGGGCTGTGTTCCTTTTTTCTCCATCATCATCGTCGTCGTCGTCATCGTGTTCTTACCCCCCCGATTCCTCCTCCTCCTCGTAGTTTTCCTTCTCTTGTTCGCACTTTTGTAGCAGCGAACTTACCTACCACCGGCCGCATAATCTTGCATTCGTTGTCCTACTTCTACTCCTCGTTCTGCTCTCGGGGCTTTCCTTTTTTTTGTTGTACCATCTCGTCGAGGTGGGCTTGTTCGTTTTATGTCTCCCTCCCGATCCGTCGATGGTCTCGCGTCGACAGCAATTCTCGACTGCGGCCAGCCTCTCTGAGATCTTCCCAGCGTCTTCTTCCCCAGCTTTCCCGTCCATCCGCTTGCCCGCCCACCCGCGTTTGCCCCTCACCCCCCGCCACCCCTAGCTGGTGTTCCTACCTCACGTTGGGCCTTCTCGCGCTATTGTTCGCTGAGCTTTTTTTAACCGTTTTGTTCTGTCTCTTTGGTTCTTTCTATTTATCTATCTAACTATCGTCTCTTCTCTCTCTTTCCACTCTCTTTTGACCTCTGTAGCTAGTTAGAGCGTCGAAGTGGGCTTACTCTCGACAACCTTGTTACTACAATGTCGCCGCCGCCGTAGCTGCAAAGAACGAATGACGAAGAACGGCGAAGGCCGTTTCACCGTTTTTGTGTAACTCTAACCTCTATCTAGTCGCAAGAACACGACCAAAAGTTACGGCAACGTCAATACGATGAACAACATTGACTAAGACGACGACAATTAACAGCAGCAACAAGCGTCACGATGCTGGTGATAGCGCTCGCCATGGCGATCATCGTGACAAGATGATGCTGAAGGATTGAGGACGTGAGGTGCATTTCGTTCCATTCGTTCCGAGATCAACAAAAGCAACAACAACAACAACAACAGACGGTGGTGGGCCAACAAAGCCTACCACAACCCCTACTACCACACAACCAACCAACCAACCCGCAGCAGCATCGTCAGTCGCTATCATCACCAGGAAGAGCAGAAGCTGCTACTGCAACAACAACAACGACAACGACAACAACAACAACAACGACAACAACATCGACAGCAGCACCACCACAACGAGTAAGCCTAGCCGCCGCAGCCGAAAAGATTGTTACCATTCGCTCATCGATAGATGCGGAGATGGTCGCGCTTCGATCAGGCGGCCAACATCAAACCCCGTCTTTGTGCCACCGTCCCTTTTCGCACCCCCCCCCCCCCCCCCCGCTCTCGCAGGCTTTACGCCGCTATGTCAGTCAATGAATGTGGCGTCGTAGCAATTTGCGATTCAGCGCAGCAGACAAATTGTTGTTGCTGCTTATTCTGCTCGCTATCGGAGTCGTTGTTGTTGTTGTTGTTGTTGTCGTCGTCGTCGTCGTAATCATGATTCCTTACCACCGTATCATCATCACCTTCTGTTAGTCTTCATTTTTCCTTCTCTCCTCCTCGTCTGCTTCGAAAAGTAAACCTGAAGAATGAAGCCTGGCGAAATGTGGTCCTCCCTCGTATTGCCATCTCGAGGCGGGCGACGTGGCGCATACGAACTTAGTCGATGACACAACAATAACGACATTATCATTATCATCATCATTATATCGAAATGGCTTCTCAAACGTATATTTCAAATCTAAATAAATATAGATGGTACAAACATTGTCAAATGTCTAGATGATTTTTTAACTTTCATTTATTTAAAATGCACCCTGTTTGGGTATGTAAATACGAACATGATATATACAACAAACATGGTAAAAATGAATTATGAGCATTCCCGCTGAAGCTGTGAAAGCGACACGGATTCCGTACAATCAGGTAGGTGGTATAGGAGACATGGACCGCCACAACGACGGCATTTGCAGTCCTCCTTGGGTTCATGAAACCCAGCAGACCGGCATAGTAGATGATGAAATCCGTGAACACTGTAGCGAGTAGTGAGGTGACGACATGGCCAAAGAGAGTCCTTCCAAGCCTGGTTAATCATAGCTGGTGATAGATAAAACTCTCTGGAAATAAGTGACACTTTTTGAGAGTACTCATGCCGGAACGTTTCCAGGGCGACTGTCTGCGGCAAATTAAAGCGGTCTACGAGTTCATCAATAAATGATATTGAACCCGCGAACATGTATACTAATCTGTTGCACGAATTTGACGGAAGGTCAAGTACTCGCTCTAAGAAAGCTGGCTTTACCCTATCCAACTGCCATAACTGTGAAGTGCTAAGATGTTTCCATGTCACTTGAATACCGTAAGCAGCTACGGATGCCACTTTGAGCGTGAATAACGTCATGGCCGTCTGAACGGACAACTGTGTTGGGTTTCCGATACCCGCTGCCGCGAAAAGCGCTTTTCTACAACGCTCAGTTACATGTTGTGAAAAAGTTGTACCACGAGATGAGAAAATTACCCCTAGATAGCAAAAGGTCTCTACAAACTGCACTTGTTTACCGTGAAGTCGCAGTTTATTTGCGCGGGCTCGTTGCCCGCCACGCCGAAACTTAACAGCCTTGGTTTTTGATACGTTTACGATGAGGCCATTCTGCGAGAAATATTCATCAAGTGTGCAAAGAGCAGCCTGCAGGTCCGTACGAATTCTGCTGAATATTACCAGATCATCTGCGTAGAGCAGGGGCCGTTGAGTGCCGCTCTTTCATGATGCGTGGCAGATCACAGAGTAACGTTATAAACAGCAATGGGTTGAGGTTGTCGCCTTGCGGATACCCAGTCGTCTGATCAAACGTGTTATGCTCGCACACACCAATATCGAGGATAATTTGGTTAGCCTTCAGAAGTGCGCAGAGTAGAGTGATCATTCGTGGTCCGACTCCAGCCTGTCCCAACTTCTTTAAGACAATGTCACGAGATGCGATGTCGAAGGCAGATTTTACATCAATAAAACCGCGAACAAAGGGAGTTTTTTCCGGTTTAATGAGATTGTGATCTGCTCAAGAAGTACTTCGCAGGCTGAGATAGTGGAACGCCCGGTCCTGAAGCCATGCTGCTCATCTGGAAGAAACCCCAGTGCTGTCAGAAAATCGGTGAGACGTCTTGTCAGTATGCTTGAGAGTAGTTTGTAGACACAGCTCCTTTTTGATATCGGCCGCCACGCGGCAGGGCTCAAAGGATCTCCTTTTCCTTTGGAATTACTTTAAGAAGGCATTCATACCACTTGGCTGGCAGAGCGCCCTCAAAGAGGCATCTATTAAAAAGGGACTGCCATATAGGCACGAGGAGATGTCCTTGCCGAAGGTGTTCATTCCTTACAAGATCTGGCCCGAATGCCTTTTTTCGCTGAGGCTCTTGATGAACCGTTTAGTCTAGACGAAATCAATGTTGCCCTCGCTCGTATACGAAATAACAAAGCATTTTTTAACTTTGTGTATATATACACATAAGTGGCACAGCATCATAACCATGCCAAAGTAATTAACGTATAATAAACAAAAAAAAACAATTATGTGTATGGGTAAGTGCTGGACAACCTGACATGAGATACACAAAACGGCTCCTCGCTCGCATCGATGCACTCGCTTCATGATGACTTGTTAATACCAAGTTCCGCTGCGTGACTCTAACGAAATCTCATGTGTACATTCGCCTTTGTAAATATCATGCTTTTTCCAAATTAACAAATTGCTCGTCTGTCTGGGAGCCCTACATGAGCAGGTATAGAAAGTTAGTGAATTGCATGGCCTCTTCCATTGCGGTACCGGGATTGATGGCAGCTGGGTTGCGATGTGCGACGAAGATATCATCTGCATACATCACATCACCATCACGGCTTTTTGGTACTCCTGTCGGACCTAACGAACAAGGTCACAGAGAAGAAAGGAAGGAAGACGTCAGGGCAAACCCTGCAGAGTTCCCACATTTAGCTAAATTTCCAATACTACCAACATCTACTAAAACCAGGCGTCGTCATTGCAGGTTACCAAACAATCCGAGGACAAAGCTCGGCGGTAACGATTAACTAGAGAAGTACAGACGCGCGTACGCTTTAACTCGTAGACTTCACTCAATTCGTATGAAAAGTTTTTGAGCGTCCTAATATGATTACTATTATCCCAATAGTTGCTTAGTCAACTGCAGCTTTTTCCGCGAATTATCGAGTGATAATCGTTCGCTTTTGTTGTGTCTCAAAGCGTAAAATGAACTACTCTACCAAAAAGTGGGTGGTGCTGGCCTTGGGTTCTCGTCCATGTAAATATCTCTACCACGGAGCAAGACAAACCATTTTCGGCACGTTTGTTGATTGAGATCAAGGATGGATCTCAATCAATAAACGATCATCTTCGAGCCCCCAAGATGATGAAGTTGACAAGCTACAGCAGCGTTGATGTACTTTCGAAACTCGTACAGCAGAACACTCTATATATGCACTTTCAAATTCAACATTCTTCCGTCTTCAAAAAAGAAACTCATATTTTGGAGCTAAAGCGGCTGATACAGTAATGGTCGCTGTATCATAAACGTATCACCCTTTTCCATGCCAATACTGTCTATAGAATAAGGAATTACAAAAACGGCATGAACTCTTGGGTCCGTCTAAAATTTATATATGTTTAAATACCAGATGGGCTGTAGGCAGCTTAGATAAATACATGTGAAGCTGTATTTAGTTAACTGCTATGTATATTTGTGCGTAGTAACGATACATTGTGTTACTACGGAGCGTCAATCAGTTGTTATGACTCGTGGGTTTGATCTCGACGATGATATGAAGCATAATAGGTACAAACCGATTATTATTATTATTGCACTTATATAAGTTATAACTCAGTTGTAATATGATAATGATGTCAGTCGGACGCGCGAAAGTTTGCCCAGCAAAAGTAATTCTATGGGTATACACATTTATTGGTGGCGTATTCGTGTATCTACTTTTATTACAAACGCTCATATAAATCAATTGTCGCTTACATAAATTAGGTTGTGTAGGCCACATTCGTTATGTTGACAACACAATGACGAACACGTTTTATTAATAATATGGCTATTTGGGATATATTTTAAACGTACACAAACAAACGATAAACGAATATCGGTGCCGAAAGCTAATCTCAGCTAAGCGGCTTCGCCTGGTCCATTTTTGTTATGATAGCTGCTCTTGTTAATATCACTATTAAATTAGCCCACCGTAAGGAACAGCAAGTATGTTGCACATGCATTGTTGGGAGCAAATTACCTGCAACTAGCGTGGGACTCACAAACCCACTAAGCCCAGATTCCACATCACCTCCACCCCCAGGCTCAGAATTGTGTGACATTGAAACCGTGCATGAGACGAGTTTCTGCTCCCTCAGCGAACCGCTCGCGGCGCTTTTCCCATGCACGGGCCCCCCATGTTTTAAGAGGGTGCATCAACAACCCGCTGAGGGACTAGACCGCCGTTACCTATTTCCATCCTGGAGCCCTTCGCGCCTGGAGTCCAGCGGAGTTTTTATCTCCGGCTACCTCTCCGCGGATTCCATCATCTAGGTCCATTACCAAACAGGCCCTCAAGGGGCTAGGGGCGCTGCCACTCGTGCTTCAAGCCAGACACATGGGCGGGATACTGTAGAACTGCCCTCGGGCTCGCTTCTGTCCGTTTGCAGCTTTCTGATCTTGGCCATGCATGACTGAAACTAGCCCTGGCCCGTTAACACTTGTATAGTGTTCGTATGACAATTTTTCATATCGTGTTTCAAGCCATCTCGTGATGTTCGGCATGAATATTCTAGTTTTGTCTATCTCGTTTTTTCTCCCTTTGTCGGCACAATCGAGACGCTAGTTCCTTGTCGCATGAACCGCCATGTGTGCAAAATTAGAGAAGCGCAAAGAGCCGCAAACACCGCTGCTGTTGCAAGGAGCCGTCCCTTGACGATAGGGTGATAAAATCTTAACCCTTCCCGGGCTGTGGTATTTGGCGCTTTGCGCTAAACCAGAGCCGCCTTTTTAGCCATATACCTAAGGTGGGTTGTACCCGTTACGCCCGTGTTTGAGATGCTTCCTAGAAACTTGATCGGTCCGCCTATGCCTGTTCGGCCCGTCCATACCGTTTACCATACCGCCGCCACTATATATATATATATATACATATACAGTGATCTACTCAGTGTATATTTCTCCGAACTCCAACCTACATGAAAACAAGGACTTCATTGAAGAACTAGACCTCAGCATAAGCGCTCGCGGTCATCGAAAGGCGATTGTGGGAGGGGACTTTAATGCGGCCCACAGTCTTTGGGGAAGAAAGTCCTCATCAAGGAAAGGAGAAATACTTGTAGAATACGCAACCCGGGCTGATATAAAACTCATGAACACCCCAGGGTACACCTTCGGCAATGACAGACACAGATCAACATTCGATTTGACATTTGCATCAGAAGGACTATCTCATCGAATAACCGACGGAATGATATACGAAGAACAAGAAACCCTATCCGATCATCTCTACTTAACCATCTCCGTCAATCTAGTTTCCTTCCACCCTATTTTTCCCACACAACGGCAACGCTTTTCCAGGCAAAATTATACCCGCCTACAGAAAGCATTAAAAAGGAAAGTACCTAATCTCATCAAATGCTCAGCAGCGGGAATCTTTGCAATACTAGAGGAAACCTGCTGAGAGTCCAGCTCCCGCCCACATCCTGAGATAGCCAATCGTCCAGCTGAGCACATTATCAACGGACGACCAGTTACCGAATTAGAAAACAAAAAGGCATGGTATCCACGGCAGACAGTCCACATATATGGCTATCAGCAAAGTTTTTAGCATAGCTGAAGCACAGAGATTTTTACCGATAGCACACCGGCACCGTCTGGCCATTCTTATTGACGTCAAAGCGCGTTGAATACGCTTTCGTGGGACGCCATAAACTAAGCACTTGGAAACAAAGGCGTATCCCCCTACCTACGACGTATCCTAGCGTCGTACCTAAATGACCGAGCATCTACATAGGAAAACGTGGACCACGCAGTCACAGCCGGGCCCCCCCAAGGGTCTGTACTGGGACCAACGATGTGATACGACTTACGATGGAGTACTTGGACTACTGTATCTGCCGGGGAGTCGATTCCATTGCCTACGCAGACGCTCTGGCACTGATCGTTATCGCCCGTGACAAGGGTCTGCTCCGGAGCCTTGGCGGATATCCAACAACACCTCTAAACGCTAGGTCTCGAACTGGCTTTATATAGAACGGAAGCAATTCATCTAAATGGTCCGTCCTCCACGCATCAGACCAATTTTATCAAAATCAAAATTTACACCCGAAAGGTCATCCAGTAACGCCCATGGTCAAGTACCTGAGCGTGATCCTAAATAGGGATCTTAAGGGAACACCTCATATGCGCTATGCAGCAAAAAAATATCCAAAGCCTTACCAGAGCTGCGGAAAATACTCCAACGGACTATCAAATGAACCGAGTCTCGGCGCCGTTTTTTGCATCAGTAATAAACAGCATCATGCTATACGCCGCACCCTTAAGGGAGCGCATGACTACCAGAACTACAGCACGCCGGCCCCTTTAACAAGACGTAAATACCTATGGCGCTCAATATAGCAATACGAGCAAGTCGCACGGCTTCCACAGCCATACAGGTCACCTCCAGACAAATTCCCTGGGGCCAAAGAATTAAAGAACTGGCATCAAGAGACCCCTTAATTAACGACGGGGTGGAGGGAGCACTAACTAGCAGAGCAGACACCCTGAGCAAATGGAGCCAACAATGGGTAACCATCCAGCCGGGCCATCCTGAATATTGGACAAACTCAATACTCCCTGATCTAAAAAAAATGGTACAGCCTCAAACACGGATCGCTTACCTACCCACTCGCGTAACTGGCAACGGGTCATGGTGACTGCTTTCAGCAATACCTATACCGCATTGGTAAAACTGACTCTTCCATATGCCGTATGTAAATAATGTCGAGCCCGGTGGCGTGGTGGCATGCGTCTGCGCCTCGCGACCGGAGGAGACACATAGGTGCGCGGGTTCGAACCCCACCGTTGCACATTTGTATTTATGGGGGTCCGTCTGTGAAGCAATGCGCAAAGCAGTCCCATGGACGTTAAATCTTGGCTGAGAGTCAGCCCCGAAAGGATTTTTTTTATATGCCGTATGTGCAACTCAGGCGTATTTTTCAACACTACTGTCCCGAAACTTACGACTGAAGAACCTCCTGACACACCCAGGCCTTGTAGAGGCGCTACTCAAGGATCATTAATCCTGGTTGATTATAAGTTGATTCGCAAGAACTGTCTCCGCAGCAAAAATAACTGCCACACAAGACCTGACCAGTGACTTCTATAAAAACACACACATATATATACACACAGAGAGAGCGTAAGAGGGTGCTCAGTAGTAAAACGCAGATGAAAAGTCCACGAAGAAGAAAAGTGTTTTGCTCTACGAGCTTATAAATAAGCACTACGTTTGCTCACGCATTTTGTTATAATTTGAAGGCGTCCCGGTATAATGATATCAGCATAAGAGCCTGTCAAGTGCGATTTCAAAAATTCCAAAATAGCGATTTTAATCTAGAATATGGTTCAAGATCTAGAAAAATCTCACTGTGTGCTCAAACATCTTGCACAGTCACTATCCGAAAGCTTGGAGAAGAAAATAGAGTGCGCATTATTCATTGATTTAATTGCTTATTCACCATAAATTGGTAGTTATATTAGCGCATTATTCATGTTTGGTAACTTCGTGTCAAATAAATGTTTGCAAGAAATAAATAGTAAAAAGTAGAACGCTTGATCGACCTGCTGCTTCAGGCATTGTCTAGACCCAGCCGCAGCGAGATACTCGCGAAAACGTATTGCTGCTTTGTGAATGGAACATCATGAACATCCCAAAAATTTAAAAAATATGTTTGCTCATAAATATAACACGCGAGCTTTCGTAAACTTACGAGCATGAATTGGAAAAATCGATTTTTAAAGTTTATTGCAAATTATGTAAAATTCAGCTTCGCCGCCTCCAATGGTAGAGATTTAGCGAAGTGTCAAATGTATGTGAAAATAGAAGAGGCAGTATTGGTAAACGTTTTATTTCTATTTTGCGGTGGTTATTTTTGGAAACACAATTAAAAGTCGGTCTAGAAAGTTCTAAGAAACATGCTTATAAATGCCCCAAAGCAGCAGAGCGAAAGAACAAGTGATCACCTTGCAGCGCTGTTTAACGCAGTCCAATAGAGCACTCAAGACACACTCAAACATTGAATAATGAAAATGGTAATTCTGTCGTAGACTGAACATTTTGAACTTCGAAAAAGCGCGGAAAGATTACATGGTGACGTGGATAGTAGAGATGGGACACACCCCGGAAAGAGGTTTAACATGCAGTTTCCTAGACACAGAATCAGATATTTTCTTATTATATTAACGATGACAGAAACATTGCAATACAAATAACAGTGGCACAACTAAAGGAGGAGCTGCCTCAGCAACCTGTACCGCCTGTTAGAGACACACTAGGAGGTGGGACTGGGGACGACTTACATTTTGAGCCTGCTTAACAAACAAACAGAGCAGAAAACATTAGATACAGCGAGACAACGCTTGTACGAACGTACCTGTACGAACAGCTAGAATAGGCATCATAGCGGATAGAGCGGCAGTTGACCCGCAGGACACGCAAGGCTCGTGCATTAACAACAACAATCGCGAGATTTCAGTTCTTACTCTGGTTTGGGCTGGAATGTTGTCTACCAGACACTGGTGAAGGCCGTTAGTCCCGGGGACCTACATTTAGTGTGCGTATGCAACGGGAAACTCTAATTACGTTGATTTTAGGACACGACATGACCCTCCTGAATTATGACGAGTTTGTCTAACGATTGGGCCTCACCAACGATCGGGACATTAGTTACAGCATTACTCGGCAGATGAAGATGACCCCATCTGGAAAAACAAAAACCGAATCATCCGCTGACAATACTTCGCCCGGTCAGACCGAGAGACGTGTCGAGCCTGGTAGCGTGGTGGGGGCATTCGCGTGCGTCTTGCGGCAAGAGGAGACACACAGAGGTGCGCGGGTTCGATCCCCACCGTTGCACATTTGTATTTATGGGGTTCGTCTTACGTAGCGATCCGAAAGCAAACCCGTGGACGTTAAACGTTGGCTGAGGGTCAGCCCGAAAAAGATTAGACCGAGTGACGTCGTGTCGACAGCAGGCGGATTTTAAGCTTTGAGCAGTTGAGCTTTGAGGAGGTTAGTATAGATGTATGGCATCTCACACTATATATAAAAAAAACCATTATTTGCAAATTCGTGTACGATAGCGCAACTATCTCTCTCTCTCTCTCTATATATATATATATATATATATATATAATTGAAAACGTACGAGTATACTTATATATGCAGATTCAGATATAAGTGGCGGTGGTGGTTTAGGCGACTAACGCATCGTTCGACACGGTGTGTCCTTTGCTATATGCTTCATTTCTATATACTCTAAAAACCTAGATTTAGACCTTCGTTATATATATATATATATATATATAACGGAGGTCTAAATTCAGGTTTTTAGACACCCTGACGAGTGTTAAACGGCAAAGTCAAGTCAGCGTCTTAGCGACAACGTAGCATTCGATCGTCAAGGCTCTAGAGAACTCGCTGTATAGGATAGGAATAGAATCCATGGAGACACAAAAATGCTCTTCGTTCACAATCTATAAGCAGAGGGCCAAAAATCTTCTTCTAGGCAGTGGGCGTCATTTTATCGTCGGCTCATAGGTCCTAACCGTGTAAGTTAGATTCGTAAAATCTACATTTTTATCATAAGCTGCCATAACAAGTGTGTATACATACATACATATATGCATGTACATACGTATATATGTATATATATATATATATATATATATATATAATTGAGTTTCCATGAATGAGAACCATCTTTTGTGGAGATTTGTACACGATTACAACATCAATCACCCCCACTCTGCTCTTGCCCTTAATGCGTCTCCGTTTTTCCCTATTCTTCGTGATCGACTCGCCTGTTTCGTTTCCCTGAAACGATTCTCTCTAAAAGCGGCTGCTAATGATTAGGAGGTTGACGTGGTCGCTAATTAGCCCGAGTCACTAATGTTTGTAATCGACAACCAGCCAGCCAATAGAGAGCAGCGCAGCTGTTATCGAACAGTGGCGCTAGCCAGACAGACGGATAGATAATTTTCGAGAGCTTGCCTTGGAGCTATAAAGAGGGGCCTTCGGAGGCCGCCGCGTTGACGCACTTCTCGGTCGCGTAACCGCTAACTGCGACTTCCACTGGTAATATTACTATTACTACTACTTGCATTAGTAATGTAGCTCACATTATGGCTATCGCTGGTGCTATATTGAGTGCTGTCGCTAGCAATAATACAACAACGTATCTCGTGCTACGGTAACGGCGGGTACGACAGCTTCAACAGTAGCCGGGGAACGGCACTAGGGAGACCAGCGATCTTTAGAATGCAGAGCGGGACGCGGGACGGAGAAAGAAGAATAAAGCCGTGAACGAGCGTGCCTAGCTAAACTAGACAGACGGAGAGACGGAGGCTAGCGATCCGAGCGATCGATACGCGCTTCCGTATTGAGACAAATGGGACTTACCGATGGGTCGGTGGCGAAGCAACAACACCGAAACAACAACGGCAACCACGACAACAACCACAACAGCATGATCGTCATGATCTGATCGTCGTCGCGGCAAACAGCTTGGAACGCCGACGACAATAATAATAATAATCACTTGAACCGAGAGGTTTAGTGTCCGCTGGCGAAGAAAGACCTGATGGGGTGACCATTGCATTACGGTCTCATGGGAAGTCTCTTGCTTGGGATGCAACGGTTTCGTGCACCACCGCGGCTTCCTATTTACACCACAGCTCTGTTGAGCCGGGGTGGGTGGCAAAGCACGCGGACGCCAGAAAACGCGTTAAATACACTGGACTGGAAACAAGATATACTTTTGTGCCTATTGCCATGGAGACGCTAGGGCCAATCAGCAAGGCCAACCGAAGCATTTCTCAAAGATTTGAGTAAGCGAATTCAGGAGGTCACAAGCGACCGAAGAGAGGGTCAATTCTTGAGGCAAGCGTTGTCGTTGGCCGTTTGCAGAGGAAAAGTGGCATCTATTTTAGGCGCCATGGAGTGAAATAATTATTTGAAGAATTGGCAATAATACGTTCAGACCTCACAATTGTACCATTGTTTAACATGTAATAAATAATAATAATAATAATAATAATAATAATAATAATAATAATAATAATAATAATAATAATAATAATAATAATAATAATAATAATCATAATAATAATTATAATTATAATTATTGCGTATGACGACTCTACGAGAGACATACTGAGTGAAGTCCTTAACATCGATTTCACGGACAATACGTGGCGAAGAGCAAGCCTCCCCATAAGAGAAGGTGGACTGGGTGTTCGAGCAGCAGTAGAATTGGCACCCATATGTTACGCAGCGTCTGTGCTAGAATTCAGCCCGCTGGCAGAGGCGCTAGTCGACCCGAGTGCTCACCACCGGCTACACATAGCTAAGCAGGAGGCAGAGTCGCTTGTCAAGCTGAAGTTGGATCCAGGTCCTTGGGAGAAACGTGTAACGCAGAGAGTGCTTGATAACTACAGATGTAAAGTTATAGCCCGTGAGATCACCGAAAGCCTTGAGTCTTCTACGGAGAAGGCAGTCTTCTTGGCCGCACGAGACACCTTCAGCGGTGGATTCCTTAGGGCTCTCCCGTCGCCACAGCTCGGCACCATGCTGGACAACGTCTCATTCCGCATGGTGTCGGCTCTCAGAATCGGCGCGTCGATATGCGAACCACACATTTGCAAGGCCTGTGGAAAACCAGCAGAGAAGAATGACCTCCACCCGTTGAGCTGCATCAAGAGCCAAGATCGGGCTCCCAGGCACACAGAAATAAATGCAGTGATTCAAAGAGCTCTCCGGAGGGCGGGAATACCTAGCATGCTGGAACCCAGACTAGGACTTCATGACGATAAAAGGCCCGACGGTGTCACTATTCCGCCGTGGAAAAAAGGCAAATGCCTGGTTTGGGATGCGACAGTCTCCTGCACAGCCGCACCGTCTTATGTGTGCCACAGCGCTACCGAGGCGGGATGGGTGGCCGAACACGCAGAGAAAGAAAAGTGGCGTAAATACACAGAGTTAGAGTCTAGATACAATTTCGTGCCGATTGCAATGGAGACAATGGGCCCAGTCAGCAGAAGAACAAGGACATTTATTAAAGACTTAAGTGATCGAATACAAGCAAACACCGGAGATGCACGCAAGGGCGACTTTCTGAGGCAGCTGCTTTCATTGGCAGTTTGCAGAGGAAACGCCGCGTCGATATTAGGTGCGATGGGCTGACGACAGCAAGAAAGAAACTATAAAATAATGAGGATACACATTCACACCTCACAACTGTATTGCTCTAAGACATATTAAATAAATAATAATAATAATAATAATAATAATAATAAAAATAATAATAATAATAATAATAATAATAATAATAATAATAGCCATCGTTGCTCGGTCCGATCTGGTTTGCCGGATAAATCGCTCTGGTCAGTAAATTAATCAGCTGGTCAGTGCGTAGACCTGACGTTGCTGACGATGGGATGACACTGCTGATGATGGGGATGACGTTGCTGACGATAGGGATGACGTTGTTGATGATGGGGATAACCTTGGTGATGATGGGAATAACCGAAGTGAAAATGGGAATAACTTTGGATGTTAGGAATGACTTTGGCAATGATGGGAACAATCTTGGTGATGATGGGGTGTTAATCTTGATGGTTATGGGGAAAATCTTGGTGATGATGATGAGGATAACCTTAGTGATGATGAGGATAACCTTAGTGATGATGGGGATAACCTTAGTGATGATGAGGATAACCTTAGTGATGATGAGGATAACCTTAGTGGTTATGAGGATAACCTTGGTGATGATGGAGATAGCTTTGCTAATATGATGGAGATGACTCGGTCGACTTCGGTGATGATAACTTTGGCATTGCAATTGCGAATCACATCACATCAAACAACAGAGGTCCACTAGCCGAAATTTTTCCTCTCGAAGATTTTTTGTGGTCCGGGTGGATTCGTTTGCGTGTGGTGTGCTTGTGTTCGCGTGCATACAAACGTGACTGCGCGAGTGACCGTTGGCTATTCACACGTGTGTACATGTGTGTCCAGTATCGAGAGCGAGAGAGAGCGAGAGAAAGAGTATTCGTAGAGGGTGCATGGGTGTGCGCCATTTTTTCACAGGCTGCGTGTTTGCAGGGGCCGTGTTAAACTTAGTAGAATACGGGAGCTTTGAAAGCGTCGTATCGGCGGCAACCTCATTGTCACCCACCCGACTTTTCCGACTCCGACTCCTCCTCCAGCTGGTACCGTTTTCATCTAGTTCTACTGCCACTACTACCACCACTACTACGACTACTGTAACCGACTCAACACGACTATTGCCAGTGTGCCTGTCTGTCTGTCTGGCTGATATTGCCTAGTGAGTATGCTCTAACTGGCTAGCTGCCTCTCTAATTGGATCTAATGGGACCTCATCTACAACGCCCTGTAGACGTCGCGCCTTCACGGTTTGCTCGCGCGTTTGCGCTCTCTCTCTCTCTCTCTCTCTCTCTCTCTGTCTCTCTAACCTTCGCTTTAACTTTCCCTCTCTTTGCGCGTTCGCGACCTTTCCATCTACCTTTTTCGCTATGTCTCTTACTAAACCTCCCTGTTGTATTTATCTCTCTCTCGCTCTACACACACATATATATATATATATATATATATATATATATCTACACACACATATATATATATATATATATATATATATATATATATATATTTCTATATACATATATAAATATATATATGAATCTCTCTCTCTGTCTCTCTCTCTATATATATTTCTATATACATATACATATATATATATATATATATTAATCTATCTCTCTCTTTGTCTCTCTCTCTATATATAGACATATATAAATCTCCCATTTAACATTCTTCTCTCGCCGGTTTGTGTGTGTGTCGATTTCTCATTAACTCGTCGCTTCTTCCTCGAGTTGTTTCAATGTGATCTGTCACCATCACGGCTGCAGCCGTGCAATGCGCCTGCGGGCAAACGCCTACCGATCCTCGCTCGAATTCGGGTATCGGCATCAGCATTGTCGTCGTCGTCTACAAATTAATATTACGACGACGACGAAACGCCGATGTATCCGAGACTCGCAGAAATTCACAGGAATTTTTTTTTGTTGCCTTATCGTCTGCAAAGGCTGCGTCGAGTCTTCTCGTGCTTCGTGTGCATGAGCGTTAGAAGCGGAAGCTTGCTTAGCCCATCGGTTACTGAAGGAAATTATGAATATAGATCAAACTTAGCATTAGAAATGGTCCAATATGCAAGCAACAATGTACAATGA
Source organism: Dermanyssus gallinae (assembly GCA_003439945.1). Taxonomy (NCBI): domain Eukaryota; kingdom Metazoa; phylum Arthropoda; class Arachnida; order Mesostigmata; family Dermanyssidae; genus Dermanyssus; species Dermanyssus gallinae. The sequence goes on from QVRM01003417.1 coordinate 19,265, forward strand.
TCTAATATGCAATTCCGCTTAAAATTTTGATAGTTAAGTCTGCAGATCCGTGGCAGAACATCGTAATGTGTGCTCCATGATAGCATCTAACGGCGCAGCGGTGTTCTAATTGTTTGTTACATCTTCAAAAAGTAGCACGCCTCGAGGCAAGGAAATGCACTTCAGTAAAGCTGACGACCTCTAGCAGACTTTAGCAGATATCTCTAGAGCAGCCGGAGTCTGCAGTCTGACTCTACAACGTTATGTTGACGTTTTGTAGCCAAATTTAACTTTGCTTGGAGGTGACGCACCTCCACTTCCACGAATCATCTTTTACTTCCAGATCAGATGTAATATTTCACTTCCAGATCAGATGTAACGTGATTGCTAAGAGGGTATAAAGTTTTCTTACATCTCATAAGTGGAATGTGCATGCCCACAATCGCACGCACGAACTCCAGCAGTTTGGAAACTATTTGCTCGGAGGATATACGTTCACTGAGAGACAGGACTAAGTGTATTTAGCCACTGTCGAAAAAAGAAGAAAGCATTGAACGTAGTAAAATGCTCTGGATCGCTTGATGTCAGCAAACGATGGGACGTCAGCAAATCAGCTCCACGCTGACGGACATGGCTGTGGAAATCATGTGCCATAGTATGAGGCAAACTATAAATTTTTTTGGCAATGTTGATGAACTTAAGTACTGCCATCCAAGCTTGAAGCACAAGATAATTTAACGGATATGACATCGTGTTTTTACTGTTCAAACGTTCATGGCATGCCCAGCAAATATTTCATTTCCCCTCCATAAGGCGTCTCATGAAGTAGCAGTAAAACACGCCTCTAGAGGTAGGCTTAATTAAAAATGTAAAACATTAAGGTGGGTAATATGCCAGTGCCGACATATTTGGCCAGTGTAACAAACCTAGCTTTTTTTGTAACGAGCTACTTTATTTACGAAAGATCAAACATGGTGATGAAAACCTTCTTTGAATTTTAAAATTGGTGAGTCGCAGAGTACATCAATTAACCGTAGAATATAAATGCAGCGATTTGGATTATCATATGCTTATTTGCGCATCCGTCATGCAAACGGACCGTTGTTCCGGACTATTGGAGCGCTGACTGCCTAATATGTTTGACTCCGAAAAAGTGTGCAACTAAATCACACCTTTTTAAGTCAGTGCAATATGTTCCTGTTACATCGACCAAACGTCGAATCTATAGCATCAAAATCACCACCGAGCAAAAATCGATGTAGTACTCCTTCCGCCAGTTTTCTATTTTTTACACGATCTTCGAGACAGGGGTGGCAGTACGAAAGGCCAGGACAGGTATAGAAAGAAATTAATGAGACGAATAAATTTAGAGAATGCAGCACCCTAGTTAAAATGCTTATGACCATCTAACAGGTGTATCATTTTCCCTAGCGCCGCCGGAATTGAAATGCCAATAGTTTAGGACTTTGAAGCTTCGGCAAAAAGTTAGGACAAAAAGGTTAAAAGGCGAGGGCCAATTAATTCCGTCTAAATTTAGCACTGATTCTAAAACATGTGAGTTCAGCAGCATGAGATCAGCAATACAGGGACAAAAATGCTCTCCTCACGAAGCACGAGAGGAGCAAGGTAACTTATAACATGGAACCCATTGCTCAGATCAAGGTCTACGCCGCGTTGTCTTTTCTTTTATAAAACACAGAAATTTATAAATTACCAGGTACGACATGATAGGAACGCATAGCTGCCCTAGATAAGGGAATAGCAGAATGTAGCATAACTCCTAAGTATTAGCAAGCACTGAGCAAGAATGCTTCTACTGGTAGTCCGAAATAAACCTTTTCTTTAAGAAATTATTTCATGTCACGCGCACGTGCACACTTCTAATCCGGTCGAGCCCGGTGGCGTAGTGCATTTGCCTGCGCTTCGCAACCGGAGGAGACACATAGGTGCGCGGGTTCGAACCCCACCGTTGCACATTTGTATTTCTGGGGGTCCGTCTATGAAGCAATGCGAAAAGCAGTCCCATGGACGTTAAAGCCTGGCTGAGAAAGATGTTATCTAACCCGTCAATATTCTACTTTTTGGCCGTCGCGTTCGGTTTTTATAGAACTCATTCAGTCATTGGCGCACGTAGATTACTGAGACAACTGCTAAACACATTCGATTATTACTGATCGTTTGACACCAATTTGACGTTATGGGATAGACTACGGGATAGCTAATTTTTTTTTGTCTCATTTATTTTGCACTGAACAATTCGGATTTTTAAGTTAAAAATATCTGGTTTTTGGACGCTGCCCATTTGTTTACCTCTATAAATCGCAATGTAGTCAGCATTAATTCTTTGGCTATATTCAATTCCTTCTTCTTCTAATATATATATATATATATCGTGAGTGTGACAACGAACAACTTCTAGACAAATAATGTACTATTGAATAAAATTTAGTATTGGTGTGTTAGCCGCCATAAATTGGTGTGGAGTGCTCTGGCGAGTGCATGTCAAGGTGGCATCTACTCGCATGCTCTATTAGTCGGTCATACATTAGTTCGTCTCTCCTAGCACTCGTCGTGTTGCGCTGTCGCACGGAGGCAGGTGTTGGATAATTAACGACGCATTCGTTGCTTTCTTCGTTATTCATTTTCACTCGTCGTCCGATGTTCCCCGCCTCTTGTATTCTTCCCTTATTCCTCTCTCTCTCTCTTTCTCTCTGCTACTCGTCTTCGCTTATATTTCCGCCTCCCACTTTTCTCTCATCTTTACTTCTCCAATTGGCCATTACGTTGTTGTGCAGCTACGCCGATGACGGTTACCAGCGACGATAACAAACCTAAGTGGGCCGGGCCGTGGTATGATCGCTGTCGTCGTCGTCGTCGCCGCAAACACCCGACCTGCCGGGAGACACGGCGGACAAGCAGCGACCACCTCATGCAAGGGCGGGAGGCGAGGGAGGTGGGAATCTCGAGGGCTAGAGTTTCGAGTGCACTGACACCTGAAAGATGAAGGTTGCCCCCCACCCACCGCCGCCACCATCATCACCACGCGTTCCCCCTGCGCCTCTTCCGGTATTTGGCAGCCCTTTCCCGCTGCGCCCTTGCCAAGGGTGCGCCTCTCCACCAATGTGTCGCCGGGTGATGGCGGGCAAGGGGATTGACCGGTGCACGCCACGGCGTGCATCTGCTCTCACGTGCTTTCGCCGACTGCAGATAGATTCGCGCCAAGCCAACGACTGGATGGACGGGCGGACCGACGGACAAACGGCGGGGACTTGATGTTTGGACGTCGTCTCCGGCAGAATAGTGTGGTGCACTTTAGCATGTTGAACCGCCGGCGGCTTGGCTGTATCGAGCTTGCGTCATGAGCGACGATGCTCACCAGAAACCAACAACGACCAACACCGTTATCACAATTTCAACTGGCGCCTCGGCACAAAACGCCATCAACGAGATCACAGCAGCTGCAACGGCAGCAACCACAGGCGAAGCAGTAACAACTCAACACAACTGTGCACAGACTCCTAATTGACAAGGCCTCTCATTAGTTTGATTCGATTGCTCATTTGTGATGGTCGTGGTTGTCGCGCGTCGTCCACCTCGAATCCTGTCAGCATTCGAGCAATCTGAACGCAGCTACTGTTATTGATAATACATCTGCTGTTGTTGCTGCTGCTGCAATTGTTTGGTCATTGTTGATTAATTGTTGTTGCTGTCGTTGTTACCCTAGCTTATCTGAAACGTACGGCGATAGTCGCTTGGATTCCACTATTGCTTTTGTTTCTGTTTCCATTGCTGGTGCTTGTGCACGTGCAGCTTCTCATACTGTTGTTGCTGTCATTGTTATCGTCGTCGTCGTCGTCAGCATCATCGTCATCATTCTCATCATTATTACAATCATTGTGACTCTAGGTTCTCTCGGGTCGATGGAGTCTCTTCCGTAGCTGTGCCATTGCAAAGGCTGGCCAACTTTAGGTGTGTAGAATGTATGCGTGGCTTCCATGCGCATATGCCGCAGGTCCACCGAAAAACCTTGTGCAGCGGATATGTACGCCAGCGTCATCACCATCGTCATCACCTTCATCATCCACATCATCACCACCACTACTACTGTGCGTTCGAGTAGCGACGACGACAGGGCCAATTGTGGTCTCGTGGAACGTCGGGCTGGCGTAGCTAAAGGAAGGCAAATGATGCCCCCCAACGCAAGGAACGGAATGTGAGCCAACGGCGAATAGCCGGGCAATGAGTGACAGTGGAGTTCGTCGACACATCATGGTCCTCATTATGATCTGGGGGTTCTGATGCCAAGAGCGATGATGGTGTGGTGCGGCCCTTGGCGATTGTTTGTGCACGACTTGTACACGATACTCCGGCTGGCCCAGCTGGTGTCGATAGTGTGGTGCGGATGGGCAACCCGGACAGCAGCAACAACATCAACAACAACATCTTCCTCTACAATGGAAGGGACGCCCGTGGCACCAGTGGCTAGTGCGCGGACGGCCGGAGGTATGCACGAGTGCGACTTTTTGCCGCTGTGCACGTGCACGCAGTTGATGGTCACGTGCGTTGGAGTGCCCATCTTCACGCTCAAAGGTACGCCCAGATGAGCGCGTCTATGTGCGACCACCCTTATCACCACCACTTGCTGCTCCACGGGCTCAGCACTGGCAGAGTTACTGAAAGAAAGGAACAAAAACCTTAAAATAGCGATTTGCATATTTGACTAACGTTAATTTTACTTTAAAAAAAAAAAAAATATATATATATATATGAGGCAGAACTATTTCACGATATATACACACGGATGCTATACCACGACCCCACGGAGTGTTAAAAGTGATGAGGAAAATGCTCCAGTTATGATACAGCAACTATTTAAAAGATAGACTAAGAAAAATATGTATTTCTTTTCCTTGAAATTTCTCGTCCTTTGAGATAGAATATATACAACAGTTGAAGTTTTGTATATATATATATATATACATATAGGCGATTTGATAAATAAAGTAACTTATATTTTTTTCTCGTGAAATTTATTCCTGAAAGGACAATTCTTGAAACCATACAAATATTGTGTGCAATAGGTGCGCAAAGCTCCAAAAAGACTACGTCGAGACAAAAAAAGAGCATTTTTTTGTAATTGATTTCAATTGTCCTACGCGTATATGTTGAGGTCTGTGTTTATTTTATAGGATTGGGATTGCCGTCTAAAGCCATACGCGGATTATAACTATAATTAGAAATTATAAATAAAATATATTTTCCCTAACATCGAGTTGATTGGCAAGTAAGTCAGAGCTGGCTGTAATGGCTAGTAATGACCAAGCAAAGTCACATATTGGAAAAGCCATTCGGGCGGTTGGGGGTTTAAATCTTGAACTGGCCACTTTTAAAATGGCCTCTTTATTTTGATTATTTCTAACTTAAACAAGGTAAACGGTGGAGTTGGCTTTAATCGACCATGACCGAAAACAAGTAGAAAACGGAGAGCACAGATGTTTCAGTAAAAGAGGCAGTATTATCCATTATTATGAAAAATATTAAATACATTTTTATTGGTGATGTGTGACCTTCACGTGATTTATTTGAATTACCCAGTATAAATCAAATCGTACCCAAACAGCAAAGAATTACCGATATGCCTCACCGGTATAAAAAAACTACCTTAAGTTCTTATAAGCAAAATCTGTCCTTTACATCGTTGCTGATGTTCGAGCACAAAAATGTATAATATTAAACAGGCACACACGACTATATATATAAATATATTGCGTTGATGTAGAAGTTCTTGTCATTTTTTATGTCCAAAGCGAAAATGCGTATTTTTAGAACATTAAGATTATTTAATCTTTAATATAGTTGTCCCCTTTTTCGACGGCATATTGCCAATGATTTACTAGCCGTTTTATCCCCGTTTTGTAAACGTTTTCTGGGGACCAGAAGGCGTTATACATCATCTTAGCATTGTTTTTTTTTTCAGTTAAAAATATTCAGAGAGACCGGAATAAGTAATAGTCCGACAGTGCAAGGTCCAAAGAGTATGGTGGGTGCTTAATAAGTTCCCAGTCCGGCTAGTAATTTTGTTAACGCTGGTGCTACTCATATTTGAAACTGGCTTGTTTTGGTGAGAGATGACCCCTTTGCTGTTCACAAATTGTAAACGCGGCTGGATCTATTTTCTTGAATTCATTGAAGTCGTTAGCAGTAGAAATTCGTGCTAATTATCTGGAATCTGTCTGCACTCTCGGACTGGGTCTTTTGCAAAAATGCACCTAATTAAATTCTCGGAAAAGACCTATTTTTCATCGCAGGTTGCCAAATGATCACATAATGAACCTTGGCGATTGAGGGGAGAAGTGCAAGCGGACATGCGCTCCAATTTGTTGGCGTTACTCAGATAGAAGTTACAAAATTTAGAAGCTATTTAAGGTTTTTTTTTAATATGTATATAAACGCTATCCAATATATATATATATATATATCCCCCTATACATTGGAAAAAGATTATTAGTCTGATCAAATATTGTGTGCGTTATGCATATGTGTATATTTAATTAATATATTATTTTGAATTGCTCGTAGTGTGCGTATTTCTCCGTATATCCTTCGAAATTGTAATCGACGAGTAAGACTGTACGTAACGGATGATAGTGTTAGCTCTGCTAAGGGGACCTGGTACCACGAGTCATGAGTTCGACTCTTGGCATAAAAAGGCACAAAACCATCTCAGTTGACATCTCAGTGCCAGATCTGTGCAAGACTAGGCACAGATCTTGCATTGAGATGTCAAACTGTCGGATGCGCCGGTGGCGGCGCATCCAAAGCTGCTTATGCAGCCCATAAAGCGGAGCCCAAAAAGTTGAGAAAAGACTGATCAATCAGGTACCCCCACGAATTCTGCCCCACGAATTGTTGACGTCTGCTATTCACGACACTTTTATCACTTGCATGAAGCTACAAGGCTGGCAATGGTGGCATTCTGCACGGTCGATTTAGCTACAAAGCCGTGTTGTAGAGAAGTGCCGGGGAAAATAGATTGCAAATTAGTTGCAGTTATAGTTGCAGATAGCAAAAAGACTATACGGCCTAAGGAAGCCAATTTGTTCTGTAGAAAACATTACCGATTCAGTTTTTTTTTCAGCTCGTTTGTACGTATATAGCTTACGACAACTTAAATGTAATTCGTTTCACCTGTAAGTTTGTTAAACTCTGTTTCTAGCAAGGAAGTTAAATCGCGAGATATCGATGAGCGCACGTCTTTTAAAAACCAACTTAACTGCGTGTGAGCTACCTCGACAACAGCCGATCTTGTTCTGACTGGCTCCCTGCGTTCCAAGTAAATATATATCCTGATCAAAAGCCCCTATTCGGAAAAGGCAAGAGTAGTAATTTATCACACGTATTACTGGATCGGTATTTACGATCCTTCCTTGTTGTTTTAGGTACGTAATGAAATTATTTATGCTGTATGTAATGCGTTATTTATCGCAACGTAAATGTCACGAACGTATTGTCTCATAAAACGTTATGATACCTACAAATAACTGTTGTTTTTCCTGTGTCATGTTGTGCGATGTGTTCAAACTAGCATTTAAATGCCTATTTTTTCGGTGTTGGGTATCCATTAAAGTACAGAATTGACAGGTCAGATCTCTATTACGAACCACAAGCGTCGGTACGACTGAAAATCTGTCTCACTTCACAACAATCTCGCAAGGACTGTTGTCTTAACTATATTGAAGTATTGCAGAATGGTTACAGTCCGCAGCGCAGCCTAGAGCCAGGGACCCCGACAGTTATCTACTTATCTCGAAAATCCTAATTAATGACATGGCTAAAATGGCGAACAAATTAAAATGCTTTTTGAGCATTGTGGCAAGAGCCAGATACAGATTTGATACAAATGTAGGCAGTCTAAAACCTTCCGTTGCGAAAACCCTCGTCGGCGTACTTAGTAGTCTGCTAATGATGTGGAGCATATTTGAGCGACTGGTGTTGAGCCAGTGAGACTAATAAGGAGATACGACCGGTACGACCATTTCGTCACCGATGGGTCGCAGACGAGGTAATAATACACGTTGGGTCATGATCAAAGGGGTCAGCCATCATCTATCCTATAATATGGCGCTTGATTCAAATTAAATAAAATAGATCACTTTGCAAATTGCACTCTAGACAGGCTGGACCAGCCAAAACCCAGACGGGGTCGCACTAACCAGATGTGCTCAGTGCGATGACGGGTCAGAACTCTGCAATTAGTTCTAATTTTTGGCAAAGTCAAAAGTGGACCAGTTTTTGTTGGAAAGACATATGCGCGTAGACGAATCTACCTACAAACTGGACTCAGCGTGGGACTAAACTAAAAGACTTTACGAAAACCTTTTAAGAAGCAATTTTTTGTGCAGTTTCCAACAAACACGAACACGTTATATGAAAAAAAAACACGTTAAATACGTCTAGTTGTTTTTGGTCACAGGTATGCTCAAAAACGAATTTGGCATTAGTTAACGCTATTAAAGTGCTAGATCACAACCTATGAAGTATATCGTGTCAATGTGGCCAACCACTTCCTCAGTAACTGAGGCCATTAATAACATGGCAACAGTCATATTATTACTGAAGGTTTTTATCTGTAAAATGTTATTATTATTATTACGACTTCGGTAGCGTGACTTTTTTTAGGTGAAAGAAAACCAAATCTGTACTCTCAGTTACCTAGATCGTAGAAACGTTTGCTTTAGCTAGACAGCAAGTTCTCTGAGCCGCCCGGTGGAGCGATAATACCAATCCTAAATGAAGACTATTTAGGTGCTCACTGTGTGGTGGGTGCCGCTTATGGGCCGATAATTTGTTTAACTGATTGTTTTACAAGGAAAGTGTTTACAAAAAGACGCGTCGCGCAGAAACACGTCGTTGTCTTTGACCCTCTTGTTCACTTTGTTTGTTTGCTATACTGCTCTCCAATTGTTTTTATAATATTTATACCTATCTTCCACTTTCCTTCACTTTCCTTCTACACGTAAATCCCAAAAGTCTTGTGCAAATGTTCCGAATGTTTGTGTTCCTTTTAAGTTCTTGTCTTCTACGATAAACCTACATGAACAATGTGTTTCTCAAGGAATCTTAGGCACACAAGTTCCGTAAGTGGTTTGACCTGATTCAAAAAGATTGCCTCAGCAATCCACAATCTTATAAATTGACGTAATGCGGATTAGATAGTTACGCTGTGTAAATATAGATTTGACGGGTGGAAAAACATCGATAGCAACGTACCTTAGCATCGCAAAAGCAGGCATTTAAGGAATCTTTTCTGAACTTCTTCCATCCACTTCCTACTTCTAGCTAGTAAAACAGCAAAATACTTTCTAATAATTTATACAAACTTTTGAATCCTGTGTTGTGTCCATGTTGCTCCGTGCGATTTAAACCTGTGCATCGAACTTTCTATTCCCCGAGTCTAGTACCAGAGCCTCTACACTAGTTGTTTTGTCTTTTCTTATAAATCGGTGCATTAGTTCTAAATTAAACAAAGTCAGGCTCACAGCTCCCCATGGTAAAAATCTTTTGAATGTATCCTCGATTAGCAAAGAGCAGTGCAAACGTCTTAAAAATAGAGAATTCTATCTGTGAAAATAGACGCCTAGCTTTTTTATTTGTGAGAGTTATGCGCCTCACCCGTACCTAATTTCTGGGTTGGTAGGAAATTAATTTTTTTTTATTGTTCTGTTGGCATAGCGGAAAGAAACCTAGACTCCCTAATACTAAGCGTAAATTCAGTGAACAATCTGTAATCTTTAGATTACCTTCATCATTTTGTTTTAATGGCCTTTGTGCTAAGGCTACAAGGACCTTTCACTACAAGCCATACATTTGTGCGCAAGACCATTCATTTGAGCCTCAACATTTATCTAACCTTGAGTCAGGTTGACCGACAGTATCAGTTGCTAAACTATTATTCACGTAGTGGTGCACAAATATACAACTATATATATATATATATATATATATATATATATATATATATATAATATATATATATATATATATATATATATATATACAGGGTGTTACGTAAAAAGTTGTACTTCTTTCGAGGTTTGATAGAGCTCGGCAAGAAAATAATTTTTCCCAATGGGCGGAAGCCAAGAAAAACGTTTTGTTTAGGAGTGAGGATGAAATTTAGAAAAGTCGTTATTCTGCCTTATTTTCTCCTACATAGTTGTACAAAATCTATGTTTGCGGGAGAACCAGTCAACGCATGAAGCAACCGATCATACCAGTGTGTTCGGCGGAAAATTTTGCATAACCTAAATGACACCTAACGCAAGCTAACAAAAAGCAAATAGGTGGAATAAAAAAAATCATAAAAAGTCGATTTGTTGTTATAACTTACGTTGAAGCTTTCACGTGCAAAATCTAAAACATTTGCCATTGCGCACAAATGACGAACACTCTCTGACGTTAGCAAATTTAATGCCCGTCATTTTCGTACCAACGTGATGGTGCTGCGTTACGTAGTTGCTGAGAAACTAGGCTTTTTCGACAGCCATATCAAAAGCAAAGGCATACATACTTCCTAGCATCTTGACCTGCTTTACCACAGAAACCACTTGCGCACGTCCAGAAACACACCAGCATTTATTTATTATAAGAAGTGCTCGAAGTTCCGTCCGCCTACCACTAAACACGTTCTGTAGCGATTGCACAGGCTCTCTTGCACTCGTGTAAATATGTTAGGCATTGCCCTAACGGCGTCAGCAGCGTTGAATATACGGTCAACCAGATCTTCACGCGATTCAACGGGGGTTTCGTAGACGACACTCTTTAGGTAGCCCCACAAAAAAAGTCGAGGCTTGTTAAATCGGGGGGAGCGAGGTGGCCAAGCTATAGACCCGCCTCGGCCGATCCACCGATTCTTGAATGCTTCGTTTAGGTATTCTCGAACCGTAGCAGAGTTGTGTGCATGAAGCAACCGATCATACCGAACACACTGGTATGATCGGTTGCTTCATGCGTTGACTGGTTCTCTCGCAAACGTATATTTTGTACAACTATGTAGGAGAAAATAAGGCAGAATAACGACTTTTCTAAATTTCATCCTCACTCCTAAACAAAACGTTTTCTTGGCTTCCGCCCATTGGGAAAAATTATTTTCTTGCCGAGCTCTATCAAACCTCGAAAGAAGTACAACTTTTACGTAACACCCTGTATATATATATATATATATATATATATATATAATTTCTCATTATTTATTGCATGCTAAACAATGTTACAGTTGTGAGGTCTAAACGTATTATCGCAATTCTCTTAAAGAATTACTTTAACTGAATATGCTTACTTAATTCTTTGAAGGATACTTCGGTTCTCTTGCTGATTGGTTCTAGTGTCTCCAATAGACACAAACATTTATCTTGTTTTCAGTCCAGCGTATTTATTCCGTTTTCTGGCGTCCGCATGTTTTGCTACCCTCCCCGGCTCAACTGAACTGTGATGTAAATAGAAAGTCGCGGTTGTGCACGAAGCCGTTGCCGCCCAAGCTAAGGACTTCCCATGTGACCATAATGCAATGATCACCCTATCAGGTCTTGCTTCGCCAGCGGACACTAAACCTCGTGGTTCAAGTGAAGATGGTATACCGGCTTTCCTAAGATACCTTATAATCACACTGTTTAGCTCAGCATGTCTGGACGATCTACCGGCGCTCCATTTCTCCACACAGTTTGCACAGAAACAGCTCGCAAATAGGAGTGCCGATTCTAATTGCTGACATCATGCGGAAAGAATTGGGATCCAGCATGGTGCCGAGCTGAGGCGGAGGCAAGGCTTTAAGCCAACCCCCACTGAGGGTATCTTGTCCCGCTAATAACACGGCGCGGTCTCTCCGGGAAACAAGCCCCTCTGAGATCTCTGTGCTAATTTTTTTGCTTTTGAGATCACCTTGTATATATATATATATATATATATATATTCACTCCACAGGGGCGAACGTTATGGCAGCATGATACTCGAGTATCTTTAGCTGAATTTAGACGGTATCGATTTGAGTGAAACCTTGATTCCACCAAGGTGATACTACCAATCACACAGCCGGCGGTACAATTGAGTTTTTGAAGACGAAATGCCCCGGACGTGCAAATTTGCGTTCCAGGGATATTCACTGGCCTTCAAGGTCTTCGTAGCGTCGTAAGACTTTCGTGCTCTTTTTTCGAAAAGTATATGTACGCTAACTATCCCACGATTGTTAGCGAACTAGATATCAATGTCAAAACGTGCATTCATTCAATTGGGTCTGATTTATGTAAAAACGTGCTAAAAAGTGGGTATACGGCATGCCAAAACCTCGGTACCGATGCTGTATTTCATACGTTTAGAGCATTATATATATATATATATATATATATATATATATATATATATATATATATATATGCAGGGCCATTTATAACGTTATGTACTTATTTCGAGGTTTGGTAGAACTCGGCAAGAAAATAATTTTTCCCAATGGAAGGAGGACGCGGAATTGCCTTGTTTAGGAGAAAAAGTGACATTTTTAAAAGTAGTTATTCTGCTTTTTTTTCTCCTACATAGTTGTCCGAAATATACGTTTGCGGGAGAACCAGTTAACGCAAGGAGCCGATTAAATCGGCGTGTTCGGAAGAAAATTCTGCACAACTGAAAGCACTTCACTAGCTTGTGTATCGAAAAGCGAATAGCCAGATTGAGAAAAAGTCATAAAAAGCCGATATGTTATTATGCCTTACGTTAACGCCTTTTCAAGAAAAATCGTTAAATTTTTCCATTACGATCAAACATGTATGGCCAAAAGACCAGTCTCACACAATAGCAAATTAAATGCCCACTATTTTCGTGGTAAAGTGATGGTGCTGCGTTTCGTAGTTGTCAAATAACTAAGTTTTTTCGATAACTATATCGAAAGCGAAGGCATGCATACTTGCACAGGTTGTATGAGAGAGTTAGGAATACATTTTGAGGTTTGATAGAACTCGGCAAGAGAATAATTTTTAATAAAGGAGGGGCGGAAACGTCCTGGCAAAATTTTACGGTTCAGAACGTGAAAACTTGCACGTAAAACATAACAACGATGACTGTCAAAAAAGCTTAGTTACTTGTCAACTACGTAACGCAGTATCAAAGACGTGAGAGTGGTCTTTTGAACGTACACTTTTAGTCGTAATGAAAAAAATACGATTTTTCATGAGTTAGTGTAACATATCGACATTTTATGATTTTCCTTAGTCTGGTTATTCGCTTTTTCTACGCAAGCTAGTGAAGTGTATGCTGCTGTGCAGAATTTTCCTCCAAACATGCCGGTATAATCGGTTTCCCGCAAATGGTTCTCCCGCAAACGTAGATTTCGCACAACTATGTAGGGGAAAAGGAATAACTACTTTTATAAACTTCACTATATATGGCATATGGCTAGTCTACTACACATAGACTATCGGCACTACACCCGCCACTAGGCTTGCAGGTAGGATCGGTTACCTTTTTGCCTAATTCGTTTGCCGAGGCAATAGGGCTGTGGTCCGTTTTATTGGCTAGCCAGTCAGCATCTCTAAGGCGACTGCTTGCAGAATGTACAGCTCCCCGAAGGCGGCGTATCCACGATTCATTCTCGAGCCGGCGCAGGCCACAATCCACTGGACCCCCATGATGGGTCTAGTGTTCACATTACTACGTCCCACAGGCCCGCATTTTAAGTATATGTATGTATATATATATATATATATATATATATATATATATATATATATATATATATATATATATATATATATATATATATAGGCAGACAGACTATAGGTGCGCACGACTGGTAAAAATAAAACCTTTTGGTCAATCTCTAAATGATGGTTATTTATGAACGCCCCTTGTGAGTCGGAATCGAAGCATACATATACACAATTGGTTGTGACCGCCGCAGAGCCTCGTAGAGAAAATCACGCAAACCCTTTACAACATATATTATACAATTTGTATTAAATTATCTGATTCAAAGAAAGGTGTCAACTCTAAATCTTACGCATCAGTATCAGAATGGCTCAGTTATGAGCTTATCTGCTTCTCGTTGACCGCCATGATCCTAAGCTAAGGGTTGAATTGCCGTTGTCAGTGACGCAATTTGTAGGCTAGAGCATCGAAAACCACTTAAATACAGAACGACTACGACTACGATATAGACTCAGGCGTAAGCAACAGCTGCGGAAAATTACTGCTTGTCATGCCGGAACGGTAAAATCTCTAAGTGCTAGAAATACACGCGCAGTTACCTAAACACTAGTACCACGATCATTAGGAGGGTCCCCAACTGTGGCCACTCCAAGAGGCCCGAATCGACTTGCGAATTTCAACAACAGAGTTGTTTGCGAAGCGGAGGTTAAAAGCGCGTCACATTTAAGTTAGAGCGTCGTGGTGCAAAAGGGCAAGGTGGGCCATTCAAGAGACGCAGCGGGGTCTCCTCATGGTTACATTAGGTAAAACAAAACGGACGCTGGCAGTCACTGCAGTTGCCGAATCACCTATCATCGTATCGTTCCAATGAGGAGATTATGCAATAGATAAACCTCCAAGTAGATCATGAGGCAGCTCCACATCATGGAGAGCTCTCCATTACCTGGGAAAAAACTCAGCAGCCTTTATGATTATAAATTGTCCCAGCAGAAGAAATGGCCAGCTGTTGCTTTTTTTAAACCAGAAAAAAGATACGTGTGTTTGACTGACCGCGTTAGGGTCAATTTGGCAAAATTCATACAACAACAACAATACCAACAACAACAGGCAAACGTTTACCGTACATGGCTGTACGCTACCTAAAAACCAAACAGGTGAGGAGGAGGCTTCACCGCAAAGAGTGCTTTACCCGCTTCAACAAACAAATGTATGCAAGGTCAACGTACTGAGTTTTGTTGTTGTTAAAACTCTATTATTTATTTATTTATTTATTTTGGATGTGCGATTCAGTCTCAGTACTACATCCGCTACCGCACATCTAAAAGGACAAGCGTGCTTGAGGTCTAACGCGAAGTCTTCAAGAAATAGAAGAAAAAACTCGTCTTTCACTTTCTCAACCAGTCAACAGCTTTATTTTGCGTAAAGCTCTTACGGATCCTTAGTTTTCTGCTTGGAGATGATATACGCTGGCTTATGAAATTCCACTTTTGTGCGACTGGAGTAGCAGCAAAGATAATTTCTAGAGGACGGGGATGTTGGAGTCCATCGCCCAAACACCAACTGTTACGCATACAGCTTAGAACCGAAATACATCTTGTTTACGATAGAAGGAAAGAGGTCGTTCCAGTTGTTTAGAGCGTTCTCACGCGCGTGTATTCTACGTACATCGTTTGGACATAATTATTCGTCCTGAGCTATAGATCATCGCTAAATAGGCCTCTGATTCTGAATAGATTATTTATACTAGATTTGATGCCGGCCCTGTTTTTCTCTTAGGGTTAAAGCCCTTATAGGAGGTTTATCACAACGAATTTCGCACAAACTGGCCTAGTCATTATAAAACTTACGACGTCTACGATGTTGATGTGTCTTTGTGGAGGTTACCGTATTACTGACTATGATGCAAACGATCGGCAAATATGCTCATTGTACTAAATAAAAATAAACGGAGAACAAAAATAGCGTATATATATATGGTGGATCTATGGCTGGAGTGGATATATGGCTGGAAAAGTTCGTAACATCGCCTGTCTACAATTTCAAAAGCTCATGTCGACTACAGCGCCGAAAGGAGACGTTCTTCGGAAATAACATGAAAAAGTTGTCATGTGGACTGGTTTCGAATTGCATTTCTGGCAAGTTGCGCAACTGTAATATGTCAATGGAGCCGAATGAGTACCATGGTACAATTAAACATGTTTTAATGCAGCACGGTACTCATTCTGCTTTGACATTATTTTTTTTATATTCAATTTGCAATCTGGACGCCAGCTTTTAATGACAAAACTGTGCTAAAGATTTACAAACTCGGAGTGACTGATCGCTGATTGAAGCTGCACAAAATAGCAAAAAAAAAAAGCGTTTACCGCTTGAACTAACGCCTAAGCAAAAACGGACACCCGTATCAATTCCGGAGAGCAATCCGGAACTTTTGAAACGAAATCCGCAGCATTTTCGGGGTCGATTCGTGACCGCCAACGGAAGCTGGTTCCACCAATTCACCCTAGAACGGGACATCGACACCACCGAGTGGACCGTACGCGGCGAACGGCCTCGCACCAGGATAAACACCCACATCGAGACCGGAACGGTTTAGGCTTTTCTGGGATACAAAAGGTTATATAAAGCTATTCATTGACTGCCTTTCTACAGGAGAAGCGATAGCTCGAGAGTACTATGCAACACTCCTAGACCAGCTGAACACAAGACATCATAGCACTTCACGCGCGATGCAGAGGAGGACTGCGCTGTTTCACCATGACAATGCGTCCGCTTACACGTCTCTTTTTTGTGCCA
Organism: Dermanyssus gallinae; assembly: GCA_003439945.1. NCBI lineage: Eukaryota > Metazoa > Arthropoda > Arachnida > Mesostigmata > Dermanyssidae > Dermanyssus > Dermanyssus gallinae. Next base: position 35,732 of record QVRM01003417.1, read on the forward strand.
TGGCCAAATTACACGAATTAGAATTCCAAATTGCCAAGCAACCGCTATACGTTCCGGACATGACTCTGTTCTACATTTATTTGTTTAGAAACCTTAATAAGTATCTCTCCGTAAAGAGGTGTCAAAGTAACAATGATGTGGTATGCGCCATAGACGAGTGTTTTCGGTCTAAGGATTCTGATTTTCGCTTGTGGTATAAAAGCTATAAAGGATCGCTAGACTAAATGTATTTAGCTTTGGGGGGCCTAGACCAAGTCAGAAAAGCTACGTGGTCGTTGCCCGTCTATTGCTTGTATTTCATGCCACAATTTTCTTAATATATATATATATATATATATATATATATATATATATATATATATATATATATATATATATATATATATATATATATACTACTTTATAAAAATTAGCAAAGTAAGATTCTGACATCTTTTGACGATTTTTCTCTCACTAAATCTTGGGATGGAACTTTGCTTTTGCCAACGGGCCTACATAAAGACATTGCACAGCCGACGATACAGCCGTATAATCGGCTAACCAAAGTAAAGTACACCAATGATGCCGTAGATTATATATTATAAACATTTTGGTGTGCACGCATATGTATATAAAATATCACGCAATGTTAAACGATCCTTAGATTCGGAGTTTCGGCCATACAGTTCGCAGGAGCTAGAGCAGTGCCAGCAGCAACAACAACACATACTACTACTACAAAAACAATAAAAACTACAAAAACAACAACAACTACAACAACCACAACAACTACAACAACCACAACAACTACAACAACTACAACAACCACAACAACTACAACAGCCCCAACAACTACAACCACCACAACAACCCCAACAATCACAACGCAACAACAACAGTAGAGACGACGCCAGAACACTCAGAGCAACGACAACAACAACAACAACGACACCAGAACAATACAACAACAACGACATCGCCGCTTCCCTCCAGCACAACCAAATTAGCCATAACGGTAGTGGTCTCTATATGTCGATGCTTCGTCCTCCTCTCTCACTGTGTGCAGTAATTCTTTAGCGAATTTTTTAGTAGTCGCTCAACGAGTCAAGTGGCAGCACGCGTCATTAAGCTCTTTCGGTCGTCATTTGCCAAGCAAGAATTGTGAGCGAGCAGCGGTTCGGTGTGCGTGTAGTGCCATCGGTGGCCCCGCTTTGTATGTAGAGCTTCGACGTGGACCGCACTTCAATAACTGCGTTCGCCCCCCCCCCCCCCCGACCACCCCCCTCCCCGACAGGCTTCGCTGCTACGAGACGACGCTCGCTATCCGCTCGAGTGAGCAGACAAAGGTCCTTCAAACGGTCCCGCCAGTCTGTCACGCCAGGTCACCACCTCACATCACCTCATCGGCGTCGTCGTTGTCGTTGTCGTCGCCAGTTCTGGCTGTTTCGTCAGCCATTGGCTACCCCCGCATTGGCTACTTTTGGCACTATCGATTCACTTTGGCACTCACTCTATTCGACCAGTTTCACCGCACCAATAGCCCTAGCCCTGCGGTCGACCCGAGCCGCGCTCCTTCACTAGCCCTCCCACGATCACCAGTGTTTTCCATACTCTACATGTACGTCTATATGAGTATATGTAATTTATGCACTTGAACTATTTGTGCACTTTTTAACTATTGTTTGTCTGTGGACATCCAGCACCACCAGCCTTTTTTTGTTCGTTGTCAATCAAATTCTTGCAAAGTCTATCCCACCGAACCCAGTGCCTGGCAGTACGATCGTTGTAGTACGTTTGTTACAGCAGCAGCAGTAACTGAGCAATCTTTATTAGCTTTATCAACATCATATTGATTTCACTCATATTGAGTATACATATAAGATATATAATTATGCAGATTATACAATTGTACAGTCAGCTGTTCGCGGCATGGTACAGACGTGGTGATTGTCACATGCAAGACCAGACCAGTGGTGAGAGGCACTGAAAATATCCAGGTCTTTAATCTCTCGTCGGGCTTGTTCAACTTGATTTTCCCATTCCGAGATAAAGCTCTCGAATGTTACTGTACGCGGCGTCTTTAACCTCAATCGAATTATCTCAACAACTGGTGCACAGCCAGATATTAGGTACACAAAGCTACTCCTTGCCCGCATGGACAGGCAAAGTACTCGCTTGATGTACATTGTGAAACACCTTTCAAGCAAACCAAAGTTTGCCCGAGTGAGGTGTTCGTATACTCTGTCAAGACCATACACCAGCACTAGGACAACCTTGAGTGAGAAATGTGCCAGTGCCGTCGGAACGGACAATCTTTATGTGTAGGGTCAACGTACCGAAATGGCGACGAATGGTGGCGAATATCTCAATAATACACTGTCACACATTTGCATCGTGTGTGATTTTTCTACGTTTTGTGGTGAACATATCTCAAGACAATATTTGCGTTATATGCCGAACGCGCCACGGAGACAGGGCTAAAAGAAAGTCACACATCTTCGGAATGATCTCTCCTGATCACGGCTGGTCTTTCAAACTATGTTTTCTGTGAAGGGTCAACTTGAATGATTGACAATATCTAAAATGTTTTTGAATGCTCATGACTCATTCACTCAGAGCCAGGGTGAAAAAATAGACAAACATCCGGAATGGTCTGAACTGGCTAGGTAAGGTTAATGGCTAGGTTAAGTTCCAAGCCCGTAGGGGACGGAGGATAGTCTATCCGGAATGGTCTCTCTTGATCTCCGCATATCTTTCAGGCTGTGTTTTATGTAAAGCTCAACTTAAATGATTAACAAGTCTTTTTTTAAAGCTCAAACGCGTTTTATAATATATAATATTATAAAACGTTTTTAAGTCCCTAACGGCTTCTAGAGCAGAAAGTTATTTCGCGCAGAGTAAAGCGTCTACCATCAAACAGTAGGCTTTTATGGCGCTCACAAGTTGCTGCAGAACTAAGAAGGAATCGCGAGGATGTCCAAGTCGCTATGTTGAAGAGAAGAAATCCCAATCTCAGAGGGAAAATATATATACCCCATAAAGGGTTATATAGTTTAGATACATCAAGTAATGCTTTGTAAGGCTAGTTGGCGTAGCAAAGGCGAGCGTCTACCTGCGCACCTATAAACAATCGCAGGTCGCAGACTTCATTTAGTTTTTCACGAAAGCGCTCGCTCGAATTTTGTTTATATTAGCTCTTACTTTCTTCTGAGTTTATCCCTATTTTTAGACTTTTAGCCTATTTTTTTTGCATATAAATATTTATGCATGCATATGCGAGCAAGATGGCTTAGTGGCAAAGTTTTTGCCTTGCATTCGGGAGGACTGGGTTCGAGACCCAGACCGGCCACCCTTAAATTGGTTCGCATGGTTTCCAATGTAGACAAGGTAAATGCCGGAGTGGATAAAAAATTAGCCATGGCATAAAAACGTACATCAATTTTATTGCAATAGCATTTTCTAATATGTGAGGTTCAGTTTGACTGGTGCTGTATTACGGAAAAAAAATCTCAATAAAAAAATATAAAAAAAAACATATATATACTTCTCTCATGGGAACGTGCTGAAGTGCACATGAGCGAGTATTAAGTCATGTTGGTACTCCCAAATCGCTTTTTGTCGTTCAGTTCCTTCGTTAGCCGTATTTGGATAGAATGCTCGACCGCCTTGGAGACACTAATAGGTGCAAATAGGTCTAAAAGCAGAAGGGTAATTTTAAGGGAATGCTACTTTGGGAATCAGGAATGTTAACAGTGTGGCAGGAGTCGCAATCTTGCGAAACATGCCCAGCCTTTCCGCTCTTGTAGCACAAAGCGGGATTGAATATCTATAAAATTAAGCCTTACTTATTTAAGTCCTTTAGCTGTACATAAAATTTTGACGCCAACTTGATTCGGCTACAACAGAAAGGGGAGTCCCTTGCCCGTAGGCAGTGAACCAATTATCGACGCGGCGTTTCCGCGTTGAATTTCAGCGGGATTTGTACAGGCCCGCATTTGATGCTCAACGTAGAACATCTCAAATACTGGGAGACATTCACCAGAGAGCTCATCTAGGCGGTAACGAGACCAGCCGACCAGGATATGTCAACGGCGCTGCAAACACTGGCGAAGATCTCGCAACGCAGAAATATGTCCTATCGTCTCGTGTCAATTTAAATCTGTTAAAAATCATAGCTTCTCTCTCCGTACCATCGAGTGTTAGAGTAAATCAACTGCATTCATCGAGATCCCTTGAGTAAATCGACTGCATTCATCGAGATCTCTGGTAATCAGCGTCTTAGCTTAGGGAGATATGTTGACGATTGCCGCTAGTGAGGCCTTGTCTCGCTTGTGCCTTAACGAATAGTTTTACTTCGCTAGGCGCTGTTTTAAAAACCCCTTTATACTTGAATGCCTAATGCGCTCGGGTCCAGCTTAAAGAGAGTGAACTTTGGTTTCTCGGGTTAAATATGATTGAGGTTGCTGACGACATGTGCTCGTTTCTCCGGACAGGGTCTACTGCGCCTGTCCCGTGGGGCCGGTCCCGTAGCCCAGAGTTCTAGCGTTATCTCAGGGAAATTGGTCAGACTGAATTTGAAGTATTTGCGCTACATTTCTAGAGCTATCGTTGATGTACTAGTCACCGCGCCCGACGTGACCTTCTTTTTGTTCTAACAAGATCACACAAATTATGTGCTATGCCTTTTGTAGTGAGCGGTGTTAGCATTCAAGCAAGTAGTATACGCGCGAGCTAGGCTAACGCCCCTTCCTCTTCTTCTGCGCTCTCTACTCCTACGATGTTTTCGCTATAGACTGAACCGAGCCAAACCCCACGAATCGCAAGGCAGGGATCTTAGCATCGCCATAAACTAATTTGTCGGTGCCGTCACTAGCCGGCCGTTTGACTCTAGTCAAGCCTAGGTCAGCCTAGTCACTAGGAAAGGAAGTCTTCCTAAACTTCGGCTTTTTAAACGTAAACTTCGGCCATCCTTTCGCGACGAAAGCCTCTAACTCATCATCTGCATAGAAGCCTGTGAGAACCCTTCTTCTTAGTTCTTCCGCCTCCGTTTCTTTTCTCGGCTGAGAGTTTTCAGTAACTTCTTCTGCCTGAGAGGAAATACAACTCGCTAGGATTTCTATGCATATGCATCTATACGTAAAGTATACGCATCCTATATTTGTACACTCCCATATGCAACTATACGTCTTACAAATACCAATACATGCAAACGGAAGCCCATATACAGGCACGTCATGCAAAACATACTTGCGCCCACATGCCCATATGTACACACTTAGGATTACACTTGTATATGAAAGCACATAAACTCGTGCAGTTACATTAGAATTATATTTGTTCGTTGCGCATACACTTGCATGTATATATATATATATATATATATATACGCACTGCTAAACTATAGTTTGCAGACAGTTAGTTTGTAATAATGTGTTAACGCATTGGTTCTTTCAATTGTTCAATGCGCTTGTAAGCAAATCGGCCTGCAGGGTAGATGGTCGAAGTTCGAGCGATTGGTCTGATGGCACTGCAAGAAGACGGGCGTCCGTCCCGGCCCAGTCGCTTGAAATTCGCACTTATGTCGACGCCCAAGTCGAACGCAATTATACATTATTGCACAGTACTTGTAAGGTGTTTAAAGTGCGTGCTGGATTGCTCACTAGTGTGGTCACCAAGTGCGATTGCCCAGCCCGTTGAGGACCTCAAGTCCACTCACTTTTCACCGTTTTTCCGCAGAGTGCAATTCACACTCAACTGGTCAACTGGGCGAGTGCTGCTCGGCCGTCTAAGAAGTTCTAGGTAAAGCAGAGTATACGCATACTTATATAGGCATTTATAAGAGGCCACTCTTTCGCCACATCTTTCTATTCCATCAATGCCGTTCTTCGTTGCATGTCGGAAAGGCAACACCATACACTTCAACTTGTGATGCCACTGAAACGGCAAGGCGCCAAGTGTATTTATGCTCAGCCTCTCTGTGGTAGTGGTTTTCATGGTCTGCTTTATGTGTTAGTACTCCCATATCATTTGCCTATTAAGCCAAGGCAGCAGGCATTCCGTCCCACCGGTGCACCCGGATCGGCAAAATTCAGGGAGTCGTTGACCAGTCGACCCGGAATCGGTTGCAGCCACCTACCTATCCGTACAATTATTAGCCTCGACAGTCCTCAAATGGACCTCGATAGGGAATATAATTTTGTCGCCACATAATCTACATCGTATGTTTTGCATACTCCCATGACAGTTGACCTAGGGAATGTTTCTCTATAGAGTTTACACATTTGACCAACCCTCGATTTGCGAGGAAGGTGCCTGCAGCATACATAATTCGCGCGTATCACGGGGAGTTACGCTGGAAAGACAGTTGTAGTTTCCACCGCCTTGTGATGATCACTGAATGCAAAGATGCTCTTTTACTCAATCTAGAAATCATAAGAAGCCTTGTTGTTGCATCAGGGAGAGCTTTGTGTTCAATATAAAATGAATTGCTAAGTTCGCGAATACTTGGTAGATTTCATTAGATTCTCGCGAAAAAAAAAATTCTATCACCAAAGCCGTTCATTTCTAGATGTGTCTTCAGATCAAATAAAAGCTTTCCTCTTATACCTTAAAAACAAGCTCTGACAGCGTTTGCAGTACCCACGTTCTGCAAATGCTTTACTCAACATTCAGTAACCAGTACTTGTTCTTGCCTCATTCCTGAACTTACATAATAAAATACATTAAATTTGTATATTTGATAATTTCATTTCACACGCTACTGATTTACTACTTGCACTGTCCTAGACAGTTAACTATTTCACGATTTTGCGTTGCAGCAAACAGCAGTCCTGCATTAGAACAATATGACACCACTGGCCGACGATTCGGATCAACCCAATTGGTAATAGCATTTTCTAATATGTGAGGTTCAGTTTGACTGGTGCTGTATTATCGTAGGATAAATAGTTTCGGGGCTAACTCTCAGCCAAGATTTAACGTCCATGGGACTGCTTAATGCATTGCTTCACAGACGGACCCCCACAAATACAAATGTGCAACGGTGGGGCTCGAACCCGCGCACCTATGTGTCTCCTCCGGTCGCGAGGCGCAGACGCATGCCACCACGCCACCATAACAGATTATCGCAGGATAAATACATATATATATATATATATATATATATATATATATATATATATATATGTATATATATATATATATATATATATATATATATATATATATATATATATATATACATATATACATAATAGCTACACTCTGTAATTGTTCTACCTCTCTCCACCCGGCTACTGTGCCACCACGTAGACACAAGAAAACACTATTTTTAAAAGCAGCTTCCTGTAAGAATACGTAACAAGTGCAGCAAATGACAAGGTGTCTTAATCACTTCGCCATTGATTATGCCACCCTGTTTGCGGTCACTGCCGAGACACAGCCTGCTCACTCCGTCCGTCCGTCCATCCGCGCTCTGACTCGTATTGAGTCGTTCGAGGCTGGATTTTTGTCGCCATGCGGCGCCAAGTCATTAGCGTCAAGCCGATCGTCATCATCGGGTTAGCGGCTCTTGACGGGGACCGCGAATTCGTCGCCGCCAGGTCGTCGCGGCGTCACGGCCGCCGTTCCACCGCCAGGGCTAATGAACGGCGGCCCCGGTAGAGGGCGGGTATTATTTGCTTATTTACTTATCTTTATGTGTATTTTGTGTTTATTTGGTTCGGCTATTGATAACTTACTAGCAGACAAACTCTCGCCAAGCTAGTTCGGCGGCAATGACGACGACGTCGACGATGACGACGCTGACGACGCTGACGACGCCATAGTTATCATCGGTCCCGTCATAGCGGCGAAACCGCGATGCACCCGCCAGCCATTCAACTTGATTTGTGGTGGGACCCGCCCGGGTGTATCCGGCCCAGGGACCGGATATCGGACTGTCCCTGTGTATTTGCGTCTGGGTGTGGAAAAGTTTGTCCCGCATACATACATACACCCATACGCTCAACCATCTGGCTAGCCAGCCAGCCAACGAAACAAACAAATAAATAAATCATCTAACAAGCAAGTAATCAATACCCGGCACAGCAAGGAGTATATATATATATATATATACTCTCTCTCTATAGATATATATATTTATACTCTTCATATACTTTTTTCAAACAATTGGCGGCGGCCCATGGCGTCTGAATTGATTGATCTCTCCCCAGCTCTCGTACGTGAGTTTGCTTTGCATATATCTGTAACCGGTCCGTCAGCATAGTCGCCACGGCAAGAAGAAAAGCCAAAACGGTGTCATCATATACCTGCTCATCGTTGTCGATGACAGTGACTGCCGCATAACGATCTAATAGATGTCGGTATATCTGTTATCCGATCCCTTAGATTATTGCTATAATCCTCACAACAGTCTTTCTTGTTTTGTTTTTGTTGTACATGTCACGGTTAAAGATAGAAGATATTCTTTTTCGGCCTCTTCAGAAGGCAATAGGTAATAGGAACATATCACCGTTCGATCGATCGAAATAGTTTATACGTTTTATATGTCTGATTGAACTTTGCCAATATGCAGAAACGCGGCTGAAAGGTGAGGTTGAACAACTTTTAACTATACGAGGTAGGGGAGGCCTTCATGTTATTGGCTCTGCTAATATTGGACTATGCTTGTGGCATAATTAAACTGGTCTGACATAATAGAATAGACTTTTTTGGCGAGCTTTACATCTAAAGTGACCTCTTATTATATTACGTATATAGTGTAATTACATTGATATATATATATATATATATATATATATATACAAGTGTGTTTAAGTCATTTTAAAACTTATTTTTCACTTTGGTATATAAATAATGCTATTTCTGATGAACAGTTCCGATGAAGTGATGACTTATTATGTTTTAAAGCTGTCTACAGGATATTTTTTCACATAAATCTTACTGATGTTCGTAGGAATACTAATGTACACTTTACTTCTAAGAAAATACCATACAGGTAAAACCCTAATGGCGTTAAGTCGCAAAATCTTGATAGTCAGCAAACGTAACCCCGCTACACGAGATTACCCGTCTGGAACATTTCATCGTCAAAAGTTCAAATTTTCTAGCCGGCTGTGTGGCTAGTGACACCATCTTTTTGGAATTGGAGACAACTATGGCTCATGCTGTGATAATGCTCGTAGACTGAACAAAATAGTTTCTAATGATTTCTTTGGACCAGAGGCGCCAAACTGCCACGAATGGCACATTAAACGGCTCTTTGTAAATCACGTGAGGTTCTTGCTTGCTCAGATGCGACTATTGCATCAGCTGAGTCATATATGAATACAACGCTAGATTCGACTCCAAAATACAGCAGTTTAAGGTGCCAACAACCTAGTTGTTCGACGCGTTGTTGAAGCGGTGTTTCCGGGCAGTTTTCCACACTGTCCCCCATAGCGGCGATAATTTCAGCCGAACAAGCGCTCCGTGGTATTCAACGGCTTGGCACATCATGTACTAATCCTGTCCTGTAAAACTTTAGGATTAACGAGATTCCCACTGTACCTATCTACTGTCTAGCGAAACTACAGCCAAGGGAACGGGCTTTGATTGAACGGCGGGTAAAGAAGACCCTGTTGAGTTTGACTCTAGTCTGACTTTGTGAAGTGACATAGGAGGTGTAGCACAAGTGGGAGACTTGTCATCAGTCAAATACCACTACTCCTATTGTTTCTTTACTTACTCAATGAAGTAAATATGGTCTTTCCATGTGTAAGACAAAAGCATAGTTATTTGTGTAATTTATATTGAGGACATAGTCAGGTAGGAAGTTTGAGTGGGGTGGTACATCTGTCAAAAAATAACGCAGGTGTCCTAAGGCCAGCCTAGCTAGAACAGAAATCTCGCATAGAGCAAAAGGGTAAATTCTGGCTTGATTTTAGTTTTCAGTACACGTGTAGACCGTAAAAGCGTGGCCCCTCGATAAATAAAATGCAGAAAATGTGCTGTTGTCTCGCAACAGCACATTTTATGCTCCTATGTCGGGCAAAAACACCAGTGTCGCAAACTGTAGTAATTTAACTCTTATTCCGAAACAAGACTTCTTAGAGGCCATGTTCCATTGGAAAAAAACATTTGCTTTAACAAGCTCTACCATTTATGTATCGCTTCAAAAATATTCCTAAAACAACCTGAGTCGTGGCTTCACAATAAATATATATATATATATATATATATATATATATATATATATATATATTTATATATATATATATTATATATATTATTATATATATTATATATATATATATATATATATATATATATATATATATTTATTATATCTATATCTATCTATACATTATATATCTCTATATTCTATTCTCTATCTCTTCTCTATCTATTATCTATCTCTTATCTCTATATAATATATATATATATATATATATATATATCTATATATAAGCTTAAAATGTATAAGGCGTCACCTACGCGCGAAGCTGACCATTTTAAGCAACTACTGATTAGCAAAATCCCCTCTGTTGAGTATAACTGTTAAATTTTAGACGTGACAGCCACAACAATAGGCAAATTAAGCACGTTTTTCCCCCACCAGTGTTGACGTACCGACGTGGCGGCGCCAAGCCGTTCGACTAACTTCTGCTGGCGTTCCCGCTGCAGCAACTGTCAACACGATCACGTATCTCACCGCCGGCGCCTGGCAGAGTTTCACGCCCGTGTTCCCCACTCTACAGTCGGGACATTTCAAAAGATTATATATATATATATGCATATCTGCACTGATCGATGTGATGTTTACTTCGCTCCTCACGGGGAACTCACCGCTTGGAAAATGATGGCGAGCCAGGTAGAGAGAGAGAGGAGTAGCGAAAGGTAACCCTTCGACCTCGGGCGTGACCCAAAAAATAAAGAAACGTGTGGTTGTTGTTGTTGCTGCTGCTGTTATTGTTGCTACTGTTGTTGTTGTTGCTGCTGCTGCTGCTGTGATTGTTGCTACTGTTGTTCTTGTTGTTGCTAATATGATCATTGCTGCTGTTATCCTAATTATCAGAATAATTGTTGTTATTGTGGTCGCTATTTTTGGCGTTGTTGTCATCGTACAATAGAAGAAAAACTACAATAGAGACGTCAATCATCGCAGATATTTTTATTATGAGGAGTGCAATGCATTTACGTAGTACCGGCACGGAGTAAGCTGGCGTTGGGGGGGGGGGGGGGGGGCAACTAAAGGTGATACGACGTGCATAAGCTATCGACGGGGAGATGAGTGACTAATTTAAGTGGTACGAGCTGATTGAAGTTGCAGGTGCTGGGGATGGCAGCGGGGGGTAAGAGACAAGAATTCGAATCGCACAATAACAGCACCAACAAGAACTGCGATAATAATAATAACAACAGCAGCAACAACATCAACAACAAAAGTACCAATAACAGCAGAAACAACAACATTGTCGGCTTCGTCATTATCATACCCGTCATCGTGATTGGCGGTATCTGAGGGTATCTCGTACGCCGCAATTGCACAATATACGATCAGCCCCACGTTGAGCGCCCCCGACAGCGCGGCCGTCCGCCCCCTCCCCCACTGCTCTTATGCGGAGGTGAATGAGGAACCAGACGTTGGTGGGCAGTCAGACAACCCCTTGCTTTCCTGATCGCGGGCGCTGGTACGGAGGTTTGCCTGTCCAGGTGCTGTTCGACAGTGAGCATGATCATGCGGGCTTGCGCAGGACCGCGTTGTTGCTGCTGCTGCTGCCGGTATCGTTGCAGAAGCGCGAGTACACAGGACATATGTACGTAACGTGACAGCCACCACTACGTGACGTGGGCGCGGCCTATGATCGATGCCGATCATACCGATAGAGCCGGTCGGGTCCGGCAGATGTACTCCTAGGAACTAGTGTACAGCCCGCGAAGTGGCATCATGCATATGCGCTGCCGTCGGTGCCGAATTGGTGCTGCACGGCTATGTAACCATCGTAGTATAACTCTCTGTTGGGTTCAAGGAGGTCGCCAATCGGTACGCTCTGGGTGCGCTTTAACTTAACTAGCGCGTACGTACACAGCTCATTTACGATTAATAATTATATACAGCATTATATATAGCAAACATGTTAGGTATTTGGGGGTATTTTGTGCAAGTGCATGTATTGTCGTACGTCAAAAGAGGTCCCTGATCTCTTCGCCGCTGACTTGCAGTTGAGCAGTTTAATAGTTAATCCATTTTGCTAGAACCAGCCTGTAGAGTATCAGGGATTCCACGATTATTTGCTGTTCGGTGTTTGGAACTTCAATAGGAACCTGTTGAAATTAATCAATACGCGGTTTTGCTTTTGTAGCCGATATTTTCTTTTATCTCTAAGCTTTGTCTTCTTTAGGCGAGCGACACATCTAGTTTTTCCCAGTGCCCAACGCACGGTGTCGTGCAGGCACTAACTGCGCACACAGATGTTATGCAGATACCGTGATACGCCGCCCAAGAAAAATCCCGTTACTAAATATACAATTGAACGACTGTTACTTATAACGATGGTTAGGTTGTAATACCTGATCAGTTTACAAAGTGGATCTGGAATGCTCATAGATAGTGCAACCAGTGCGCAACATAAGTCCTTCATGTCGGGAGGTTCGTTCTGGGTATCTGTCCTTCTTTTTAAGCACGCTAAAGTCAATGACGTTATACATACGTGACAAATTACACGGCAAGAAACTTTTGTCAAAAGTAACAAATAATTAGTTACCTGCAGCAGCAGCGACAACGACGACATTATAGCTAAGCGACGAGAGCGACGGCGTCAATAATCATACATTAACGATATAAGAAAAAGCCGAGACAAGAACAGCAATACCAACCGTAGCCGCAGCAGCGGTAGCAACAACAACACAAATACTACAATAACGGCAGCAACAATAACAACAACGGCAGTAACAACAACAACGGCAGCAACAACAACAACAGTAATCCGTACCAGCCGCCCCCGAAAGCCAGGAGTCCTATATTGGATAGGTTTGCGTTAGGCATCTGGTCAGAGGTGGGCACGGCCACGACGCAAGCAGGCGCCGGAAACGCCTGAGTTGGTGTCGAAGCTAACGAGCCACCACCATCACCCTCACTCATCATTGGCCTTCAGTCGTCAGCAGCGACATCGTCAGCATTTAACGGCCTTGAAGGGCCTAGCGCGGGGCCGGAAGGGGGCGGCCCTTGGAAACCTGGGATGGGCAGAAGTGGGCGTTTTTCTTGCCATCCGTCTCTGGGTCGACCTACCAGACTGCCAGCCAAAGGCCAAAGAGCCGAAGCTACTACGGATTGAAGCTGAGCAATTGACAAGCCGGCAGCGATAAAGCAACCAACCAACCAGCCGACCGACACGACTGGCTAGCTGCTAGATAGAACGGCCTGCGTTCGTTTACCTAATGGTGCATAATTCATTAATTCATCAACACGCACCGCACTCGTCATAATAATAATAATAACAATAATCACTACCATCATCATCGTCGCGATGCTCATGATAGCCTTGATAACAACCAGGTGTTCCCGCTTTAGCGCAGAGTTGTCTATGAATCCGTCAACCAGACCATCCCCTTGTGGGCCCCTTCATCACTCACCAGCCGCAATTTTTACTTTGTCTCGTCGCTTCATTTGCGTCCCTGTCGTAGTACCATCATCGCCTCAATCACTACATAACTATATTCGAGAAAAAAGGAGTGTAAGCGAAACATGGGAGACTCTGTGATCACCTTAAACTGAGACATATGGAATATGCACGTTCGAAGGGAGCACGCGCATATACCAACGTTTATATGTTGTGTATGCATGGCTTTGGTCCTATTTCTAGTTCTACTGCTGCTAGGCACATATATATATATATATATATATATATATATATATATATATATATATATGTGTGCGTGCACATGTGCGTATCCACACGTCGATTCAGGCTGACAGATGACAATCCGCTAGCGGCCTGAACCTCATATATATATATATATATATATATATATATATATATATGCGTGTATGTAGAGAAGCAAAGAATAGAGAGAGGAGAAGACGGGTATCGAAATTATCTTATTAACCTTGGGAGAACGGAAAGGGTAGTAATCAGCGCCCTTCTTGTATGCTTTCGGTCGTCACGCCTGTCGGTCGCCTGTTGGTTCACGCCCACAAATACCCGTGCTTTTATTCTCTCTTCCTCGCGCCGTCTGTTTCTCTCTAGTTCGTTCTCCGTGTCTCCACCCAGTAGCACCAGCAGCATTCTAGCTCTAGATATGGTCGACAACGTGTGAAGTTAATCACAACTTCTAACCGAGTAGAACGCCGTACTAATGCAATATATATATATATATATATATATATATATATATATATATATACGCTTATTTAGTTAGATTATCAATCCGTCTTTGGTGAAAAGCCCCCGCTCTTCGAGTTGAGGAAATGGTGCAGTTTATTGTTCACCTGATAAATGCGTTGCCTTTTTTAGATCAGGGTAAGTTGTCGTCTGGAAGCGTGAGTTTCGAAGAACACGTAGTTGCATGTTCAACAGGTTTCAGGCCCAGAGCGTTTAGTTTTTTGAATTTACGACGCCTCGTATTAAGGCACACGCTGTTTTGAACGGTGAATTGTGACCCGCTTCGGCCATTTTTTCAGTTAATTTTATTTATTTCTATTTCAGCCTAACGGGATCAAAAACGAACAGCAAATGTGTCTCAATCATAAGGCTGGTGCATTACTATTATTAGTATTTGAGACATAACAACCTGTGAACGTATGCACCGCTGTTAGGCATCCAGCGTCGGGAACCAGGTAACCAAAGCCAAGTGACCGGCATGTGTGCGACCCCCGGAACTGCAGCATAATACGGTATCAGGAAGAAAACTACTTTGCAAGAAGCTGTTTTTTTCGCTAAGCACCAAGAGACTAAACTCTGTGTTAGAGAGCGAAGCAGCAATTCCCGATGATCAGCACAGGTTCCGCAGGAACCGCTCTACGACTTCAGCCTGCAGATTTGTTGTTGAAGATATCAAGCAAGCCCTGGCCAATCCACCTCAGTATGTATACGCCGTGTCTCTGAACTTCAAGGCCGCTTGCGACACTACAACCAGAGATCTGATCCTGAACGATCTGGCGACCGTGGGGGTACCTGCGTGCGTACTAAATCTTCAAGGCCGCAGTATTGAAGAAGAAATTGTCCCCGATTCCCCAAATTATCATAATCATGGAAATGGATGGTAATGCACCATCTCTTTTATTGAGTCATCGGTGCTTCCCGTTTATTGTCCACTCCGGCATCCATAACGGATAATAGACCACTCCGGCAAAAAGATGTTTCCAAACGGAATTGCAAGTCCTGAAATCTAGTGAAAGTGCTTCTGCACGCTAAAGAACTAGTCCTCAATTGGTGTGTCTAGCGGCAAAATTTTGGGCGGGGTGGCCGCGTGGCAGCGGATGACAACATCCACCTGAATGGTCTTATATCAGTCTTCACAAAGACTATCCCCAAAAAAGTAAATCGCCCTTTCGACCTGAAGGTGGTCCAGTCGCGGCCTATGGAGTCGAGGCAATCCAGGAGTAGCTCATTCTCGAATTTTTTTGACAACTCGTGGATATTGTAAGTGTTGGCTCAAAGCACAAGGCAGCACTCTTTGATGACGACCTTTTCACAAACGACGACGACCCGCTTCACATGGAATTGGATTAAATGCAGGGAATTTTCAGGGATACAGGAATTATGATAGTACAGCCAGCAAGCACCCGAGTCAACTGACTTGGCTCAGTGCGAGTTCTTCCTGTCAGACAAAAAATCAATGCGGAAAACGTTTTGCACGAATATAATAGTAAAAATATGAAAACGTTCCAAACGCATTAAAAACTTGAGGCAATAATTGAAAATTTGAGGAGACTGATTGACTATCGATGACAAACCGCGGACACATGTTTGCCCAGGTCGTTGAACATCACGGCTGTTCTCCTGAATGTGACCATGCGCACGGAAAATCCATTTGGCACCGTACTCATAAGTAAAACATTTTGAGAATCACTTCGCAGCGTATTCTCAAAAAATCTTTGCGCACTCGTGCCTACAAAATCCAGCTGACTCTAGAGTTTTAGCCTACAGACAATGAACAGGAACGAAAGCCGAGAATGCACCAACAGTCAACGATGAGCGGTATCAGGGCATAATAAATTAGTTTTTGTCCCTCGATTGTATGGAAAGGATCTCAAAGATATGTGGTTTTTGACAGGGCGGCGCGACACGCCACATGACACATGAACAATCGCATCATTGCACGCAGTATTTCCCGGTCGTTTAATTTTTTTCCTATCAGGCGGCCAGAATGGACTGCCTAGATCGTGCGTTATAACGCCGTTGAACCTTAATCTCGATTTGTCTTTACATTCATGTGTATGTCAACAAACCTACAACCATCTAAGCCTTCAAAGAGGAGATGAGACGCTGTATCACTGGAATTTAGCCATAAGTATTCTAAACCGTGACTGCACTCATAGCTAAAAAGTAAAATCGAGGAGGCCCATTGCCCTGCATATGCGCCACATATTTCTGTATAGAGAATCGTATGCAGTAGCGACAGGTGGCAAAAAGCGAAGTTGACTTTGAGAGGGGCACGTAAGGACACCTAAGGACACAAGCGACCCTTAACGCAGAGGCCATTCCGCGCTACGCCCGAACACCTAGAATACCGTCCTGATGTACGAGGTAGGATATATATATATATATATATATATATATATATATTGCAAGTTAGAAAAAGTTCGCTGACCGCCTAACACGGTTGTGCTTCTGTGGTCTTGCCTCTGGTGGCGGTTACTCTCATCCTAATATGCCTGTTAGGTCAAGGCAGCCCTGAGATGTGTGTAAATGATGGACCTGCCAGACCCGCGTTAGCGGCAACATACTATGTCCGCTTATAGGAGAGTTAGGCAACGTTTGTGATCCTGCCATAATCCTCGTACAGGGCATGCCAATATGGCAGTAGGTACATATATGTTGGCAGCATAAAAAGCCATATAAGTACAAACCTTGCCGCTCGATCTCACGCGTCAATAGGCAGGTTACAAAGGCGGCCGTGTGAATTTCTATACGGAACACTCGTGCGTAGTCCACATGCATGCGTTGTTCTGCCTAAGGAAGGCCTCGGGCGCCCACATTTCCAGCGTATCGTATGTTTACAGTTTGTCGGAAGAGTAGCAATAATAACGTCACATCGTGTTAGATCCTAATAGTACTGCGTGCTACGTGGCCTGTGTATATGTCACGCCTGCTTTGAGCGATGCGTAATATCGTGAGGACAGAGCGGCGGAAGCTAGGTGAGAAAAATACGAAATTTTCCTTGCTTACCGACAACGAAGCGACGAGTTTAGATGACATTTCACCGGCGACTTATCAAATAAGGCCAAATTAAGCTAACACATCAACTGCTGTGTGCGTATGCACGTATGCATAGTATAGGTGGCGCCAAGCTTTACATACAAAGTGCCTATTTTAACCCTATCCGTCCCGACGGCAGCTGGATTCGTTTTTCTCCGGGTCGTCGTTATCGAGTATGGGCGGGCTGCAAAACATGATAATGATTCGACATTCGAACTCCTTGTACAACAAGGCGCGTCTCCAGCTCTTCTAAGTTTTCCGTCCGAGCCGCAGTACGGTTGAATGCTCTGACGGAGGTCGAACCAAGACCGACAGCCTTCCCGCCGCGATGAAGCAGTGCAAACTTAGCTGTGCGTCCAATTATACCTCTCAAACTTGCTGTTTCTGTCTATCTTTATTTCCATATATATATAGATATAGATATATATAGGATATCAGCAGTCTGCAAGAGATGATGGAGATATATGCTTATATATATATATATATATATATATATATATATATATATATATATATATATATATATATATATCCCTATCATCTTTTGCAGACTACAGATCTCCAAGCTATGCGTTACGACTCCGGAAAGTTGCCAGGCGTCAACATCATCCCAATATGCGCTTGCCAAAAATAAGTCGTATGTATGTAGATGATTACGGTCGGTATATTGTCAGATGTATTTTATGTACCCAAGGAGAGTCAGCGTGTCTGAGATAGAGAAATAGAACGGGAGAGTGAAAAATCAGAAAGAGAGATAGAAAGGCATCTTGCCGATTTAATGCTGCGTTCGACAAACTAGTTTCAGATGCAAGACGTAAAGGAACTTTAACAGAACAGGCGACAATAATATATGTAGAGAGAGAGAGATAGAGGGCCGTTTCTAGCTAAATGTACACTCCTTACAGATAGGAGTAGGTGGCTTCAATTACACTGACGTTATCCACCGTAGGTAACCACGACGATTCAGACTAGAAAAGCGCGCACGCATTTAAGACAGATAATTAGCGATCAGTTCCTACAATGTTAGGTAATGTCGTAAAATGCCTTGTGATAATTGACAGTCTTCACTGGGAGCCGGTCAGCCGGATATAAGAGCGTCTTCGTGTCGCATGCGTTAAGGTATGTGGAGAGGTTTTATATTCGTCTCCTCTGATAGACCGTGCGGGCCGGGCAAGCGCCTGCGAGTCCCAGAGCCCCAGAGCTTCTCCTGCTGCCTGACCCCACAAATTGCCCTCCGTTTTGGTGACGCTTAAGTAAAGCCGGCGCACCACTACGCGTTGCCTCTCATAGTAAAGCTTGTGCGAGTGAAAAGGCTTGCTCTAGCACTTTGTTCTCGGTCGGTATTTTACACATGGAGTATCTCATGTAATGCCAACGCGTTTACTATGTCTACATCTCGTAGTAACCCGTTCTCTCTGTGTGCTTGGTATTGGCGGAAATGTGTATGCTCTTTGCGATAAGATATTAAAGAA
The DNA here is from genome assembly GCA_003439945.1 of Dermanyssus gallinae. Classification (NCBI taxonomy): domain Eukaryota; kingdom Metazoa; phylum Arthropoda; class Arachnida; order Mesostigmata; family Dermanyssidae; genus Dermanyssus; species Dermanyssus gallinae. The sequence continues at coordinate 54,585 of QVRM01003417.1, forward strand.
ACACACGTTTTAATTTGATCGATAGCAACGAAGATTGAAACACTTATCATGCGCGCATATATATATATATACATATATATACATAAATATATTAACAGATGGATTATTCTTCGGGTGAATCTCAGTTTGGGCTTTAACGTTACAGTGCTAAAACATGTGAGATGTAGAGTATATACATAGTGTGTTCAAAACGTATCGCGACTTTTGTGTTTTTTTCAAAAATTATTCATTTATTCATGAATATCTATTTTGTCCCCTTCAAAGTAATCCCCATGAGATATTATACACTTGTGCCAACGGTTTTTCCAATCTTCGAAGCACTTCAAAAAACCATTTTTTGTTATCTTGTTCAGCTCCTCCTTCGATGCCGTCTTTATCTCGTCAAGCGTAGCGTAACGTCGTCCTTTCATGGGCCTCTTCAGTTTAGGGAACAAGAAAAAGTCACAGGGGGCCAGATCTGGGGAATACGGTGGCTGCGGCATCATTAGTGTGTTGTTTTTGGCCAAAAACTCGCGCACAAGCAACGATGTGTGAGCAGGGGCGTTATCGTGGTGCAAAAGCCAATTTTTGTTCTTCCACAAATCCGGGCGTTTCTGGCGGATTGCTTCGCGCAAATTGCGCATAACTTGCAGGTAATATTCCTTATTGACCGTTCTACCCTGTGGCAAGAACTCATGATGCACCACGCCCCTGCAATCGAAGAAAACTGTCAGCAAAACTTTCACATTCGACCGAACTTGGCGCGCTTTTTTCGGTCTTGGTTCGTGCGGCAGCTTCCATTGAGATGATTGAGCTTTGGTTTCCACGTCATAACCATAAACCCACGATTCGTCACCAGTTATGACCCTCTGGAGCAATATTGGGTCGTCGCGGACAGAGTCCAACATCTCATTAGCAATGTTCATGCGATGCTGTTTTTGGTCGCAATTGAGCAATTTTGGTACGAATTTCGCGGCGACCCGTCTCATGCCCAAATCATTGATAAAAATCGAATGGCACGAGCCAATCGATATGTTTAGGTCCTCAGCAACTTCTCTAACGGTGATTCGACGATTGGCCAATACCATTTTCTCCACTTCATTAATTTTTTCGTCTGTTGTTGAAGTGCTCGGGCGTCCGGCACGCTCTTCGTCGTTCACATCTTCTCGGCCTTCTGAGAACATTTTGTACCATCGATAAACGTTTCTTCGGTCTAAGGTAGCTTTTCCGTATGCCACAGTCAACATTCGGAATGCATCCGCGCACTTAATTTCATTTTTCACACAAAATTTGATACAGGTTCTTTGATCCATTTTTTTGAATAGGTAAAAATCGAAGACGATCCAAAACACGTGCAAGCAAAGCAGCTGTCAACAATTAAGTGAACATTCAAAATGGCCGAGCTTGTCGGCATAAGTGAGAGACATGAGTACCAACATAACGCCACAAAAATCGAAATTCGAATATACGTAACCCGCGAAAATTCAAAAGTCGCGATACGTTTTGAACACACCTCGTATATATATATATATATATATATATAGACTTAGATCACTTTACACAGCGCACATACGCCGGGCACAACTCTCCACTACTAGTTGCGCGTAGTGTTTAATTCACTGCGCTTCACCATCGACCGGCATTAGTGCCTATTTGAAATGAATACACCACAACAGCGGTTCACTAAGCCTCTTCGGCTCAACAAACTTTCCTTGTTCCATGGGGAGTTTAGATTAGAGTTGGGCTGTTGTTTGGAAATTGCACATTTCGTTCACCCTGTTTCTCTGTCTGCCTGTCTGTCCCGCTGCTCATCGCTTATCAGCATTCTTCATACGAATACTTCAACGTTTACCGGCGCGTGCACGGCCGGCATGGTAAACATTTTCTACCATAAGGAAAGCCTTGCTAATCAAGTTGCATGACTAAGTCACAGGCTGGCTGCATGTAGAACACTGATTTTGGTTGCGTACCGTTTGCAAAGAAAAGATCGCAACCATGAAATGGCACTTCTTTTTTTGATAACCAATCAACGGCAGTCCAATCATTAAACACGTAGCGCTTTAATTCAGCTTCCAAATTTCTTTATGCCTAGCTTGGCCTGGTACTTTATTGCAAATGATCTCGGTGCAAGCAGATAGGCACTTTTTTAAGATGAGTTCTAGGTCTAACGCTACCGGTACTGCCTGTATCTTGTCGTTTCTTCATTTGAGAGCGTACATTCTTTGCAGCTGCGTGAAATCAAGTATGTGTTCGTCATCGGCTTTGCCTGTAGAACAGGCTGTACAGGCATTGTTTGGTGTTTTGCCAAGGCATGCCAGTGTATTTTGGCGTGTGTGTACGCATTTGCTTTACTTACGAAAACAATCTCTGGTATTATCTAACTAGCTATAATTATTGACAGGCCGAAACGAATATCTTATTTTTAGCGTAGTCAATCTAGTTTCAATCAATAGCACATGCTATTAACATCGTCAGATTTTTTTTTGTAAGCACGTAGCACGTGGGAATAAGCAATAGGTTGTAACGCTTCTATTCTTTTAGGAAACCCTCTTTGACTAATTAAATTAAAGATGCTTTAGACATAATTTAATATATCGATTTCTTACGCCAAATCTAGTATATATATATAGAATGCAGATTATCTGGTAAAATGCATGATGCACACAGGCGCACCGCGATCACTTCACCACTACATTTTAGATACTTTTTGAGATATTTAATATATTCCCACCACATTGTTGCGCATATGGAAAACACCTTGGCGACTGTTTGTATCGAAAACTATGAATTCTGAAAGGATGGAACTTTGTCACCAAGAGAACGTTAAATGAAGAATATAAAATAATGTATATATACTTAATCAAAGTGACATCCAAGATTTTGCGTTTGCCTTATTCTTATCTCACCGAACTCCCTGGAACATTATATCTATGTATATATATATATATATATATATATATATATATATATGTTTAGCTGTGGTCGAGGTCAGGTAATAATCTTGCCTAGCTGGTTCGACTATTAAGAAGAACATTAAAATTAATATAGTTTCGGAGGCTATTTAGATGGTTTATGACCACGAGCTAATGCAGAGTTTGGCCGCTGACATCGGCACACGGCGAACATTTTCACAACTGCGGTGAAAATAGCACCCGTTAACCCAGTATGCAATTCCTGTTCGAAGGTCCGGCAAGGTCTGCCTCTCCCACCGACCGAAAGGAGACGGTGGTGCAGGTCGATATATTGTAACTGGCTAACCATACGATTGACAGTGAAATAACACTGCACGCTCCTTCTTTGTACCATTATATGTGGTGTTCGTGTACGGCCATATGGGTGGGTAGCGCTGTTTAGAGCCGAAACCGCGAAAACCTGATTTGCGCGGACGAATACGTTTTAGTATTTTCGCACTTACGTCAAAGGTCACAGCCGTTTATAATAGGACCTTCAACAGTATTAACAGCAAAAGCAATAACAGCGGCAAAGACAGCAACCAAATCAAAATAAAAACGTCCTTTCCGATGAACCGCGGTCGGACTTGTCCCTGTGTGCGTATGTCTCCCCCTACCCCGGTACTAGATCGCAGGTACAAAAAAACAACAGAGGGCCAGAGAAAAGATTTTCCCGAAATTCTCTATGAAAACTTTTCGTGTGACTGTTTCAGTACTGACTGAATTCAGCTAACAACAACAACAGTAACAACAATAGCAAGAAGAACAATAAGCGCGACAACAGCAACAATGTCAAAACCCACAGCAACAATGTCAAAACCAACAGCAACAATGTCGAAACCAACAACAACAATGTCGAAACCAACAGCATTAGCAAAAGTAGTCGTGATAGCAACAGTAACAACAGCAAAGATGCTCGCATATAGGTGTCGCGCTCCTGCCGGGTGCGTTCAGGCGCTGGCACGCTATACCACTAAAAACCATTCGTTTCGGGAGAATATCTGCCTGTAGCATAAAAACGTGCTGGCCGCTGTCGCACGTGGGCCAGAAGGTACCGTTCGGCTTACGTGACACCGCTGTCCCGACTGCGAGACCACCGACAGAAGAATAAGAAGCAGCCAGAACAACCCCGAAAAAGAGTGTAGGAAACCGCAGCAAATATGGTCTGACGCCTGAGCGCCTCCCCCCTCCGGTCGTCCGTTAGCCATCGATGTCATATCGACATCGAAAGCGAGCCAATGCGGCCCAAAACAAATAGCTCTGACTGGCGCCAGTTGTGGTAGGCTGCAAACACTAGCGCAGTGAGGCGGTCAATCTTAGTAGGAGGAGCGCATGGCACTCATTTCGCAAATTCTACGCATTCGCTATATATCTGCCATAAGCCCCGGCAAGCAGGTGCACAATTAAGATTTACCGTAATGAACCTCTTGTTCCTTAGGTTCCTCGATTATAGTAGTCGTAGAGGTATTCTCTCTGCTTCTTTCTCACACGTCTCTATTTATCTCTATTTCTTTATCTATATATATATATATATACCGATCCTGACTCACTACCTCCAACAATGGGGGACACAGCGGGTTTGCCAAGGTCATTGACTTACTTCTGTGGGGCGCCCCCTTCATCTCAACTCCTGCCTATAACCTTTGGGAAGGCTTTTCGCCTTACAGAAGAAAGACGGTTCGGTGAGGTTTATTGCTTGCTCCTTCACCTTACGCAGCCTGGCTGCAAAAATTGCCTGTCATTGAATCAGGGACAGGACTTGCCATGCGACGGGTGCCCACCAGCTTGGCTTTGCCGCACCAGCCGGGGCCGACACCGCGGTTTGTACAGCGGTCTCGGCCTCAATGGGACTCAATCATCCGGGGTCCTCGTAAAGCTTGATCTCAAGAACGTCTTCAACTCTGTGAGACGGGACTTCCTCCTGAGGGCGGCCGCGACACACTGCTCCCAGTTAACGCACCACGTCAACCAAGCGCACCATAACACTTCGTGCCTTGTCCTCCCAGATGATCTCATAACCTTGGCTACAGAGCTGCAACAGGGCGATCTCCCCAACTTCCCCCCTCGTCTGTTTTTTTCTGAACATTAAAGAGTTAGTTTACTCCCTCAACAGCCCACTAAATACTTGGTACCTAGATGACGGCGTGTTTGGAGACGATGCAGACATGGTTGCCGACGACGTTCGGCGCGTGCTTAATTTTCGTGAGAACTCGGGTTTGGAACTGAACCCCAAGAAATACGAGGTCTATGTTACACGCAATAGTGCACAGGCCCCCGACCGTTGCACCCTCCAGGCCTTATTTCCAGAATGTAAGGTTACCCTCATGACAATGAGGATGTCTCTCAACGGCCGCAAGGGCTCACACGAGATAGAGTAATAATCCGAATTGCACAAGTTCTCGGACGACAATTGTTGCTCTACTTGCATATATAATAAAATGTAATTTATATAGCTATATACTTGTGTATATATACTTATTGTGTGCCTAGTATGTGTATGTATATAATCGTTAACTATATGCAAACAAATATAAAGAAAAGCACTACGCATTGTGCATTAGCTGCTTGCTGTGTGTTTGTACGTCGTTGTCCTAATGAACCATAGAAGCTATGACATATATATATATATATATCTTCAGAGAGTGGTCACTCTGGTCAAACTCTGACGGTAACGTCTGTCTGCGCAGACTCAGTATCATCACAGGCTGCTTATTCTTCTGCCATAGTTAGTTGATTGACAGTTTAGTATCACATGCTGTCCCGTCTCTGTCTCGTTGTTTATATGCTTATACATCTCCCGTTTTCTCTAACCCCCCTCTCTTTCTCGATCCCTTTTCAACCTTTCATTTTGATCTGTTGTCTACTCCATCTTGTTCCATTGCGGTGATGCCGGTGCTCGCCGAGTGCCGTCAAGTTAAGCTATAATACAGTTTTTATTTCATATGTACACATTACAAGGCGTCAGCTGTGGTTGTTCATCCGAGGAACAATAAATTATATTTCTACTACTACTGCTACTACTTTTTGTTTAATTGATACGTTGAATATACGAACAACCGTTTCCATCAAAGATACCCTTGGGTTACTTCGCTAAGAAGGGACGTTCTTTTTTGCGTTCCGTTGTTTATGGCTTCCATCTAATCTCATTGTCCATGGCTGGTTTTCCTTCATCATAATGCTTTTCTACCAGCGTGATACCTTGCTACCACTTGCACCTCGAGCACGGCGGTGACTAGGTTTGTAACTGTCATGTTCAAAAATGATATTGCCTGTGAATCCTGTCCTACGTCTTCAAGCGCTGGTCAGAAGAATATTGTGTGGGTCACGTCACCCTCCTTGTCCGTTTCGCACATGGCGCGCATGGTACCCGAAGCCTTACCTATCTTATGCAGGTATTTTTTGGACGCATCCTTCAGCCCCTGCCTCAGACAGTAGGCGGCATCTCCAGGCCTTCTGTTGGACTGTTTTTCTAGGACGGGGATGACTTAGGAATGGTCCAGGCTTCTTGTGCATCCGCTGGTGTTTTAGTCCATTCCTTGTAGCATTCCTTCGTCTACGCGATTTGTTTTTTTTTTTGTATGAACCGGCTCTGTTTCATCCGTGTTCCCGTCTCGATTAACTTAGGCGCGAGGTTATGAGCCTTGCTAAGACGATAATGGCTGTTGATCACCGGCGATTCGAATGGCCAGTTTCCTTGAAGCCTTCAGCAGTTTTCTTCAGCGTCATAATGCTAGCTCGTCAAGTAAGAGCCAGAGTGAAGGGTGGTGGATTCCGCTTACAAGGCGTCAAGCTTTTTCCGTCTATTTTTACGCTCAAGTATCAGACGGGCTCTACCACCCTGTAGATCATCATATCGATGGCTACTTTTGGCTTATTGCTAACCAATTTCACACAGGGGATGTCGCATCTTTGTTGTGTGTCCTTTCCACGGGCGGTGACCGAAACGGCTATGTCGTGTGCGTAAGCGGTCATCATCTGGACGCCTTCCAGTCTGCAGAGTCTCAGTACGACGTCGTACGTCAATCTCCAGAGCAGATACCCTACTTTGGACCCTTGGAGGACGCTGGCGGTCATAAAAGCTCTGTGTTTCCGTGGATGATTGACACGCATTGTATATATGCTGATCGTCAACCAAAAGACCTTTATTTCTCAAACACCAGAAATTTGTTTTTTTTTTTGGGAGGTTTTGGGAATGCATGATGCACATGCGCCACTAGCAGCCTGCGTGACTAGTGTGAGACTCGCAAACCCACTAAACCCGGATTCCTCCCCACCCCCCAGGCTCGGTATTACTTTGGCATTACATCGAAACACCAGACATTGTGGTTGTTCTAATTGCTGTAGTTGTTTGGCTTGTTAATGCTGGGACGGAAGTTTTTGTCGGTGTTGTTGTGGTTGTTGTTGCTGTCGTCGTCGTCTTCGTCGCTACCTTTATAACAAATGTGTCCTCATTCTTTGCATAAGATGCGACTATGCTCTATCTTAGGCGCTTGCTATGGATACACCACAGAGCCACACAAGCCTTGTCGATAATTTTAGCACTGTCTCAGTTTTAAGAGTGGCAATTATTTACAGGAAAGTGTTTTTTTTTATAACGGCCCTGGCACGCTTATGCTTTCAGCAAAACGGCTTGCATGCAAGGTTCAATTATTTGCGTCCTAGTTAGCGTTTGAGCGGCTACTGTCTAGTACCCACCCGAAAGCAATTCCTTCCTACAAGCAATTTTGATCAATGACAGGCACCGAACTACGGTAGATAACAATTCACGTTTTAGGCTACTTATTGCATCCTTACCTTACATATATCAAACTTACTCTGTTTCCACTTATGTCGCAAAACTGTCTGCTCATTTGTTAAATTATATACGCTTACATACATGCACCACACACACACACACACACACAAATGTATCTGAGCGAAAGTGTACGATATTCAGCACTCGAAGGACAATGAAGGTTATTGGCGCAATTTAGGCATACGTGAAATCGTCCATCCTAACACGCCAACCGGCCACCATTGTAATAATATGAAAGACCAATGATAGGTTGAGACATTAGCTGACCTGTTATACCGAAATATATTTACGATACCGAAGGAGCAGTGGACGCAATACGATAGTTTGCTCCTACTGTGTCGGGCTTCTATATATATATATACATATTCAAAATTTATTTTACCATAAAATTGGTAGACAGTTGATTCACCATGAGTCACAACGTAACAGTACGGTCTCAATATATGTATTTAACATTGGATAATAAGGACGTTCCGCAAATTTCTGCACACACAAGTGTATGATAGCGTCCAATATCACTGTCTCCACAAGAGCTACAAACACATCCTTCAGCATTAAAACAGTTGACCTTCATGCATATGTGATGGTGGTATCCGTGCGAAGTTATTCGGCAGATCCAGCAAGATGGCATAGTGGCAAAGCCTTTGCCTTGCATTTGGGAGGACTGGGTTTGAGATCCAGACCGGCCACTCTTAAATTGGTTTGCACGGGCATTAGTCTTACGGAAAATATAAAAAAATAAGATTAGCGAGCGATTCCTTGGCATTGCTCTATTCCATTTTTTTTGTGAACAAAAGACTAGGCCACCAGTATGGCTCTCAGCTACAAATTGTAAATGTCTGTTCTCTCTATAGGCTCGATATGAGTCTATGATATCCGCTGTTACCGCACATGTCTAAGGCAAGTAGTATTGTCGACGCGCATTTTGGGAATCTTAATACACGCTTAAAATAACAGGTTTTCAGCTTGTCTAGAGTTTTTAAATCGTCAGGGATATTTATGGTGCAATTGTAGAAAGGCAGTATGTTGCTACAGGGAGTACTTTGATCGAGCAATTTACATCTGTCGTAACGCCCACATCATGCATATTGCCTAATAAAAACTTTGCAGAAGTCGCTTTGTTTGTATCTCATAAATATATGTGGCAAAAGAAGTCTGGGGTAAATGTGACGCCTAGATACGAAAAGTGGCTACAAAAATTAAGTGGTTCTCCATATACTGATAGACGATGATCCCTGGCTGCGTATGACCCCCCCTTTACTAAAGCGTAAGACCTTTGACTTTTCTACGATAATCTTAAGCTTGTTTTCTTTGCACCATTTCGCAGTTTTGTTAAGGTAAAACTGTAGGTGGTTACAAGATTTTGCTAAAATGATTAGATCGTCGGCATAAAATGCAAAATGGGCTTGAAAGTAACGCAATAAATATACGAGTCCAGTTTCATACAAAAAAAGAAATTGACTAGCTGAGACTCTTTGGGCTACTCCAATAGTTTGCATTACGGGCGTTTGTACCTAATGATCGCCGCTCTTCACCTAAATTATATTGCGCGGTAATTTATTATGAACGAGGTTAAAAAAAACAAATGCAATTGCATCTGTCATCTGACGTCAATGGATTCTTTAAGAAAACTGTATTGTTCTGCTTGGATTTTGTCTTCTACGCAAGGGTGGCCAACAATAGTGAATGTTAATATTTTGTAAACGACGCTTGTTAGTGCTATGCCCCTATGATTATTTGGAGTCGTTGCCTCATTTTGTTTAAATATAGGCTATAGATAGCTTGTCCGCCACTAATCGGGAATCTTGCTTTGTCGAACACATTCACAGTATGGTTTTGTCAAAACAGGGCACATAGCGTCAATGTTAGCCTTCAAATATTTATTGAGAATGCGATCAAGTTCTCCTGATTTTCTCTTTGCTTTGATATAATTGCGGCTTTGACTTCGTCCTCAGCAAAATTAACAACATCTTCTAAAGGGTCCTAATCTGGCAATGTGACGTTTTATGTTAACAGATTTGAGAAGTGGCTTACCCACTCTTCGTCATTGATCAGTGGCATTGAAGGCACTAGACTCCTTGGAAGGAGCAGCCATGGTTTCTTCACGCTTGCCGAGATTAGTTAGCCTGATGCATTGTTGTTCCTCGTAGTACCGTCTCGTCTCTTTCTTTATATTTCGAAATATTTGTTTTAATCCAACCAGCCGTAGGAGTTCAGTTGGCGTTGTGGGTTTGCACAGACTCGCTTTATCTGTTGACACACCTTGTCGAACCACGGCTTGTGACTCTGCAGTCTCATGTTCTTTGGGTTTGCGGTTTACTTGACAGTGCTATATATATATATATATATATATATGTTTAAGGCGAGCACTGCCGAGTGTGCAAACGTATTGTAAATGATTAATAAATCATCACAATATTTTCTATATATATATATATATATATATATATAGGCTTATCTTTCATCAGGCCCGGATAGCCCTTGCAGACTATAATGACTTACTACTAGTTAGCAGCTAACTCTTGAAACATGGGCAATCTATTGATCTAAACCGGCACAATAACGCCAGCCATGTTGCTAGGCGATGGACAACGCGCTCGTCAAAGGAAATGCTTACGTTGGTACATTTGTCAACGCGGCAAGGCTATGCTGAGCGATCGCTACTTCGCTAACTTCACCCCGGGCTAAATGCAGCAAGCGCCGCAACAAAACGCGAACAAATGCTATGAGATTCTGCTGCATGCTGTTCACATATTCTGACCGAGTCAAGCTAGTCACACTAGACTGGATAGTTAGGTAGACCGATCGATCGAATGGTGTCGCGCGCAGAGAGCCTATACCAGGCCGAGAACTAATAACCGTTGGTAGTCAGCTAATCAGCTGGTTTAAATATGCCGGCCATTCTTTTGCCGCACGTGGCATGGTCCCCAGCTCCCGAAGTATCTTTGAAGTCAGCCCTATGGTATAGTATCTATGTATAATAGTTTCTAGCCGGCCAGACAGGCCGGCCGGCAGCCTAGAGCGTGATTGGTTCAGGTAGGAATAGGGCTACCTGCTGATCTGGCTGGGCTATCATGGTGTTCTCTCTTACCCCTGCCGCGTCGCTATGTCTACTCTTACTATTACTACTACTGTGCGTCTATGCCCGAGCCGGTGTAATACACAGCTCATGCTGTCTCCGACGATAGAGCCGCCGAGAATAACAGCGTATGACGATGCCAGCGACGTATACAGTGCGTTCCAGTAAGCTCGAAAAAGGGCTGAGACTGTTGCACACAGTAGGCCAACATTAACCGTTGCCGCTGTTCTGGGAACTGAAGTCTGCTCCCAAGCATCGCCGTTCAGCCCACGGGAAGCCGTCAGAGGTCGGCGGCAACGAACATAGCGGTGAGACCAACGACAACGACAACAAAACCATGGTCTCGAACGAACGGATATCCGCGCCTTGGAACTCAATCTGCCCCGCGTCACTCCAGCCGCGATGCATCACTACGATAGACTTATATCTTTATGGTTTGATGCTGCCAATTTTACACAGGGGATGTCCGCGTTCTCTTTTTTCCTCTCCTCTTGTTTGTCTTGTTAGGAGATTTTTCGAATGACGCCTCACGGCGATCAACTCACACTTTCTGTAGAAAACTCCGACAATAAGCCGCTATTAAACGTAGCCCATGCGAGGAGCGCCGCATTGCATCGTGCACATTCCTTGGACTGAGCACCGATGAAAAGCAGAATTACTTTTGCAGCACCTATACGTATATTTACTTGTTGCGCTTAGTTTCAACATTTAAGTTAGGCAGTCGTTTACTAAGTGATTTCACAAACATGCACGGAAGCCATGAAATAAAATTTCGTACATATGCAGAGTAGATAAGACTTACTCTTCTATCGATCTCTTATTACCGCTATAGATCGACTTGGTCACAAAAACGTTCTTGGTTATGTAATTTCAGATCCCCTTACCCTTTCCTGTGTTTTGTCGATCACAACAGACAGTACAGCCATCAGCATAGGCTTTGATTTAACGCACTTTTAGAAGGCGTTCGTATTGAGTGTATACATGATGTTTATATGCATGGTGTATGCATGTCTAATAGACTACAGCATCATCCCAGTTAAATCGGGCGACATGCTGATATAGGTTTTTATATCCATTTTGATGTCGCCGTCATAAGAGCAGAGCCTTCAAAATAACAGCAACAGGTAGTCACCTAATACGTGTGTAATGTGCATCTGCGCTGTAATTTTGTAGCCTCTTATACGCAGATGGAAAGCCAGGAACAGAGCAAAGATCGCGATAAAGGAAAATAAGTGAAGTGAAACAAAACCACGAGAACCGTTCAACACGGAGAGAGCGCAGGAGAGAGGAAAAGCGGGTGGTCCGGGGGCATTTTGTGGAATCATTTAGCAAGCTTTCTAAGGCGCCAATGCTGCGGGAAATGAAGCGACAAGTTTGTCCTGCACGCTTCGTGCTTATTTTTCGAGACAATCCCCGTATAGTGTCGTTGGAACGACAATATGGTATTACGATCACACTTATGATGAAATGCTGCTAGAACTGAAGTGACATTGTTTGTTATGTACGCTTTGCTTATTTTTCGACGCATCATCGTATAGTGTCGAGTTGGAAACGACAATATGACACTACGATCACTCTGTGAAATTCGTACGTTTATGTAGTTGTGTAAAAATCGTACGTTTTATGTAGACGTTGCGCTTACTCGCTAGCGCTGTCCTCTTGACGCTATTTCAGATGTCTTCCTGCGGCCGGAATTTCTCGCCTATCGGCGCAGCTTCAACCAGGCCGTCATCAGCCGGTCAGGTCTACTCCGGCTTGAGTGGGCTCCGCGCACCTCGTTACGCTCAGCTTGCCGAAAACTCCATCTTTGAGGTGAGACCAGATGCGCTGTTAGCATGCGCCGATTCGTTGTCGAGTCTCGACCTCAGCGACAACCTGCTCGGAGACGTACCGGACCTGTCGGCGATGCGGGACTTCGCTGGCTGAACTTGCAGCACAATCATATCGCCCAGCTACCGCAGCGTTTCGCCTGACAAATCTGAGCACGCTGCTGCTCGCCGGCAATCACATTCGCTCGGTGAGCCCGGATCAGCTGCCGGAGTCGCTTACGACGCTCGACCTCGAATCCAACCAGATACTCTCGCTCGAGGCCATCCATTTCCGGCCGGCATCAAACAGCTCAACCTGGCCAGCAACCTGCTCCGCCATGTGCCGCACAGCTTCCATCGGATGCACTCGTTGGAGCGACTGTCCGTCAGCAACAATGCTTTCACGATCTGCCATCGCGGTGGAAGCTGCCGTCCTCACTGCAGGTGCTCGACATCTCGCGGGGCTCGCTACGCCAGCTGCACGGCGTTTTGTCTGGTCTGGAGAACAGCAGCTGTCACCACCTGCAACGCTCTACTTGGAGTTTTAATTTCATCACCTCTCTGGCTGAGAACCTCTTCGAGGGAATGCACTTGAAGAAACTGTTTCTCAATTCGAACCGGCTCATGCAACTTCCCGTGGGACTTTTCAAAGTAGGTGGTGGTGGCGGCGGGTGGTGTTGGGGCGCGCATACGGCGGTCGTTTTAGTTCTCACGTTCGACGAACCTCTCCCAAGGG
>QVRM01003418.1:0-303638 GCA_003439945.1 Dermanyssus gallinae
CTATTGAGCTCAATGAGCTTCGCTCAAAAAAAATTCGACCAACGACAGGAATCGAACCGGCGACACCCCGGTAGATGACAACCCTGGCTAGGGCGCTAGTCCCCCACTAGACCACGCCGCCACATAACTCGCGCTCGTAGCGAAACAAATTGCGGAGGCGCGACGCATATATGCCTAGCCATGTCTTTACCTCTAAGTAGAGACATGCCACCGATTAGCTCGAAGATACGAACTAATCGGCGGCAGGCTGGTTGGCTTGTCGTCATGCTCATGATACGTGCGGCTGACAAGTTCGAAACGGTCCAAAGTCGTCCAAGACTAATCGCCCGTAAGCCGCCGTAGGAATCTGTTTCCAAGATTCGCAAAAATCTTTGCGGATCATGTGGCATTTTACAGTATTCTAGCAATTCTAGCTCAAACGGCCCTTGTAGCAGCATTAGTAGCGTAACTCGTAGTGGACTATGGTAACTTTGCTCACCACGAGTGCAACCCACTGCCCGGTGTGGCTGGCAGCAGTAAAGAAGACGACGATGATGAACGACGATCTTCCGGCTGAATTGTGTTTCGGCGGGATTAATGGGGCTGTGGGCGTGGCCATTTTGTAAGCCTGTCGTACCTTGGCTCGGTTTAGCACGTGCCACCCGCCCGTTCTTGCGTGCCGTTGGGTGGTCTGTGCGTCTCTCTGTCTCCATCGTGCGTTGCGTTGCCGACACAGCGTGTGGTTTTCCGGGCGCCCCGCACAGCGCTAGGTGAAGTACGCCACGCTGCACCGCTGGCACGCGTTTATGTATGCATGTATGTAGATATGTATGTATGCATGTATATGTCTATGTGTATGAGGTGTGCGGCCACGTTGAGCGTGACAGCTTAACTGCAAGCGCGTCCTAGCAATGGTCCGGACAGCTCAGCCGCAGTGACGCAGGCGATACATAGGCGCCTTTTTTTTTGGTGCACTTACTTCGTTTTCCCCGCAGAGGTTGCAGAGGAGTTGGCCACATACGCCGTACGCAGTCGTTGTGGCAACGAACAACGCAATGGCAAGAGATTAATTGTTCAAATGTTTTTTTCTTCTTTTAATTTTCCTCTATGTGGCTCACGCTCAGTTCTAAAAAAAATAGAACTGCTTGAATGCGTAGGACCCAATTCTGCTTTGTTACAAGATGTTAATACGTTGGGGTCCGGGATATTATTAAATGCGTTTTTGACATCTAGCTTTTTTAACACGGTTGTCTCAATTTTAGACACGAAATTGGAATCGCCGTGCGGTATATCTTGCAGTCTTTGTGGCAGCATGGCCGCTGCTCTCAGCGGTATATAGTTTGTATATATATATATATATATATATATAGGACGACAAATAGATCTCCTGGAGCGTCTGACGTCGTAATTTTTGAATTAATTTCGGCCAAAAATAATCTAAAGGTACTGCTACTCTCCAAGACACCCTCAACAGAGCGATCCCAACGCTCGCAACAGCTTTAATTGGATTAAGATAATCCCCGAATAATGCCTTTCAATTTTCTCAACCTCGCAGTCCACTCGCTATCTATTTCTACAAGCTTCACCTGACAAAAATAGGCGGAATTTCCTCGCAGAACTGAACCTCTGCACGAGTGCCGCGATCACTGGAAAGCAATTGTGGTGGATTGTCAGATTTAAGGACTGAAATTAAGGCTGCCACAATCGGATCAACAGGACCTCTAAGATGGCGTTATACTTGTAGCGCACATTAATTTGACAAAATCTATGGCTATCCTTGCGGCTGTTTTCCGCAAGGTTATTCCGCAGACTATTGGCCGAATAGAGCTATGTTTTCTCTTAAGGGCGGTGAAGGACGCGCTGCTAATTATTGGTTAACGAACTAGAGACATGGCTTCGTTTCACTTTCTACTCATAATATGCTTAATTTAATAATAATATGCTTAATTTATTTAGAAGACGCTTTGAATAAGTTGATGAGTAAATAGGTCAAAGAGGTAACGTCGCCGTAGACAGTCCAAACCGATTCTACTTGCAAAAGGAGAGTGAATAAACTGAAAGAGTTTCAGGCATTCCCAACAGTTGATTAAGGCCGGGCGTCTTTCCTCCTGAGATTACGTCACGTGCCGGAGTCAGAGGGTGCTGAAGTGTGTGTTGACAACAGGACAGATCGAGTGTCACCGGTGGTTAATTCCTCTTAGCTAGACTTCCACTATGGTTTTACTACACCTATGCATGTGGTAAAACCACATGCATAGGTGTAGTCGTTTGCTATATATATATATATATATATATATATATATATATATATATATATACGGCCAGAAAAGTTACTGTAAATTGGAAATTGAATGGTGGAGTCAGTCGATTTTCGAAGTACTGGAGTATAATATAATTTAAAAACATACCATCAAGTAAAATGCACTCACACGCGCACATAATTTTTCCTATGAGTTATGAGTTTTGATTGTATGCATTACGACTTGTTTTACAGCATAATACAAGTGAGCGTTTCTCCACATTGGCACTAGTATTGTATCTATTGCAGTAGAATATAGTACCACACCACCATAGAAACATTTATGACCTATATATATATATATATATGGAAAGCAGATACTCAGTAGGTATTGACGTAGACATGGATTATATAAATGCGCATTTAATATATATGCTGCCGCTTTAAGCGCCCCTGATATAAATGGGTAGCATGAGTATTTAGGTATACATGCCAAGCTAACAATAAATCAATCAATCAGTCATATATATATCAAAAGTCATCCGTGTCAAAAGTCATCCGTGTCAAAAGTCATCCGTGTCAAAAGTCATCCGCACTTTTGTATTGATGTATGCAGGTAAAAAGGAACCGAGAGATGGCTCCACCGGAACAGATCGATCGGGTGAGCCAAGCGGCGTGGATGATGAGCTCGCCCCAGAGACCGCGGCCGCGCCCGACAAAAAGCCCACCACAAGGCCAGATAAAAAAGACCGCGGACGGAAGTATCTAAAAAGGAAAGATACGGAACATCTTCATCAAAAAGTTCGTGCAGTATACTTCCTTTTATCGTTTGTTCCAGTTCCCTTGTAAATATCATCGCGCTATCATCTGCCATTGATAGGTGCATTCCAGTAATTTTCGGCATTCTATGCATATAGAATGTTTTTTGGTTGAATACTAGAAGTTGTATATATATATATATATATATATATATATACATATATATATATACATATATATATATATATATATATATATATATATATATATATATATATATATTGCGCTTGAACACTGTCGTGGCTGAGAGAGAAAAAGTTAGACTTTAATTTGAGTTCTTAACTTCTCGTCAAATCGAGAAAACGTGGTTGTCTAAAAATCACCGAACCTCGTTTTCTTTACTTCTATGAGCTAAATTCAAGCAATAAACAAGCGAAATGCTGATGAATGGCGCTTCTGAGCAAAGCAGACCGGTGGCTTCGGTTTAATTTTTAAAATTCAAAGTTCTAAAACTTGCCGATCCGCCCTCGTATATGCCTACTTATTTATACAACTCTCTAACATTAAATGTTCCTATTTCGACTGCCATCGGCCAAGTTTCCAACCACCATCGCAACTGAGGATACCTTATATTCGAACTCTCAAGTCTATATATTATGGTTGAAACTTCACGTTCCTTTATGCAGAACCACCTACTTACACAAGCGCTATATATATATATATATATATATATATATATATATATATATATATATATACATATATATATATATTACGATGAGTTATGATAATTCGTTCATGTTTACGACACGTTTACACTCTCTGGTCAGGAACCGCTATGTCGCCAATAGGTTGCAGATAATATATTCAAAACAGCGTCGACATAAGAGCATATCGAGTGTGACAAAAATCATGCTATTCCTATTAGCTTATTTAGTAGCTCTAAGAAGAAGTAAAAATATTCGTAGAAAATTATGTAGAAGTGTTTGTATGCAGCATTATCTTTAATAGTACCTTATAAAGTTAATTCCAGTTGTTTCCGCGATCATCATTAAACGATTTAGTGTAGACCGCGATGTGGGCTCTGCCCATGCAACCCTAAGGGCGAAGTAGGGCTCGAGGTAGTATTAAAGAACGGTTCCAGCTCCTCGCATCTTCCTGAAGCTATTTAGGCGAGAGTTTTTAGTAAGTATTATGGAAACAGCATCGGCATTCAATCCTACACTAGCCGCTTCGGATGTGCGTAAAAGCATTTTTCCCTCACACCCCAAAAAAGCAGTAGTAGTAATACTAGTAGTAGTAGTAGTTGTTGCGATATTAATAGTATTACTAGTCAAAATGTTGTTAGACGGTGACCTTCGTATAAATAAAATACTCTCCCCGAATATATATATATATATATATATATAGGTGACCTAACGCGCCTACTTCAAGTTGTACAAGGAATGCGACGTCAGTGTCAACCAGCGCAAAGGGTACGCCAGCTAAATGAAGCAGAAATAACGAATGTCGACGAATACATTTTTTGCATATGGCGGTAGGAATATTCGCAACGGGCGTACTCAGTATTCAGTGTACGACCGCCGCCGTCGTTTACTTCCCTCACCGCGGCAATTCAATGCCTAAACCGCTTTCGAGCATCTCGTAAAACCTGAATTTCAAGATTGGCAAATGCCTGCCGAATGGAGGCAGTAAGCCCGTCTGTTCGAGTCGTGTCGAGTTTCGCCAGACTTTCGGTCAATAACGTCCCGCATGTAGTTTTTGTTGAATCCAGACTCATGCTAACGATACTAGTCGTACAGTGCCCAGGCCAAAACATTTTCATGTGTGCTCTACGCGCCACTCTCGCACTAAACGGTTGACTATAGCACGGCTTGGTCTCTCTTTGCAACCTGTACGTAGCCGCAATCTTGCAAACTGACGCTTTCGCAAAGTGATGAGTCTCATTAGGGGTCCGTCCAGCGCGAAAATAATACTGATCTCCGCTGAAATTTCTTCGATGCAGTCGCTTGGACGGGTTACGTTTTGTTGACATTCTACGTGAATGTTTTGCGTCGTGTAGTGTCACACTAAAATCAGTCAGTGGTGCCCGCAACAATCAATACTCAGTTTCTTGTGTTGTCGGTCTGAACATTATTCATGCTCATCAATCGTATACATATATAAATATTCCCGTGCACACGTTCCCAGGAGACACTTGTCGCTATATATATATATAAATATATTATATATATATATATATATATATATATATATATATAATATATATATATAAATATATTATATATATATATATATATATATATATACATACATACATACATACATTGAGTTCTATCCAGCTAATCACTTGACCCGAAGATTCTATTTCGCCGCCTCTTTGGTGGAGGACAGCATGTTATTAGCAAACATACTCAACTTGCTATGAGATGACGCACTACCGAATGTTATGTTTGTAAACCCCAAAACGTTTATCAGGGTTTTAACGTTTTGTTTTGTGTGCTGCCTTCTTTTCTTTCTTTTCTTTGAGACGGGCGCTCATTTAGTTTCTATAGTGGCAGCCGAGTTAGTAGACCAGACAGCCTATGACGCTTTTCTGAATGAGCGTGATGTGTTGACGTTACTCAAAGCACCGCCGCTTCTTTCATGTTGTGATGGATTTGAATGCTCGACTCATTTCGCCAAGCTTGCGTTCTGCATCAACGAAAACATGGCGCGCGGACAAAGCCGGTGCCGTGTTTTTTGTTTATGCAGAACTTGCCCGCATCAGTTCTCTGCTGCTCGCTCCATGCCACAGCGCGGAATGGTATGTATTTATCGTATCGCGGCGAATGTATTTGTCGTCTCCTCTCGTTTGACGCTGCCCATCAAATCGCCCTGTGTCTGATGTCATTCGCATCGTTTGATCCATGCGCTCGCCGTGTGTTATGCAGCCAAACAATACGGGGCGCCATCTAATTTGCGATCTTGTCATGAATCGCGTGTTCGTTCCGACCCAACGCACTATGGGTGGTAGGGGCCGAAGACTTACTCGCCATGTAACGCAGCCATTTCTTATAAAGATACCTAATGAAGCTAGACCCAGAGACGACTTGTTTTTTGAATTCATTCAGGTCAAAAGTTTTACTAGACTTATGAATGAAACCAAATCAATAGAAACAAAAATCAATAGATTAGCAAACCAAACTTAGCAACGACTGACGTTGAGAGAGTTTGCATATACCTGCACATTGGCCTCCTCCAGGGAAGAGGCGGCTGCTGTTTAACAGGAAACACACTGTGTTAAAGCATGGCAGTCGAATGCTCTCTAGAATTTAATCCAGCATTCACCACACTTTTTGTCTAATCGTTAGAAACTGGCTAATATATAGACTGACAGTCACACTGTGCGCAGGAAGAAAAGGTAGTGAGTAAGAGGTACTCACTCGCTCTCAGGCGTATCCGTGAACGCATAGGAAAGGCGCGCGATAATTCAATAAAACGTATAGCACGGCTTCAAAGACTGCTTGTTGCTTTGAAGACTGCCCACACACACACCGTGTTTGTGGCGACTGTTGTCATTTTGTGTCGTTGTCAACATTGTCTTTGTTTGTCGCTGCTGTATTGCTAGCCGTCGGATCTGCTCCTGTCGGATGAGGGCGGACCTCAGTCTCCAACGTCAGAGGACGAGATGCTGGACGTCCACTACAAACGTCGTAGTTCGCGCTGGGGTCGACGCGGTTCCTCGACTGACCCCTCCAAGCGGCGGCTTTCATCCTATACGACCTCATCAGGAGAGTACGTGCAGTCGCCGGAACTTGCTGGTTGATTGATTGAAACACAGGCTCTCATTGAAACGAGTACATACACGAGGGGCTGCATTCGCCTCGACATCATCTCTATATAAACTGCTGTTTGAAAAAATGTTACTGTTTGGTGAGGTACTTCTTAACTTGCTTCTCGAATACACGCAGAACTATATAATATATAATATATAAAACCATAATGGCTCTCACTATGGAGAAGCTTATTCTTGGTTACTGTTGCAGAGAAGATAGGCACGTGGCATACGAACATTGTACTCTCTCGTGGAGTGACTAGATCACGGCTGCAATCCGCTCATGGATACTTGCATGGGGCCACTTTTAAAGGGAATGATGAAATCGCCCAGATGAAATCGCTCGCTACAAGCCTTGTATACACTTGTTTGTCATGACTATGTTAGTTAGAAATCTCGATTTTTTGGCACATGGGAATTGCAGCTACATGTAGCCAAAACATTTAGGCAACCGCTATACACCTTTTAGAAGCTACAATATCCACTGGATGAGAGAGTTAAGTCTCTTATAGTGAGATACCAAACCGAGTACCAAAGCCGACTTGGCCATATCTAGCCAGCATTGTTAAATTTTATGTGCCCGTGACGCACATGAATTTGAAGGTGCGCAGATTTGAAGATAACAAGGCCTACTTTAGAAACATTTCGACTCAGACGGAGCGAACCATGTTCTTTTCAATATTTCGTTTTTTCTCAAATGTGGTTACTTCCTGAGATTTATTACTAAAACCAGAATAGACGTGTGGTTTGCAAAGAAGACGGCTCTTAGTAGGCAAGACACATCGTTCCATCGTTTCTTCGCCGCCTACCAGAGGTAACTCCTGATGCGGGTATAAACATAGCCGTTGATTTAATGCGCAGCGCATTTATAAAGATCCTATACACATCTTACGGTTAACATTATGATCTACCTTGGGTAAAAGGATACATCGTGACTGAGGTGGTTGTAGGTATGTTTGCGCTTTTTTTTTAGTCTAGAAAGCCCAGAGAACGAAATTCAAATGCGTTAAATTGCTTGATCTAAGCGGCCAATTGTGGTCGGCAAAATGGAATATCACCCGACCAGAGAATAACTCATGCAATAGTGTCACTATTTCAAGCAAAGTGTGGCAAGTGGTATCGTCCTGTTGGAACCATATGCACATAAACAACAAATAAATTATCATGCCCCGAGATGCAGCTCACCATTGACTGGTTGTGCGTTCCGGTAGCATTTTCCGAGAAAAATCGTTAAGTGCTTTGAGCTCAAAATCCGCACCAAACAGTGACACATTTAGGATACATCTTCTTGGGAAACACATATGGGTTGGCGATCAACATAAATATGGGCCGCACAAATGGCGCCAAATGCAGACACATTGCATATATATATATATATATATATATATATATATATGCAGACACATTGCATATATATATATATATGTATATATATATATATATATATATATATATACATACATATATATATATATATATATATATACATATATATATATATATATATATATATATATATATATATATATATATACATATATATATATATATATACATATATATATATATATATATATATATATATATATATATATATATATATATATATATATATATATATATATATCGTGCTAGGTAGGGGTTTGTATGCTACGTAGCCGTCTAACGGACTGTGTTTCTCTACCGATGAATGACAGCACGGCGATCGACTTTGAGAATTCTGAGGACGAAGTTAAGGAAAACATCCGATATCACAAGAACATTATCGAAACTGTCAAGACGCAGCCGTGGCCGATGGCGAAGAAGCTGCGAATGCTGCGCACCGCCAAGGCGTACATCAAGAAACACGAAGGAGAGCTCGCGCAAAGCAAGCAGGCGCGCGATATCTTCGCGTCTTACTCGAACTGGTTGCGCAATGTAAGTCGAATAACTATTAGTTAGCCCTACTAGTAACTAGCTCATTATCGTAATTGTGGCCCACCGTCGTTACAGGCATTGTTTGGGCTGCAACCGGTCACTTGTTCGCCAGTGCAATAATAATAATAATTATAACAACAACAACATTTTTTTTAACAAGGGTTTATTGTAGCAAATGTGTGCAGGTATTTATTATTACACTTACTAATTTTCCAATTATATAATATTTACTATAATGCTTGTATTATTGCCTGAGTGTCGATGACTATTTAACATTATATTGGCGTTGCTAGCGCAAGAGAAGGAAGAAGACAAGTAAAAAAACTACGGAGGGGGAGAAAAGCGGTTGATCTTGGATCCGCTGTGGCCTCACAGAGCGTCTTTCCAATCTTTTTTGTCAGTTTGAGTGCAGGCTTGCCCCAAACGCCAGACGACTCAAGACCGAACTTCATTACAACGCTAATAGGAATAATTTCAAAGAGAGCCATACTCTCGTTATGTTTATATATCACTGCTGGCAATTATTACCGTGCCTGCGCAAACGTTGTGCTAGGTTTTTTTTTAAAACAACGCATTAACAAATGGGTAGTTTTTCGTTGTCAAAGAAAACACTTTGGTCTCATGGGTCAGATCAACGTTTGAGTCCGTTTAAGGTTATATACACTAACGTGAGTAAATTTTCAAATTTTGCTAAATTGTCTGTTATTGTTGTTGTTGTCGGTCCCGTGGTTTAGTCACTGCATCGGCTAAAACGGGAGGTTGCTGATCTCATTGTGACTCTGACCCCATGGGAGATGCGAATTAAGCGGATCGAAAGCCACTTCGGTTCCGTGGTGGCGTCGTACTTCATCTTTCTTCGATGGGTGTTCTGGTTGAACAGTTTTATCTCTCTGTTCATCTGCTGCTTCTTGATGGTTCCCGAAGTACTACGAGGAGACGATGATATAACCGGTAAGCCATTGATCGGCCATAATCGAACTGCTGCACAACACTACTACTTTCAAGGCTGTCTTCATTCCAGAACAGGCTTCTTGGGCTTCTTCTATGTTCTTGCGCGAACTACAGAGCTCTCCAGCCTCCGTTAGGTGTCACAAATCCTCCGTATATTGTGATGTTGTTTCGGAGATATGACAAGTTATTGGCACGACATCGGTCTAACATACAGCTGGCTAAATGGCTTTTGGGCTACGTGCAATGGTTAAGGAGTGACTAACGTAAATTAGTCGTCACCAATACTGCAGGCGCGGCTCTATACTACTGTCGGCAATAGACGCCAGCAACGAAACACGATCGTGCGGAGACAAATGTCTATTCTAAAGTGCTAACATAGCTATATAAATTATTATATAAATAGAAAACGCTGTTTATTTGTATTTGATTTATTTATATAACTTTGTTATGTTAGCACCTTGGAGTGAACAAATGTCTTCGCGCGGTCGTGCAGTCACGGGTTCTCTAACTCAGGATTAGTCCTCAATATATATATATATATATATATATATATATATATATATATCGTAAACTTCTGTGGTGTTAATTAAACTAAATTTTGTTGCTTTATCGCGTACACACTTTTGATTTGTACATACACTCGTATATTTTGTACATTTTGAATAAAAGGTGACAGACTTCCAACTTGTTGGGCACGTCAATAAACCTCATATATATATATATATATATATATATATATATATATATATATATATATATATATATATATATATATATACAGGTAGTTTAATAAGTTCTTAGAATGAAAACCGAGAATTTTCCAAAAAATGTTTTTAAATTTTTCTTATTCGATATACTCCCCGAGAAGCTCAATACACTTTTCCCACCGAGATTTCAGAGCTTTCATACCTCTTGAGTAGAATTCCGCGTCGTTAGACTGAAAATAGGCATTGACAGCAGTATTAACTTTTTCATTGCTGGAAAAACGCTTTCCACCGAGACTATTCTTCAAATGTCCGAAGAGGAAATAATCAGAGGGGGCCAGGTCTGGAGAATAGGAGGGTTGTTCAATAAGTTCGAACCCCAGTTGGGCCAGTTTTGCCGATGCTTGCCGGGACTTGTGTGCAGGAGCATTGCCCTGGTGAAACGGGACAACCTTCTTCTGCAAAGCGGGCCGTTTCACGATGAGTTCTTGCTAACGGCAGTCCAACAGTCTTGCATAATATTCTCCTGTGATCGTTTTACAGCTCTCAAGGTAGTCGACCAGCATTATTCTACGTTGGTCTTAAAAAACTGTAGCCATCACCTTTCCGGTCAATGCCGTTGTCCGCACCCTCTTCGGAGGTCCTTCATCAGGTGCACACCATTGGCAAGATGCTTCTTGGGTCTCGGGAGTGTAGTGATGAACCCGGCTTTCATCGACGGTCATGAATCTGCACCAAAAATCCGACAGATTGTTCGACATCTTGGCCAAATTTCGCTGTAAAGCCAAAACAGGCGCGTCTTTTTGGCCTTGGTTGAGCAAATGCGGCAGCCATTTTGCTCTAAGCTCTTTCATCTTCAAGTTTTCGTGTAGGATAAAATGCACACTGCCTAAACTAATCCCTAATGCCTCCGCTATTTTTTTAATGTTCATTCGCTTATCTGTGCCAATAATTTTTCGCACTTTCTCTACGTTTTCCTCATCAGTTGCCGTTTTTTGGCCTCCTGGACGTAGTTCATCCTCGGTGCTCCTGCGACCTCTTTTTAACACATTAATCCAGTTGGAAACAGTGGCAAAACATGGCGCAGAGTCACTGTACGTCTCGTCTAACTCAATTTTTACTTAGGTCGCATTCCAACCTTTGAAATAAAAATGCTTGATAACCACTCGAAACTCTTTTTTCTCCATTTTTAAAAATCACGCCGATACGTTGCACGGGAAAAGCTATTAAACGAAATCGCAACGGCCAATCACCATAATATATTGAGTGCTAGCAGTCGAAAAGTTGCAGTTCCTGTTAGCGGTGAAAGCGTGCCAAAATTCGAATTCTAAAAAGCTCATTCTAAGAACTTATTGAACTACCTATATATATATATATATATATATATATATATATATATATATATATCTCACTGAGTGAGATATATATATATATATATATATATATATATATATATACCTCACTAGCTGTGTCTTATCAATAACTTAATCACTATTCGGATGCAGGAATGCGGAAGAGGGTCAAAGACGAAGAGGCAAAGACGGCGCTCAACCTAAAGGAGGTCTGGGAGTTTGAAGGCTATCTGAAGTACTCGCCAATATTCTACGGCTACTATTCGGATCGAGAGGTGACCCCGGAGGGATACCGTCTGCCTCTCGCGTATCTTCTATCGTCGCTCGTCATGTACATGTTCAGCTTCTTCGTCATCCTCCGAAAGTAGGCAGAGCAAATTAAAATACCCAGTCTGCCCATGCCAGTATGATCGGCTGCATGAACATGACTGGATGTGGGTTGGCTCTTTCCTCCATTTCGTTTGAAAATTGCACGATTTGTCTTCTGTGTGATGGTGCATATACGAGCGCACACATTATAACAATTATATGCTATACATAAGTAACATACCAATAACAAATGTACAAGCACATACGTAAAATTAATTAAAATACGCATGTTGTCAGCGAGCTAGCTGTGTAAGAGATGTAGCGCTCGGATACTCATCGAGGTGTCACACGCAGCACGGCATGCCACATCGACTGCAGCAACAGTTATCCGTCGGTTCGTGTACTGTAGACGGGTACTGCATGCCTCTGGCAGATTGTATGATTTTTATGCCGTAGGAAACAACCTTGCGATCGACGAGAGTTTTACGCGTACCCAGAGAGTTTTCTATCCTAAGGTTTGTCTACGAGTGACATGGCTATCAAGCTCGTCCAAAATCGCTCTGCGTTATTTTTCATTAAGTGTGCTGTCATTCGAGCAAAGGTGTAATCCAACCACCTTTTTGTTTGAACACCAGCAGAGTTTTAGTTTTGCAGAACTCTGCTGCTGCTGCTCCACTGAGGGCTAGGCTGTCGGAGAGGGCTAGTGACCCTCGTTGTCTGAATTTAATCTATTTTTAGCGCAGTAACTTTCAAATCTGTTCAGGCTTTTTTGCAAATCCATCTCATTGCGACTGTGCATCACAATGTCGTCAGCATAGAGCATTATGCCAATCGTATGCAAATCCCGTCTCGAATGTATCGAGACGGGATTTTATAGTCGATGGGAGGTCGCTTAGCAACAGAAGGAAGCTAAGTTTGTTTCCCTCCGAGTACATCATTGTCTGCACAATTGCTTCGTGTTCACAGACTCCGTCGTCATGAACAATATGATTTTGCTGCGGAATGCAGCAATTATGCAACCGGCGCACCATCCAGGCCACTTCGTCAGCAGATGAAGTGACCTGGATAAAGTGCCGGCACCGGCTAGCTTTCTCAGCATAGTGTACTGCAGGGCGATATAAAAGCCAGCGTATGATATTACGAACGCTGCGGGCAGAAACCGTCCTATCCATTTAGGCATGTCGAGACTTCGCTTAACCTCCGTAAGAAACACTGACAGGAGGACTGATTTCCCTTTACGGGAGTCATGTTGCCCCGGCGGTATGACTCCACACAAAACGAACTGTCGACATGGTGCCAGCGGTATCTAAACTACCGCCTAAACTAAAGACATACGTATTTTTATACAATCTATAACTAACTGGTTGGCCACAAGATAAAACAAACCATCTGCGTCTGCCCATCGCTAAGTGTCGTATCGATTCTAACCCGCGACCTATGATGTCATAGTCGTGAGGCATTTCACTACACCGTGCTGCTGAGTTTTGCTCGCAAACATTTACATATCACAAATGTATTTAAATGCATGCTCTTGATCAACGCCTGCTAAGCGATTAGACGTTTATATTCATGTCGTAGTCTTGCTTGACGCCGCATCACATACGCGGCGCTGTTAATCTTTGCTTATTTCAAGGTTCGAGTGTGCTATTCTGTGGGGCTTCTGCCTTTACGTATGTTTGCGTTTTGTGGCTGTTATGAATAGTACAGCTTGCCTATTTCGCTTCTGCCTCGGCCTCGATGGATAACGATGACTGAACAGACCAGTATGGTTGGTAGAAGTAAGAAGTACTAATTAGTACGAGGTCTGAATTGCAGGATGGCGGCGAATAATCGTCAGTCAAAGATGACCGAAAAAGAAGATGAGTGCACCTTCGCTTGGAAGCTTTACACTGGCTGGGACTACATGATTGGAAATGCCGAGACCGCGCACAACAAGGTTTCGTCGCTCGTAATGAGCTTTAAGGTGAGACCAGGATCAGAACAGGAACTAAAATACCAACAGGCGACCTCCTCTCTAGATTTTCGTTACGTCCACTAATCCTAAAGTTGAATGACACGCGCAAAGTCTGATTTAGATTGATTGACGTATTATACGTTTAGCACGTATACCTAAGTATACACGTCACCCTTGCATATATTTGTTCAGAGGCGAAGATGGCGTACCGTTAGGTCTGATATCGTCCAGTCTAATTGATAGCTTCTCGGATAACATGCTTGTTCTATACAGGACTTTACGTTACGTCCTAACACTAAACAAACTGAGACTCCCATTACTGCTGCATACCTCTAAGCCTTTGATTTGGCCATGTTCTATAACAACTGAAGTTACGTTGCATACTATGTTCGTAGATTGCTTACAAGGGTTGTCTTCAACGCGATCGTACATCATGTTACTCCGACTTGTTTGCTTTGATAAACATAAAAACGAAGCCACTTGGTTTATAAATTAAATCTAGGTTTGGCATTGGTGAACCTTATTGCTTTTCTTCAACAATAAATGGGCGCCTAAAAAGAACAAAACCAATTCTCAAGTTGGGCCCTAGTGGAATTCATATTGATAATGTTACAAGACAGGTTGCCTTACCTGCCTACATGCTTTGAGTATAAAGTGTCTACCTATCAGATTACAATAAATAATATTATCTAGATATTCTTACACTCGAGTGAACACTGAACTACCTCAGTCTACACAGACAACGCCGTATTCGCATCGATGGTATACGCGGCATCATCTAGCATTCCGGCGTCGCAAAGAACGCATATGTCGATCGTTGCTTTACCGATCCTCTGCATGTACGGCTGAAATTGGCCATAGCCGGCGAGCGCCCGAGCAGCGTAGTATGTCATTGCTCCCTGTGCCTTATACCACTTGCTAACTCTTTGATGATGCAGCTCGTCTACGTGCCGCTCGTGTCCCCGGCAGGCGAGTCGTTCCACGTCTCGGCCCAAGCGCCGAGTGTGGCCCCTCGGGCCCTAATCCACGATATCTCCCTGTCCATTCGTTGCGTGCTCCTCTCATTTGCCAGCAAGCATCCCACGGGCTCCGCGCATCTACCGTAAAAAGCCTACGGTGGTTGGCGCCGTCAAAACCTACCCTATTGCTACAGGCCCGACCATACGAACTCCGTCGGTGGACTTTTGCATTGCTTCTCGCGCAATTATCTGCCTAGTTATTTTTTTTGGCTTAAACAAAGACCAACACAAATATGTTCAAGAGTAGTATACCTTTGTATCACGCAATGTCACCAACTCTTCTTTAAACTTCTATGTTTTTTTCTCGTTTGTGTTTATCTAGTATCTTATCCTTTGATTATTTATTGTAACGTATGTTCTCGCCTGCTGTTTTAAGAACTTCGCATAGCCTTAGCATTTTTTTCAAAAAGCCAATACATGTATGTTGTTCCTGTGTGCGCAGGAGTCCATTCTGGAGGAAAAGGAACGCCGCAAGGAAGAACGCAGTTGGAAACTGATTACGTTGCGGACGTTTACGAACTTTCTCGTCCTACTCTTGCTCGGTTCGTCGGCATATGCCGTCATCCTGGTGGTGGCTCGCGGCGAAGAACCCGAGGCACAGAAGAGCTGGTACCGCCAAAACGAAGTCACTCTGGTGCTCACCGGCATCAGCAATCTCTACCCCAACTTTTTCGACATGATCGGTATGAGTTCTCATTATGGCAATTATATTTACATAAATAGTATAGGTCAAGGCTCTTATATATATATAAATATATATATATATATATATATATATATATATGTTGTAGAGTTTCGGGGGAGCCTTTGTTTAAGCGAATTACTGGATTTCTATTTGCTATTTACGGAAGTGAACAAACTGTTCTTGGCGGTTATGTACAACGACTAGTAAGTCCGTTTATTCGATATATCATACATTCATAGCAGACGGCCGGCAGCGGGAGCAGCATGTTTGAATCTCTGCCTCCCTCCCTCACAGAGCATGACGTCGGTGAGAGAAGCTTCTGAGAGAGTACGAGTTGTAGCTAACGCTACCGCAGTGTAGGTCGAACAGGCTTATAATGTTTGCACTATTCAAAGAATATCTGACATATATATATATATATATATATATATATATATATACACACCTATTGGTAAATATGTAATAAATTTATGACGCGTCTTGTCTACAGCAAAAGTGCAAATTTCAAGAACATGAGGGTTTATTTAATCAACAGTATAGTCTCCCGCTTATTCAGTGACATCTTGCCAACGATCAACCAGTTTTCGATCCTTCTTGTTTCCTGTAGACAATGAAGTAAGAAACTTAAATCTTCTCCAGTCAAAACATTTTAGAGAGATCAGAAGAAGTGATAGTCGGAAAGTGCAAGGTCTGGAGACGTCCTCAATAAATTCCCCCTAGCCCAGATCGCATATTTTTTACTCATCGCGTCTTTTCCTGCTCATGAGTGGTGAACGCGTTTGGGTCAATTTTTTTGAAGTCATTAAATTTGTTGGCAGTAGAATTCCGTGCTGTGCGTCTTTTTCCTTCTCAGGAGCGTAACGTAAATGATGCCTATGATATACCACCAATCGTACGAGATAACCTTAATTGCGTAGACGTTTTGCTTGGAATTGCCTGTGCCCTGGGACCAGAATATTTTCCTGCTACATTCTCGTAGACGCGCCTTTTAATTATCGTAAGTTACCAAACGATCTAAGAACGAAGCTTGGGGTGGCCATTGAAGAAAAGTACAGACGTGCATGCGCTTCAGTTTGTTGGCGTTACTCAATAAGCGGGAAACCCACTTGCAGAACTTAAAGTTAATCCATATTTTTGAGCGTCCACACAATGAGCGGCTGCTTGATTAACTTCAACTTGTTCCGCGAACCCTCGAATAATAACCATTGGATTTTGTTGTATATTCGCTTCCAGCAAAGAGGTTCGACGACGCCCTGGTTCACTGCCTAGGTTGAAATCTCTATACAGAGAGTTTATTTGGCAAATTATTTTCGGCAGGGGCGTTTTGGTATTATAAATGAATCGTTCGCAGAAATGGCGCAGAGATATTTCGACAAGATCCAATAGCGCTGGGATATTTTCGGTACTCGTGTAGAACCACACTCCGAATTCGCACTTTCGCATTCACCATTTCTCCACCTTCTGACAAAGCAGCTACGTTTTTGGCACTAAAGTGAAGCCTGCCTCCCCCCTGCCGGATGCTGCTAGTGGATGATAAACTCTATTACAAACAGTTTCCCGGGCTAATGTATCGTAGAGGGCGCTACAAGCCTTCGAAACGAGTAGTAGATATATCTGTAAATACATATCGATAAGTACGCATAAAAACAAATAGATATGTACACATTTTTCTTTATTTATTCATGTTGAACTGCTACGCGTCGTGCTGGAAATGCACCGCCGGCTTTTAGTGCCAGGGTGGCCGGTCACCTCCTCCACATGATCGAACGAACACAACAAGCCCTGCAAGTTCCTGTCTAGCTGAATTTCCTTCGAATTTTCGTTGAGCGATAGATGATAAACCCTACACCGCTGAGAGTCAGCGGCAATGCTGCCATAAGGACAGTTGGAGAAACCCTAGCTATCTCAACATATCGGGTTCGCGGTGCACCGAAGATATACCTCAGGTTACGTTCCAAGCCCGTAGGTCCCCTAGGAGGATAGTCTAGAAAAGTAAAATTAACCTTCTAAAAAAATTGCTTTTAACTCTATTTGCATCTGCTTTCGTTGTGTGGTTTGTTCGTTCGCTTAATATTCCGGCCCGTTACCGGCTTCCTGCTCAGCTGTCGAGTCGCAGTGGCGGTAGCAAAAACGCTACGTCGTGCTAGAGCATACTTTGTATAATGGCCTCGTCGCAAGCAGTCATGATAGTTTACAGCGGAGCTTTTTGCTGGAGACAGGCGGACATGAGCATTGCTACCTTTAATCCCCCATTTGCCATCTGTCTGGGATCGTTGGATCAACGGCTCGCCGTGCTCGGCTTCACTTGACTCAACAACCCTGGACAGACGAAGACATAGATGCGGCGTAGCTAGGAAAAAAAAAGATGCTGCGTCCAACAGACGCAATGAGCTCTGCGTGGATCCTTGGGGTGCAGTTAGCCTGTGAGCCTTCTAGCCTAGAAGGGCCGTTCTTTATAGCGTTGCTCCTCTCACGGCGCTTGTAGAGTACGACCCTATCGCGTATGTGGCGATGGATCACTAAATAGTAGAGGACATCTAGTATCACATCTGGTTTGCGACCCGTGAGCCAGTTCGAAATCGCGAACGAGATCACAAAAAACGCGTCAGTTTAATGGCGACAGGCTTTTTTTGGGGGGCAACAGGAAGCATTTACTGCTTTTACACGTGTCCGCGGCCGTTAACGAGAATCATTGCGTGTGGAGTTCAGCGACAGCGACGATCATGATGTCGCGTATAGCATTTATTAAAAAATGTCCTCCGTGTATTCGGCCCGTGCGATTCGTGTTAGAACGGACATGGTTAATTGGACCAACGGAGACGCGAAAACGGCCTAACAGAACTTAGCGAAGCGAGGACGCAAACCCGGCCGATCGTGCTGGTATCGGCTATGCCTCACAAGCCACTAACGCCGGATGAAGATTTTTCATGGCTTTAAACAAAGGGTCTACGCCCACGCCGACCTAATCGGAGCTTACCGAAGTTGCATTGTCTCTAGGGAGTTTCTAGGCAGTGCTAAGCCAGAATTCAAAAAGCATATCTCGTTTACAGTACAACATACACTTCTTGTGCCCGTGGGCACCAAGGATTCAGCGTTAGCTCAGTTGGGCACCGCAAGCTGAGACTCTAAACGAGCCGAGCCGCGGTTGCTTAACAGAACACCTGACCTGTGACAGAAATAGAGGTCATTGCCATTGGCTGGACAGCACTGTATATGACATTTTGTGTAAATGATATGTTTGTAAACGTTCTAGAACTTTGAATTTTAAAAATTTAGCCTAAACCACGAAGGTCTCCTTTAGAAACGGCATTAATCGCCTTCACGCAGTCTAAATTTCGCACTTATCAGTGGCGGCGTTTAATTTTGAGTTTGGTTTAAAGCGGTGAGGAAAACGTGGTTCGGCAATTTTTGCGGAGCCCAAAATATAGAAGCAACGAATCTGCATCATCTAGATGCAGAAAAACAAAATCATATGTTCTAAATGGATGAAAATATTACGAATTATTGCTTGTTGTAATCAGGCAGTGTCCCAATTTGATAATAATTTACAGCAAATTAACGCCCGTCACGTATATGTTCGAATTAAACTTTCAGCGGGCATCATATGAATCTAGCTTGCTTCAGATATTGATTACAAGACAGACCACAATGTGTATGGTTACGACATCGAGACTAATCCCAAATTACTGGTACTTCCAACAAGAAGGTCGATCGAACAAATTCAGACAGAGCAGATCCAACACCAAGGTTCTTTTAACTGTTTTTCTTTTAAATACAAGGGGATTATCTTCCACGAATGTTTATCACTTGATTATACGCTCCATAAGAAAGACCAAATAAAGAAGATTGCGCGAAAACGACCGTCGCAAGAAGCCTGACTACTGGGAAAATACTCTGGGAAACTTCATCACGATTACGCACCGCCGCACACATCGATACATAGAGTTTGGAGTATTTAATAAAACGGTTTCTTTCTATATTTCTGCAATCACCCTCCCGTGCGACTTTTTCTGTTTCCCATTAAAAAAAAGTGAAGAGAAAACGCTTCAAGACTATAAAAAAGATAAAGAAAAATCGCCAGAGCAACTTAAATCGATTCCAAAAGATGCGTTTGAAGAACATTTCAAAAAGTAGAAAAGAAGTTGGCACAAACGAATTGCATACCAAACATAAATCAGAACTTTTCCATCTGCCATTGGCGATGAATTGGGCGTGGCACGCATGTGTCGGCCAAAGCAAAGCTATTTATTAAATATGTTTCTAAAGTTGTGCAAAGTGCAAATGTTTGATATGTACGACACTTTTGTTGTGTATACCTGTACTCTGTGCGGCTACCACGTCGAGTGCATTATTTTTTTTTTCAAACTCACCCTATTAACTATTTTTCGCCGAAAAATAAGTCATCAATGTAAAATGCAGAGTCGTTGAAAGTCTATTTTTATTAGCGTTCAGTTAACTCAATCGGCTCGGTCATATGTTCTGGCCTGAGCGAGCTATTCAAAAATGCCATTGGCCTCTGCAGGTCGCATAGGCAAGCGGCGACCACTCTTCGCTAGCTGATGAGGACCAGATGCCGGTTTGGCATATCCTGAACGCCTGGTCTATACTAATAGCAGTCTATGGTGAATGAATACTCCTGCTAAAGGCCCGGTCTCTTGCTCTCTTTCTCGGCAGCCGTATTAAATGGATAAGTTGTTCAATCGATTACTCTGCTTTCCATTAAATGATCAAGCTCTAACTGCCAATGCACGCAGCAATACTGCGCCTGACATGGACAACGAGCCGAATATTGCGAACGATATGCGAACGCGGTCTGCTTCGACCTTTTCTTTAAGGCCTCCCGTTTCGACGCAGGGAATACGCATTTAGACCTCCCGTTTCCCGACGCAAGGAATACGAGCTTGATAGACTGCGTTTCGGCGCGAGGAAATGCAATATTAAAAAATGCTCTATATATGCTAATAGTGGCGTATGACGACCGCCCACAACGTTTGATGAGAGCAATGTACACCATCAAGTTATGTCTGTCTTTTGCAAATGTGACGGAGTTTATGGATTTCAATATCTGTATCTTCCGCTATAGAAGGTGGAATAATATACAACAGAATCGTCGCCATACCCAAATAAATTCTGTGATCTGCGGAACTTGTTAACGGAATAAACACTTTAATGAAGAATGGAATGTCGTACCTAGGAGTGAGAGTGAAACCACTCAATTTTGTTGTTTTGTTGTGGCTGGCCGGCTATTACATTACAAAATGAGCGATTGCAAGGGAACGAAATGGCCGATTGAGAAAACATACCGGCGTGCTGGGAAGAGAGTTTATTCAACACTGGGCAAAAACATTATTACGCTATTACGTTCATCCGTTTTTTTCCCGACACCGATGTCGGATTTTCTCAGAGAAAGGACCTTAGCGGTTGGTCTACGGTCTGCGTCTGCGGCCGCTAACGCCCCTACTATATAAACACAATTGCTTATTAAACCAAAACAAGACAAAATGTATATACTTTGAATTAAAAAGTCGCCGTAACCTAGCCGTACCTGGCAAAATCTAAATACACAATTATACACCAAACACACACACATGCAACTTGCCACTTATACAGAAAACTGACACAATTAAATATCTTACAGTGCTGATAAGCAGTAATTTAACATGGAACTTACACGTAGACTGCACCGCCCGTAAAATCCGGAAGGGATTAATAAAGCTCCTGAAAGTACAATCTTATTTATTCATATAATACCTAAGCAGTCCACAGCCAAATACGTTCGTTTGCTACGACAAAATTCAAACTAGAATTATAAAAAGTACTCATTGAAGCCTATTTTCGATATGCGAAAAGTCGTGTTTGGGATAACCTTCTCGACTGTACTGCAACCGTTGGAGATCTTGCAAAAAAGCGATGCGACTTATCGCCCGCGTTAGCGTTACAACTAATAAAATAATTCGTTTTTTTGTCGACTTTATGCCAAATCCGACTTGTATTCTCCCTTCTTCCGGCGGCAGCAACCAGGTGTACAATTCAAAACAGAAATAAACCTAAACACAGCTATCCAACAAGACGACCCGGCAGGCATAACTGTGAACAGGAAGATACAGCTTAACTGCCGATGCACGTGGCCCCGTATGCAAGAACATTGGCGGGCTTCTGAACATGCTCTAAGCCTCTGACTAGATGAACTATAGTTCAACTCAGCTATTGACAGAATGGAACTAGATGTAACTCTTGCTGTTAGCACCACATTGCAAATTGACACATGGTTATGAGGAGCAAATGTTGCATATTTACCAAAAAAAAACGTATCACCAGACACTCGATACTTGAAATGAGACAAAAAAAATACTTTTTTAAGTTAACAGACAACAAGCCTTCTGAAAATATTAATTATGTGTAACAATCCTGGTCTCCTTAGGTATGTTTAGGCAGAAACATGTACCGTACGTGTGTCTACATGTGTGTATCCAAACATCATCGACAAAAAAAGGGAATATATTCTCACAATATATCCTTCGCTTGTCGATGATGCTTGGATGTATCACTACAAAACCGTACACGGGCATTAGCCTTACGGAAAATGAAGTCATGGTCATCGTCCATGTTATCAATAAAACGCATTTATAAAAAAATAGCAATAGTTCCGCCCTCCCAATCCAATGAAACAAAAATGTTTAAACACGTTATATCACCCTCTAAAACAAGTATTGCCACACCCTGTTTATATATATATATATATGCAAACGTGATCTATAAGTTTATTTATTAGTCATACTCACTATGTGTTTCAACACATAATAAGCAGTCAAACGTTCCTTTTTTCAAATATTTATGTTTCACAATGCGTTACAATGTGCCAGTACACTCGGACAGTTTGCAATTAACTTTGTATGATAAGAAGTTTTCATAACGTTGCCGATCGGTTGATCTGCTTGTCACTGTTTTCAGGCGCCGTCGAGCAGTACCATCCGCGGCAGCAGCTTCAGTGGCAGCTATTCCGTATACTGATGTTATACATGCTCAACTTGTACACGCTGATCTTTGCGTTGTTTGCGAAAATCCGAAAAATGGTAAGCAATAAGAAGTTCCCAAAAACTCAATTATATATATATATATATGAAGTTTTATTTATGTTTTGAAATGCCCCCCACGCTTCTAAAAGTAAACCAATATATATGTGAGGACTATAGAATCTCCAAGAGTTTTGTAAAGTGATCTTATTCGCTCTTTTGGTACATTATTTCTGTTGAATTGGACAGCGCAAAAGTCTAGTTACGGGTGTCAACTTTATTTGAGTACAAAAAGGGCCTTACATCTGCGGAAACTGTCCGAAATATTAGGAGCGAATTTGGGAAGGACAGCATTTTAAAAACTTCGTGCTACAATTAGTTCGCCAAGTTTTTGCCCTATGCTTGGTGGAATAGGCATGGCATCGAGTTTCTTTCTAGTGGCCAAACCATCAACACGGATATCGACTGTGGTCAGCTCGTCGGACTACAATCTATGATTTTTTCTTCACCATGATGATAATCAAACATTTATCTCTAGATGGTTACCGTGTACGGGGGTGGCGTGTGTTCGTCAGGTCAGTAAAAAGAGTTGAGTGCCCTTTTCGTGAAGACCCGGAGTACTTGAGGGAAGAACTGAGACCAGGCCAGGCGAGCCTGGTACTTGCGGCCGCACTCATCGACAAGGTGAACGACCGGTGATGCGAAGTAATCGGCGTGTCACAGAACGTATGTTGGTAGTGTTGGTTCGGGCCAGCGTTGGAACAGTGTGGACAAATGTGCACGATAAATCGGGCAAACGAGTTAGTTTCTTTGACGCCTTCTGGGGAGGTTGACCTGGGCCGCACTAAGATCTTCAACGTTTTACATTGTAAAAGAACCATTGGTTCAACTTTGATATGAAACCATGGCCGTGAAGACGAGTGACACACCCAAAGTCCATGGCTACTTCATGCGTAGTCACTCGGGGATTCTGTTTCACAGTTTCGCGCAAGCGATCTCCCGCGAGCATACTAGGCCTACCAGAACGGAATTTTCCGGAACGAAACATACAACGAATCAATTGTAGAACGAAGTCCTTCGAACCAATTCGAAGTGCGAATGACGTCGCCACGAATGAGTTGCCTTAAAACTTAGCAAACCAACTGTGGCGTCACGTCGAAGTCTCGGTCTAAATAATTCGGACAGTTTCCGCAGCAGCAAGGCCTTTTAGTATTCAAACAATTTAGGCTACCGAAAGATATACGCGCAGTGGGTTCCAAAGCAGTTCAATAAGCCCCAAAAGAAACTGCGTATTGGACCAGCACTGCAACACTTGCATTGCCATACCAAAACACAAATGACTCACCGCAAAAGTACGAGGAAGAAGCTTGACTCTAATTTCGCAGTTGTCGTGACACCAAGGAATGCGTCTTACGCTGGCGCTCTACGTGGGTTTAGAAACAGCATTGACACGGCGACGGCTGTAGTGGAAGTCAAAAGATCTTTAACAAGAGCTACATGCAAAGGCCTCCTCATTGTGCGAGATACTACTCCACATGCAACTGGCAAATCCCTTCAGCGAATAAATAAGGATCTTTGAAGGCGGCAGCTCAAGGCTGGCACAATCGGAAACCTAAAGGAATCCTTCGGGCCGAAGGACATTTTCAAAATGGTCAGGAAGGACGGAGCACCAAAAATGACGTTTTCGTTTGGGCCCCTTGGTTAGACATGATGCTGCGTAGACGAACGGGCCTCCGAACCACAGTGTTCACTGGGTCTAAGCTTTAACCATACGTTCAGGGACTGTACTGCAGTGCGACAAACCTAACTTCTCCGCTTCAAATGCGAAGGACAGGGACCCAAATATTGCAAAGGGCTGCACGGACAATTTTAGGTGTTACGTTAATGACATAGATGGACACTAACCCACTACGACTCTACGAGACTACGTCACAAGCCTTCAAAAAAAAACCGCTAAGAAAGTGATCAGTAACAATCAAATACTGCAAAGAAACCTCCGCAAACCCCGTGGAGCATATGACCTAGCGTCTCAATGTAAGGCTATAAATTTCATAGAAGCCTTTCTATTCTCAGAGACCCACATTTCTTAACCTGAACCCCACGTTAGCAACAAGTTTTCTTCGATCAAGGTATCCCTCACAATATCACACCCCACTTAGTCGGGCAAGGCAACGCTTCTCTTTTATTACTATTTTTAACCTCGCGATCAATTCAGTATATATTACCCCAAACTCCACTTTATAGAAATACGGGGGCTTCCCTGAAGAACTAGACCTCAGCATGAGCATCCGCGGTCACGCGGAAATAATAAGGACCACAGTGTTTAAAGACGCAGAGCAATGCTTCTTAGAGCAATGCTCATTGAGAATAGGTGATAAACCATACACCGCTGAGAGTCAGCGGCCATGCTGCCATAAGGACTGTTGAGGAAACCCTATATATATATATATATATATATATATATATATACAGGGTATTACAGGAATATTTGATCAACGATATATGGAATTGTAGAGCTCGTTAAGGCAAATATTTTTTCCAATGAAACATGGTCTCTAAGAGGCCCTGTTTTGGAATGAGAGTTAAATTACTACAATTTGTGACATTGGTGTTTTTGCCCGACATAGGAGAATAGCATGTGCTGTTGCGAGACAACCAGGTTTCCTAGACAGAAGCTAAACACAGCGCCGTGTTCGTGAGAAAATTCTGCTTCTTTCGAAGAACTCATAAGGCCGGTCAGAAGATGCTACATGGTCGCTTAGAAGAGAATTCGCCAAAATGAAGTTATTTTATTAACCTTCACGCCCAATACCTCAAAATCATTACCTTACGACCACTTACAGCGCTCTAAACTAACATATTCAGGCAAATGCGCATTCAATTTCATGACGATCATTTTGGTACCAAACGTATGGCAATGCGAGCTGTGGTTGCGGAGCAATTACGATTTTTTGGTGGGATGTCCAGATTAAGTGCATGTAAAATGACGCGCTGCGGCTGTCGCGCGACACGTCGGCGGTAGTGAACGTCGCCACACAGTCATTTTACATGCACTTAATCTGGACATCCCACCAAAAAATCGTAATTACTCCGCAACCACCCACAGCTCGCATTGCCATAAGTTTGGTACCAAAATGATCGTCTGAATATGTTAGTTTAGAGCGCTGTAAGTGGTCGTAAGGTAATGATTTTGAGGTATTGGGCGTGAAGGTTAATAAAATAACTTCATTTTGGCAAATTCTTTTAGCTTCTGTCTAGGAAACCTGGTTGTCTCGCAACAGCACATTCTATGCTCCTATGTCGGGCAAAATCACCAATGTCACAAATTGTAGTAATTTAACTCTCATTCCGAAACAGGGCCTCTTAGAGACCATGTTTTATTGGAAAAAATATTTGCCTTAACGAGCTCTACAATTCCATATATCGTTGATCAAATATTCCTGTAATACCCTGTATATATAGGGTTTCCTCAACAGTCCTTATGGAAGCATGGCCGCTGACTCTCAGCGGTGTATGGTTTATCACCTATTCTCAATGAGCATTGCTCTAAGAAGCATTGCTCTGCGTCCTTAAACACTGTGGTCCTTATTATTTCCGCGTGACCGCGGATGCTCATGCTGAGGTCTAGTTCTTCAGGGAAGCCCTCGTATTTCTATAAAGTGGAGTTTGGGGTAATATACACTGAATTGATCGCGAGGTTAAAAATAGTAATAAAAGAGAAGCGTTGCCTTGCCCGACTAAAGTGGGGTGTGATATTGTGAGGGATACCTTGATCGAAGAAAACTTGTTGCTATATATATATATATATATATATATATATATATATATACATATATATAAGATATGTATATATATATATATACATATATATAAGATATGTATATATATGTATATATATATATATATATATATATATATATATATATATATATATATATATATATATATATATATATATATGTACATATATATAAGATATGTCTTACAATTAATTCCAAGCCCGTAGGATGGTGAAAACTTTTTACGCTACGTGTTATTTTGTTTACTCTACTCTACTTCGGTTATGTGTCATATTTGCAAGTTTGTTGTCTCATGAAGTGTTCAGCGTTCTAACAAACGCACTAATTGCTGCGTTGAAGTCTTTGTGACGAGCAATAACCACTGTGATTACCATTTGTGTAGAGTGCTTATACAAAGCACTTCTTAGATTTTGTCGAGAGCTATTATCTGCTTCGTTGTTTCGATTCATCTTTTTCCAATCATTTTTATTTACCGAGAACTTAAGCGTTGTGAATGCAGTTCCGTGAATAAACCACGTTTAAAATTGAAAATTGAAAAAA
Source organism: Dermanyssus gallinae (assembly GCA_003439945.1). Classification (NCBI taxonomy): domain Eukaryota; kingdom Metazoa; phylum Arthropoda; class Arachnida; order Mesostigmata; family Dermanyssidae; genus Dermanyssus; species Dermanyssus gallinae. Next base: position 27,039 of record QVRM01003418.1, read on the forward strand.
TGTAGTTTGACTCTAAATATGTACGTCTAACGCATAGTGGTCAGAACAGCTTTAATAAATCTATTGATTGGCTACGCGTTAGAGCGCGTGACTCCGAGGGCGTATAGTTACACTTCGTAATTAACGAGGTATTTTCAAGATGATTGTTCCAAGATAAAATTGCAAACTACTTGGACATATGCGACAAAGTCTGCATAGTTTAATTGGGTGGGTACGTCCGCAGTAAGTTAAGCGCTCCACATAGAAAATTCTAAGTAGTTCCTATGTGTAGCGCTTACAATTAGCTGTCTTTTGTTTGCAGCTGTCGTTTTGTCAGCGAAAAACATCAGCGACAAAGACGTGCGCTTTTTATATATATACTTACATAACTGTATGCTACATCAAAGATTAAGTTCTTAAAAACATTTTACACCCTGAACGAGTATGCAAATTGCTAAGCAGATAATTACGATAAACTTGCAGACCACTGAGCTATCCGGAATGCGGCAGAATATCACGATGTTGATCGAGAGCGGGGCCTACGATAAGCCCGCATTGCTGGCAGATGAATTTAACCAGACGGTTTTAAACCTCACCTCACTCAACTTGTACACTGAGGTAAGATCCTAGTAAATTGGTGAATCTAACCTATGTGCCGTATATTCGCTAGTGCATCTGCGCAAGCAGGCGGGCTCGTTTTTTGCAGTGCCTTTGGCTATGCTCATGTGCAGAGTTGAAAAAACAATGTCTTTAGCAACTTTGGGGCGAAAGCGCTAATTATATTTACCTTAGAACAATGATTATATATATATATATATATATATATATATATATATATATATATATATATATACAGGACTTTGGGGCAAAAGCGCAAATTATGTTTACCTTAGAACAATGTTTATATATATATATATATATATATATATACAGGACGGTTCAGGAATATCTGAAGAGCGATAAATGGAAATGTAGAGCAAGTCGTTAAAGCAGCATTTTTTTGGAACACGGTCTCTGGGAAGTCTTGTTTTGGAGTGAGAGTGAAATTACTAGGATTTGTGACACTGGTATTTTCGCCCGACATAGAAGCACAAAATGTGCAACTGATCGTCATGATCGAAATGTGTGATTGCCTGGATGTGCTAGTTGTGAGCGCGGTATTTGGTGTGAAAGCTTATAAAATCCCTCTGACCCAGGGTGCGTCTGCTTCTACTGAAACCTTCGAATAGACCCTTCTGGTCTAACATCTTGAAATGTTTTCTGCGTTTCTTTCGCCATATTGTAGTGAGACACAAATAAGTTATATATATATATATATATATATATATATATATATATATATATATATATTTATATTTATATATATATATAAAGTGTGTTGCAAAAAATTAGCAACTCATGTTTTTTGCGATAATTTTGGCTTGGTTTATTTGAATAGCTTGAAATTTTAAGCGCATGATGTACATGACGAAACATGAGTATAGTGTTGATTTCATTGCAATCTCAAAATCGGTTCATACAAAAAATAAAAAAGTGAAAAACAGTGTTGCAAAATATTAGCAACAATAACATGCTAACAACACAGCTCTTGTTTGTAAAGGATAGTCGATACTACAGCTGATATTCGATCCCAGGGATTAAATGTCTACCTAATTCAATCGTTATATAGCTGCAAAATATTCTACAGCTTAGTCGTTGTTCCGAACTAACGACGAATCTTATGTTTAAACCATGGGTCGTACAAAGGGTCTTTCGGATAACGAAAAGACAAGAATTGAGGCATATGCTGAGCTCGGTCATACAGCAACTGCTATAGCAACCAGAATAGGACGGCATAAGAGCACCATCAGCAGGTTCTTGTCGAATCCGGTGGCGTACTGCATTCCGTCTGCGCCTCGCGACCGGAGGAGACACATAGGTGCGCGGGTTCGAGTCCCACCGTTGCACCGATTTGTATTTATGGGGATCCGTCTATGAAGCGATGCGAAGAGCAGTTCTATGGACGTTAAATCTTGGCTGAGAGTCAGCCCGGAAAGTATCAGCAGGTTCTTACACCCTGGAGTGAACCAAAGGTGCAGATCTAACAGTGGGCGAAAGCCAGTTTTGACTATTCGAGATCGGCGAAGGATCATACAGTTGGCTACTCATGACCAAATGTCTTCTTCCAGGATCAGGACTACTTTGGAAGTGCCAGTGCACCGATCCACAGTGTACCGAGTGTTAAGTTCTGACAAAAACGTGCGATACGCGAAAAGGAAGCTTATGCCGCGACTGCAACCGAAGCACATTGTCGCACGGCGTGAATTTTCGCATAGATACCAAACTTGGGATAACGAGTGGAAAAACATCGTCTTCTCGGATGAAAATAAATTTAATCTCGATGGCCCTGACGGCTGTCAGTACTATTGGCACGATTTACGGAAGGAACCTAAATGGTTCTCGAAACGTGTGGCCGGTGGTGGCTCTGTGAAATATTGGGGCGCGTTTGGATATAATGGGAAGTCTGATCTAGTCTAGATTGTGGGCCGAAACAATTCTGACATGTACCAGCGCATTGTCGGTTCCCAGTTAGAAGCCCACTTCAGAAGAATTTGGGGACCTGACGCAGTTTTTCAACAAGACAGCGCTACGTTATATACCTCGGCTAGCACTATAGCCTTTTTTCAAGAACAAGGAGTGCCACTTTTTGACTGGCTGGCAATGTGCCACTTTCCTCCTGGCGTTCGGACCAAGTCCAGACCGGAATTCTATTGAAAATCTTTGGGGACATTTGGTAAAGCTGATTTACGCAAATGGTCGACAATATAATCATTTGTCGGACCTCAAAGAAGCTGTCCAGCAAGCATGGACTAATATTCCATTTTCGCACTTACAACAGCTCATTAACTCCATGAAAGACCGAGTTTACGATTTGATTCAGAAGAAGGGACGAAAAACCCGTTTCTAGAATAAAATATGTAGTTTCAAATGAGTCATACAGCCCTGCTAAGAATCGAATACGCTGTAAGGCGCTATTGTTGCTACTATTTTGCAACACTGTTTTTTCACACTTTTTTATTTTTTGTATGAACCGATGTTGAGATTGCAATGAAATCAACACTATACTGATGTGTCGTCATGTACATCATGCGCTTAAAATTTCAAGCCATTCAAATAAATCAAGCCGAAATTATCACAAAAAAACATGAGTTGTTAATTTTTTGCAACACACTTTATATATATATATATAAATATATATATATATATATATATATATATATGGTGTGTACTGATTGACGTTGTCGTCGTCGTCGTCGTATTTTAGGTTCGGATGAGCCCGCTTGAGGCGTTCTTTTTCGACGCAGTTAACACGGTGTCGCGGCTTGACCTGTCCAACTGTACGACGTGCAGCTGGCTATCGATCAACTGCAGTCTGCTGCTGCTAGCCCGGAACTTTACGTTCACGCTGCCCAGTACGATGTTCTTCGACGACGTGCCAGAGCAGTGCAGGTGGACGCCGTACAACTCGTCGTGGTGCACCGACTCGATTTGGTATGCCCGCGATTTACATACGATAATTCCAGATGAGAATCGCCCACCCCCCCCCTTCAATTGCTGCCTGCCTGCCTGCATTAACCTGCGGCCTCGGTTATCGCATGCTGAGAAACAGCGATTGGTAGGGCGAGTGAGTGACGTCTAACAGATACCTACTAGTTAGTTTCAGGTCTTCACATTGATTTATGGTGGCTAGTGTACTGATCGATGCCCGCAGCTAGTGGCGTATCCCTGGGATCTCATGTATTCTCAAACGAAAAGGCTGAAGGAGGGCCGATATACATCTATCTACGTAAACTCCACAATGCTCTCGACACCGTCTCTGAGCCGTTGAAACTAGCCTGGATTATAAAAGATTTTGTGCTAAGCAAAAGTTCAATCATTCGCAGCCAGGACCCGACGAGGGTGTCAAGCTACATGAGATCGAGAAGTGTGATTCACGACGCAGTTACGTCCACCAATCGTAAAGATGGAGCGTTCGCAACGAATGACATCCATTTTTTCGTTACACTTACTTGAGCTGGCACCGCCTATACCAGAAAAAGCGCCGTCTACTCGCATTATCAATGATGTGGATGTTTTCCCTACAAATCCGGGGGGAGGGGGGGGGGGGGGGGGGCTGGCCTACACGACGAGCATAACCCCTGACAAAATCCCCGTTATGAATAAAAAGAAATTACTTAATACGTAAGCCTCTAAGTCGTAAAAGATGATGCAGTACCGGGGCTGTTTACCACTGTTTCAATCCATCCCGTACATATGAAAGGCGATAAGGACGAATAAGCGTTCCGTGTCGCTAACGGTGATAGCCAGCAACCTTATAGAAAGCGTTATTGCGACTGCCATAACACTAATGAGCATGGTCTAATATCGGAGGCCAAGTTTGCTTATCGCAAAATGTTAAGCACGACGCTGCGGTTCCAGGCAACCCGGACTGAACAAAAATATGCAACTACTCTTGCTTCGATTTCAAGTCAACGTTCGAGTCAGCCACGCACTCTTCTAAGCTGCATCAAATATACCATACTTCAAAATCAGAGAACGCATAATTGACTGGATAACTAGACAAAGACCAACAAGACAGAACTCCGGGTTGGCTCTAATGGCAGAATGACAGAAATCTGTTTAATAGCTCTATTTTATGAATTTCACAGCTTTACTTCCAGCCCTCTAAGACAGGGAACATTTCTACCAGAGAAGTGATGCACTTGATGTCACCCAGGTCGTAATAACTGACTACTACCTCACTTGCATGCATCACACATATGGCTTTTCGGTACTCCTGTCGAATATAGTCGACAAAATCGGCAAGCAAGAAAGTGGCAAAGACGTAGCTCAGTGGCGCTCAATTGCGCTCAGAAAAGAGCCACCAAGCCCTGCGTGTCGAAATTACTTCATCAGGAGCTTTCGAGGTGTTTTGCGGAAGGCCTGTGACTCAAACGAGAAAGACTGCGTACAAATGGCCTCCGAGTTTTGCCACAGATTGTTCGATCTCTGTCTGAAGCGCATGGATCGCATTTTGCGTTTCCCGATTTCTCCGGAGGCCGATTTTTTTTTCCGGCAAAAGGGCCTGGTCGGCCGCGTGCGCAATTCGCTTTATAACCGTCTTGCGGAAAATCTTCTTTAGAGTTTCTTTAGTTGCTACATTGCCGTCTAAGTTTAAGTCTCGCCTGTCATCGCCATTCTTGCCCTTACATAACAGGGAAAGCTTAGCGATGTGGCAGGCTCCTGGCATTTACTCCCCCTTTATTATCTAATTTAAATATATCGCAAAGATAGTTTTGCTAAGAGTGGCTCGGGCTGCACCTAATGCTCATGGTAAACCCGCTATGGCCCCGCACACTTTTCTTGCGGAAGAAAGCGCAGGACCTGACTCACGTTTTCTACCTTGAAGGGCAGATTTATATATATATATATATATATATATATATATATACAGTCCCTGAAAAAAATATAGGGCCACCCATGTTTGCCACATTTCACGCATTTATTATAACCGATTGTGTAAAGATCATAATGATACATGCTCACAGAGTAACAGCGGATACTTTTATCGACATTTGGGGTATCGGGTTACCTTAAAATACAAGATTTCGACATTTGGCACAGCTACGCTGCGAAAAAATTATAAAGTCACCACCAAGATGCATGTCTTAGCGAGTGAATTGAGTGGAATAACAACGTTTGGGCTCATTTAACGGCTCGACAGAAACAAAGGCAGACCTCCTACCAGAAGTTTTTTCTTTGTTGAAACGATAGGCTTAGGCTGGCGCCTCATGGGTAAAGAAAAGGCCCATATCAAGGTTTATAAGAACATCGGCCTCTCTAATCGCAAAATTTCCCGTCAATTAAGGCGTTGTGTCTAAGAAGTAAATAACTTTGTTAATTTAGGTAAAAAATACGCCGTAAAAAAAAGAGTTCAGGCGTCCAAATTCTATTTTGGAACGAAACAACCTGCAATTCTGAAGAAAGCGTCGAACTCTGCGCCCTCAGCGAGGGCGATTGCGGCGGCGGCCGACGTGCAAACGAACGTGCGAAATGTGCAAAGCTTCCTCAGGAAGACACATTGGCAAAATACACAAGAAAAAACAACGATTGACCGCTGACCGATGAAAGCTCGTCTTGACTTCACCCACGATAAAATGTCATGGACAACTGAGTGCCCACGATACGATGTCATGGACCACTGAGTGACACAGAGTGCTTTTTTCGAATGAAAAAGTTTAGCTTTGATGAACCGGATCGATATAACTATTATTTGCTTGAAGTCCGCAAGGAAAAACGAATTTTGTCAAAACGTCACTCAGGTGGCGGTTCAGTGGTGATCTGGGCTGCTGTCGGGTATTATACAAAGTCGCCGATTGTTTTTTTAGACGGTCGTGTTTATTCGACGCGCTACGGGGATTTACTAAAAGAGCAATCGGCGCATTTTAAGCTGATGGGAGGGCCAGACTTCGTTTTTACGCACGATAACGCCCCGACTCACACCGCCAGGCGGATCGCAAGCTGGTTCGACCAACGTCACATTGAAGTCCTTCGCTGGCCTGCACTCTCACCTGATCTTAATATGATCCAGAATGTGTGGAGCTAGCTCGAACAATAAGTTTATACCGATAAAAAACAATTTTCGAGGCTTGGGACGCTCTTGCAAATGTCATCCAAAATTTGTTTAACACTATACCAAACCGCACTTTTGAGGTTATCAGACTTAATGGAAAGTTCACTGAGTATTAAGTATAGTTGCTAAATGCCGTGAAATTAGCCCAAATGCCGTTAATCCGCTTAATTATTTTGTTAAAACAGGTATCTTGCTAGTGGCTTTATAATTTATTCGTGGTGTAGCTGTGCCATATGTGAAAATCTCGTGGTTCAAAGTAATCCGAGACTCCAAATGTCGATAGAAGTTTCCGCTGTTACTCTGTGAGCATGTATCACTGTGATCTTTACACGATTGGCTATAATAAATGCGTAAAATGTAACAAAAATGGGTGGCCCTATATTTTTTTCGGGGACTGTATATATTCACACACCATTTAGCAGAGGGGCTTTATTGAGATCACAGAAGAAGGCTATTGCAAGTCGGCCTTCAGGCGGCGGGTTGTACATGGTTAAGCTTACGTACTAAGCGCCATGCAAACATTTTGTTAACGATCGCTTTCCTGGCAAACATTTTGGCCTGGATATTAATCCTCGAGCGAGTATTTGCAGCATTCATGTTAAAAACCTCACTGCTTGCTCGGGCCGTTTACATATGCCAGTAAACGTGCGTTTGTCAATTCTATCTAACATTTCAACAATGTTGTCGCATTTAACATCGTTTTCGCTAATGTTACAACGATATGCAACACGTTTAACAAACTTTTTATGAAAACAGTCCAGTATCTTTTCATCACGAGAATAACCCCGATTCCACACAGGTGAGACATAGACCAAAATCGGGAGAACATATTGTTTATATAGTTTTACATAAAAAAAAGTTGTTTGATCACAAAAGAAAGCCGAATCCACTTTATTCTTCTCGTAGCCGACGTTGCTACTTCTAGAATGTGAGAAGCATAGTTTAAATTGGATGCCGTTAACACACCTATGTCTTTTATAGATCTTTTTGCAGTTAGCTCCTTAATCGCCAATGTATATACAGGTAGTTCAATAAGTTCTTAGAATGAAAACCAAGAATTTTCCAAATCATGTTTTTAAATTTATCTTATTCGATATACTCCCCGAGATGCTCAATACACTTTTCCCACCAAGATTTCAGAGCTTATATACCTCTTAAGTAGAATTCCGCGTCTTTAGACTGAAAATAGGCATTGACAGCAGCCTTAACCTCTTCATTGCTGGAAAAACGCTTTCCACCGAGACTATTCTTCAAATGTCCGAAGAGGAAATAATCAGAGGGGGCCAGGTCTGGAGAATAGGAAGGTTGTTCAATAAGTTCGAACCTCAGTTGGGCCAGTTTTGCCGATGCTTGCCGGGACTTGTGTGCAGGAGCATTGTCCTGGTGAAACAGGACAACCTTCTTCTGCAAAGCGGGCCGTTCGACGATGAGTTCTTGCTAAAGGCAGTCAAACAGTCTTGCCTAATATTCTCCTGTGATCGTTTTACCGCTCTCAATGTAGTCGACCAGCATTTTTCTACGTTGGTCTTAAAAAACTGTAGCCATCACCTTTCCGGTCAATGCCGTTGTCCGCACCCTCTTCGGAGGTCCTTCATCAGGTGCACACCATTGGCAAGATGCTTCTTGGGTCTCGGGAGTGTAGTGATGGACCCAGCTTTCATCGACGGTCATGAATCTGCGCCAAAAATCCGACGGATTGTTCGACATCTTGGCCAAATTTCGCTGTGAAGCGAAAACAGGCGCGTTTTTTGGCCTTGGTTGAACAAATGCGGCAGCCATTTTTCTTCTGAGCTCTTTCATCTTCAAGTTTTCGTGCAGGATGAAATGCACACTACCTAAACTGATCCCCAAGGCCTCCGCTATCCCCCTAACGTTCACTCGCTTATCTGCGGCAACGATTTTCCGCACCTTTTCCACGTTTTCCTAATCAGTTGCCGTTTTTGGGCGTTTTGAACGTAGTTCATCCCGGTGCTCCTGCGACCTCTTTTTAACTCATTAATCCAGTTGGAAACAGTGGCAAAACATGGCGCAGAGTCACCGTACACCTCGTCTAACTCAGTTTTCACTTGGGTCGCATTCGAACCTTTGAAATAAAATGCTTGATAACCACTCGAAACTCTTTTTTCTCCATTTTTCAAAATCACGCCGATACGTTGCACGGCAAAAGCGATCAAACGAAATCGCAACGGCCAATCACCATAATATTTTGACTGCTGGCAGTCGAAAACTTGCAGTTCCTAATAGCGGTGGAAGCGCCAAAACTCGAATTATAAAAAGCTAATTCTAAGAACTTATTGAACTACATGTATATATGTGCAGGATTGTTGTGGCCAAAGTGAAGGACAGCACACTTATCCACCGACAGTTTAAGAGCAAGTTCTTTGCACCATTATGTAAATTTGTCCAGTGTTCCTTGGAAAGAAACGATATTATTTACATTATCTACAGGTGTATATATTTTTACATCGTCAGCATATATCTTTACCTGCACATGTTGAGGTTATGTGTTTCATAGAGTCAGTATACAATATGTACATTAATGGCCCAAGCATAGTACCCTGGGGACAACCAGATGTGACTTTTGCCGTTGATGATAGGCAACTTTTAACCCTAACTCTAAAAAGTCTGTCCGACAGAAAAGCCCTAATCCAATTAACTATACGACTACCAACTTCGCATTGCGGCAGGAGTTTGAGCAGCTTTGAGTTTGTGGTACTTTCGAAGACAGAAATAAAATCGAAGTACACACAGTCAAATGCTTTTCCATCATTTAAAAGAAGACACCAGGCATTTTGGGTTTCGAGCAGTTGCAAGAGCGTCGAGTGAGCGGGACGATACGCAAATTGTTCCCTCGAAATAAGACCTTGTGCATTTGCGTTTCGATAGATCTCTTCGGCAATGGCCTTCTCAAATAGTTTGCATGGGACGGAGGTGAGTGATACTGGCCTTTTATTATTCGAATCGCTTTTTTCTCCGCGTTTGTGTACCAAACATACAATAGCACACCGAAAGAGACTAGGTACAGTTTCTTCCTCCAGGGAACAGTGGAAAATTATAGAAAGTGGAACGCATACGTCGTAGCCACACTTTTTATAGACAAAGGCTGGAATGCCGTCAGGGGTTGCGCCCCGCTTGTTGGCAAGTCTGCGGAGATGCTTTAGAATGTTTTCAGGAGATGCGTCGACGTCGTTCACAACGCTCACATTTTTGGGCGTTGGGTGGAGCGACGTGTGAGTTCCGCGTCTGCAGTTCCTCATACGTGGGATAGGTAGCTGCAAAAACGTTTCTGAGAATTTCTGCTTTCTCCTGGTCGTCAGTGGCGATTGTAGCGTCGGGTCTTCTAATCGAAGCAAGACTGTCCATTATCCTCATACGCTTCTGCACGTATTTGTGCTCAGCATTGGGCGCAGTCGACTGCGCGACACTGCATTCTTCCATAATTCGTGTCCTATGCAGCATTCTCTTCAGTTTCTTCTGTAGCGCCGGACCGTTTTCCTGCGTGGCTTTATTCTGTTGGCGGTTGACCCGTCGAATGCCAGAGTTTGACTTTTCATCGGTATTTGAGGCCCTCTGAGGCACAAATACTTCAAGCAGGAAGAACGTGTAACTCACAAACTAATTGTACATGTCGTCCACGTTGGGGCAGGCTGAGAAAAACATAGTCCAGTTTGTCGCAGTTAGATTTGCAATCATCCCTTCGTAGTCACCTTTGTCATAGTCCCACTAGAAATTATAGACGTCAGGGGTGGTAGAGCCGCACGATATGGTGAATGTAATCATTTGGTGATCGCTGGCTATTGGCGGTACTGATACAGAAATGTTATCAACTGAGTCATTATTTGCCAGGACGACGTCCAGTAAGTTCTGTCTACGAGTGGGAGCGGCGACAAGTTGCTTTAGGCCAGATTCACAACAAAACGGAAGAAATCTTTCCTAAATTGAGAGCGCACTGTTAGTCGATTCTTCGGTTTGTCGTGATGATGTTACAGTACACCAGCCAGACCAGTTTATCTTAGGTTGATTTAGATCGCTGGAGAGAACAACGCTTATGTCGCCAGTTACGATGTCCTGTCGATCAGCAATCAGATTTTCTAATTTTGTCGTCCGCTCAAGATGCGAGCCGGTTGGACTGAGATATGTACAGACAAGTCAGACTCTTTTTTCTACCAGTAATAAATCTGCCGCAATTAATTCAGAAGGAGTATTTGCATAGGTTGACTTCAGCGCAGGGAAGCTTAGAATTCACTAGCAGTGCAACGCCTCTACCTGTAAGTCCAACTCTGTCCTTACGCAAGACTTCGTATCTTTCACAGGCAGTCAACTCAGCAGACGTTATTCTGTCGGTTAGCCAAGTCTCAGTAATAAACGCAATATCAGTCTTATCAGTTCCCATAAACGCATGTAGACAGTCGATAGCTCCAGGTTTGGCTAGTGATCGGGCGTTTATAGATGTACATTTGAGTTCATTATTTACTTCACAAATCGGTGCCGTATTTGAGTTCCATTGTATGTCCGTTACCAGGGTTGATGACTGCCGATGTGCCTTGTTCAGTCATTGGTGCGGGTGAATCTCCATCACATCAGACTCTCTCAGACGTCCATTGAAGATTTTGACTACGGCACCTTCATTCCACACCTTATAGTATCATTTGCCAATCTGAGCGTGCGCTCATTCATCGAAACCAGGCGTACCATGTCGCAGTTATATAAAAGACCAGTTAGGTCACTCGTAGCCTGTCTGTCGCTGAACAAATGGTTAGTCTCTCAACGAGATAGCTCATCGTAGGCTGAAGGCTCCCATTCTACTCATTTGAGCAGCCGGATCTCCTTGCGCTTAGCGTAATCATGCTTCTAGTAATGGCATATATTTATGTAAGCTTTTCATCTATTGAAGTAGTCGAACCTGCGTCTGGCTAGCAGCCGCGGTGGTGCCCTTACTTGACGCAACAGCTCGAGCACCCCACGACGGACGAGATAGCAAGCCTCCTCAAAGTTTGCTCTAGTTTGCTTCATGTGGGCTATGACACTTCACAGCAAATGTCCCCCCAGCAAATGCACAGCCCACATGAAGCTATTAAACGTTAAAAGTTAATGGTCTACAAGCAGGCGTGGATCGCTTCGCTGTTTTTGTTTCGAATACCGGGAATATTTACAACTGCTGACACTGGTGGGTGTTTCCTTGCAGCTATCTCGGGAATATCGAAGCTTTTCACTTTGCCATCGACAAGATTGTGAGACAATAGGTCAATGGTATTGTTTCCGTTGTCACTTACATACGTATAGTTTTCGCGTGCATTTGCACACCTTAGACCAAAGTGTTCCACCAACCACCGGAGGAATACCTCTCGTTCATCGTTAGCAGCATGAACATCAATACGGGCATTGAATTCGCCGCCGACGATGGTTGGCATAGACAAGCTAAAACCTAATACAGCAGAATTGACGGTGTCACGAACCTCTGATGTGTAAAAATTTGGAGAGGATGAAAGACCACTAGGTTCGATTTGATAGTTGAGAGGCCCACACAAAAATCGGTTTTCCTCACACACTGCGTCGGCGGTATACGTTTTTGTAGGTAGGTTGATAATCCTACCACTGGTCTACCGTGGCCTCCCGCAGCTAGAACTGCCAGCTGGTGAAACTCTCGCATATTACTGATAGCAATGGTTTCTCCCAATTTTCTTCCAAGCGATTCTCCCAATAGTACGTTTCCGTAAGCAGTACAATGCTTACAAACGTAAGCATGTCAACTCTCCGTCCAACTCTCAAAGTCCCCGCTCCGCCTCTCTACAGAAGCAGCAGCAGCAGAAACCAGGTAGTCTCTGCGTCAACATCTCTAGATCTGTTCAGTCGCCTGCAGTATGATTGCCATCGCCACAGCTGCTGTAGCGCTGCGCTCGGCACCAAAAAGACTGCTCGGAAATGCTTTTTCTGCGTTTTACTAAATAACAAAATAACAGAATCCGTTGGCCATAAAGCGATGGAGGTATTTTCATACTAACTACTCCTGACCGAGCACTAAACTCTGGATAACCGGAGGATAAGAAGGAGGTCTTTAGGGGAAAGTCCAAAAAAGAAATGTCCTCCAAGCACGCTGCTGCCCTATTCGTAAGAATTTAGCGTCGAAATATCGACAGGAGCTATAATATAAAAGCTCCATGGGGTCACGTAGTTTCGCCGAACAGGCGCAATCATTACGTATCGATGTAAATGCGGTGACATGCGGGCTTCCCCCAGAATTAAAAAAACAAAAACAAATTGCAGTTCCGAGAAGGTGTGAATTACGCATTGAGCAATATAGAGTGCGGTCAGCGGATACCTTCGGCTTTGGTCAGAATGTTGCATAGTGATTGCGCAAGATACACAGTTCTGAGCTTGTGTAGAGCGGTGCACCTGATACAGACTGCACCTAAGCAGACTAGCTAGACGAGCACGACAAAACCGCTACGTACAATCAAGTTGCTGGTGTAACAAGCTTAGAGAAAAATCGAAGACAGAACAGCAATAGGTAGGTACTGGGTGGATTAAAATGTTTGTAGCATGGAATACAAGCAACATACAGACAAAGACAGCGTAATGTTTATTGTTTAGTATAGACCCCCGAACCTCAACACATCTAGTGCAACGATCCTCAATAGCCATTATACCACAGACAAGATGCATTTCAGCTGGAATGGAACAAGCGCAGTAGATGTTGTACTGCCGTCAACATGACAACCAATTCAAATTGGTATTTGAAGTCGAAATGAAGTCGACTCCGGACTGTAAAATCATATTTAATGTCCAAAAAGTCCTGTTGTAAATATCCCTGGCGCGTGACCAGGGATGTTTACAACAGGGCAACTGTGCAAGTTTTTCCTGTGACCAGTTTTTGCTGACCTTTTACTACGTAAATAAAACCGTTTCTGTGCTGTTCTTCCCAAAAAAAGCAGATGCACCCCGCAGTACCTAAACCGCCTTTTCTTCTACCCAACAAGTTCTACGAATTGTCACCCGAACAGCTTGCATTTATTCTCATAGCTGATCTACGCCTGAGGCTACTGCATTTGTGACAGAACGGGTGACACAACGCTAAAAAATAAACTATATACGAGGCATTTTTCGATTTTAAAACGGCTTTCGAGAGCATTACAAGAGGCCGCGCCCTGGGTGCAATCTACAGCAAATGCTCGATTGGGAAAATGATGTACAACGTACATTGTGAAATTCTGCGCGACACTATCATTACAAAAAACGGAGGTCACTACATCACAGCCATGGTGACGCAGAATATTGACATTGCCCAAGGAGAATTGGCAAGCCAGTTTCATTAATTCCCTATACCGATGAGTTGGCAGAAGTTCTCCGCGACTTGAAAGCACCACGCGCACTGTATGCCAATTACGCAAAGATTCCGGCCCAATTACGAGACCACCTTCAATATTCTATCGGAAAGACGTTGCAAAGTGATGTAACGCAAACGATTTTTTAGAATCAACAGCTTAAAGCAAATAGCCTATGAATCAGCCGGGCGGTTTATAGGCTGGCGCCGATCCCTCAGCTAAAAACTGCCGGTGTCTGTCTCGAGCCTCTCTGCCAATTCCCATACCTCGAAGTTATTCTCGCACCGCGTAATTTTTTTTGTAATTAGAAATTAGCTTATAACCGTAAGAGTAGCTATGAACATTTTTAAAATCACAGTTGTCCTCAGTGTTGCATTAGTATTATCGCACCCAGCTTTACATTGTCAGATCATAAACACTTAGATCATTGTGAGTCGACGACCTACCAGTTGCGCAGATCAGATGGATATAAATCTAAACCTTCTACGTTAGGTTAACGACGCCAAGTTTGTCTTTGTAAGCAAATCCGGCGCTGGAAATTTTAAACGCTCGTACAGATATACTACATGTATGATTTTTCGCATCCCGTACAAGCAAAAAGCCCAAAAGCTTGAACGTGTGTATCTAGATAAAGATCACGCATCAGAATACAGGGCAACGTTTTTAAGTGCGTTTTATTTACAGTATCTTATGTGTATTACAACATTATAGTCGTGTAGTTCGTAAGGCTGAAAGCCCGTGTACGCAGCACTGGAACATCCAATACATATGATTTATTTTTCTTTTCATCTTCTTAGCACTGTGTTACATAAGCTACAATGCCAACGTATATATATATATATATATATTTCTCAATAAACATAAAAAAAGAAATTCAATCTGTACACAAAAAAAAACACTGGAATAGCATTAATAAACGTAATGATACGTTTTTTGAGAACGACGCAAGAATCGTTATCGCATAACCGCTTATATTACGAACGTAATGTTAGGCTGGCACGTTTAATCGAAACATTCCAGCTTCTAAGCACTAAAACAGTGTTCAGCCACGGTTACTCTCCAATTTTTATTATAAAACCTACCTACAAACGTGCGTTGTGCTAATTTGATACAGCTTAGCCAATACCTTGATTTAGTGGCTGATGTCGCTTTAAGTGCCTAGACGAGATATCATAAATTGATTTGTTCGGACGATTAGATTCACATATTTCGGTCTAGATTTAGACGAAGTATGACACAGTTCTATTGGTAGTTTTGCACTAGAGAGGACATTATTCGATAGTCAGGAGTGAAATAAATCCTAGCGCATTACACATGGTTTGATCGTGATAAGGACATCCATGGACGACTAAACCAATCCCTAAAAAAATTGAAAAAAAGTCAATCGCGCCATTCAGGCCTTGATTGAAATTTCTCTTTTAATCTGCAAGATTTGCGCACATTTCTTCCCGGTTGTACAGTCGCTGTTAGCATGAAAGACTACGCGGCCCTCCGGCCATCATGTCGTCTTGCTAATGAGAAGCGGGCACGCACACACACACACAGACACGCAAACAGTGCAGTATGTCTAATGGTAACAAGCAATTCATTTTCTTTCACAAACGTAGACCAGTTCCGCGAGGCAGTAATGAAGAAGTCAAGAGCAAACGTCAACCAGCCGTGTACGCGCTGCAAATGAGAAAAGCTAGGCACGTCACTGGCAAGCCGAGCGCTGACTCGCCCATTCCAATCATTTAGGTGCTGAACGTAGGCGCGGTAAAATTCTATACGGAGATTGCCAGCTTGCATCTACTCGCAATCCCGCCATGACTAGCCGAGAACAGAACACAACTTAATCTATATTTGGATGATCTGCACCATGCGGTGCATCTTCAGCTTGACTCAGATCAGGTGACTATAAATCGAAAACGTCTACGTTAGATTAACAACGCCAAGTTTGTGTGATTGCAATCGCGAATTATTCTTCATGCGCAGATAAGGCGCTAGGGGTTTAACGCGCCTGGAAAGTCCGGCGCCTGCGTCTCTTAGCGATTTCCGATTCAGTCTTAGAAGGTCGTCGACACGAATGAGACTCGAATGAATGCGATTCGAGCGCGATTCGACCCCACGGCCTAACATACAACGTCCTCCTTCCTGGACGTTCCTCTCTACAGGAACGCCAGCAGTGAGTGGAACGTGACGTTACCCGACGAGTGGGTGGGCAGCTGGAACGGCTCGCTTCCATGTCCGGCGCCGCCATCATCAACGACGACCGTGGCGCTGCCGACCTCAATAGCGACCTCGACTACGCCGCGTCCGCTCTCCGAGGAGCAGTTCGCTCTGCTCGTAGCCAACTACACCCTATCGGCGGCCTTCAACAGTACCCTTACCGCCACTGGGTACGTTTGTATATATATATATATTTAGGTACCTTACTTTAATAAATATAAAAATTTAAATTCCTAAATAAATAATATATACTAATGCTCCTGGCAAAAAAAAAAATATATATATATATATATATATATTATATAAGCTCTAATATAAGCCGAACACAATAATAATATAATAAATATAAATATAAAAAAAATATATAAACCACTCATGAGAATAATAAAGCCGATCTATATATATATATATATATATATATATATGGTACAGTAGTAAAGCAAAAGAAGGAGTTGGAATGTCAATCACCTGAGCGTCTGCGTTCCGGAGAAAAAGCGATATAGAGTTCACTCTTTTTATAGTCTGATATGTAGGGAACCTGCTGTTGGCGGTTCCATTTCGTAGATTATGCAATACGCCTTGAACGGGTATCCTGAACAGCCGGATAGGTACTAAAAAAATGACGTCTGCATGTGCTGCATTGACGCGCATGTTTCGGACCGCGGACAGGACGGCGCGGTCACCGGATCTGATGGTGCCGAATGACACAGAGGCCCTGCTGTTCGGCAGCGTGTTTGTCACCGGCGGGAATGCGTCGGATAGCGCAGCAGTGCTCTACTTCGACAGCTTCAACAACCTCAGCGCGCTGGCCAGCAACGTTACGGACCGACCTACGCTGCCCGTCGTGCAGACATCGATTGCGCCCACGATCGAGGCAGACTATTTTCGGCCCGAAGACTTAAACTGCACTAAGCTCTACATGCCATACTGCGGCTTCCTACAGGTAAGACAATCAAATATATTCAATATATATATATATATATATATATATATATATATATATATATATATATATATATATATATATATATCTTAAATATAATTAACATATATATATATATGTTAATTATATTTAAGATATATAAATAAATATATAGTCGAGCCCGGTGGCGTGGTGGCATGCGTCTGCGCCTCGCGACCGGAGGAGACACATAGGTGCGCGGGTTTGAGCCCCACCGTTGCACATTTGTTTTTATGGGGGTTCGTCTATGAAGCAATGCGAAAAGTAGTCCCATGGACGTTAAATCTTGGCTGAGAGTCAGCCCCAATATATATATATATATATATATATATATATATATATATATATTAAGGCAGAGTGCTTTCCCTTTTGCATGTTATAGGTGGTCTGGTATATTCGATTGTTTTGACGGTAATAGGTTATATAGAGACCAATCTGCAGGGCGTATTGATTTTTTCCCTCTCTATCGCGTTTCTTGTTCGTTATGTCTTCTTGTGTGTAATCTATCTGATGCTCTATCGCTGTGCTCTCTTGTCTCTCTGTCACTTGGGTGCACTTTTGTTGAAAACGTTTGCAATTAGTAGAATATTCAATTTAGTTGAATTAGGGTCTGTGTTTGGTAGGCGAAACGAGTATGTCGAGCCCGGTGGCGTGGTGTATTCTCCTGCGCCTCGCGACCAGACATAGGTGCGCGGGTTCGAGCCCCACCGTTGCACTTGTATGTATGGGGGTCCGTCTATGGAACAATGCGAACAGCAGTCCCGTGGACGTTAAATCTTGGCTGAGGGTCAGTCCGAGAAGTTTTTGTTTAGAGGTAAAACGAGTAAAGAGTTAGTGCAAGATAGTTGAGTTCTCCGAAGAGCCTTATCGGAATTTGCTGTACCGACTCACTCGGTATTTAGCGGCCAAACTGACAAATATTTGAGTGACCTGCAGGTGCCTGATGAACTGCTTAGCGATGAGGAGCGACCAACAGCAGCAGGCGCCGATTACACCACAAGCACCGCACGAATACCAGGTAAGATTGTTGTATATATTTTTAATTCAAATTTTAAATTTTAATTTAAAAATGTGTTTTTTTACGGAACTGCATCAACGCTTAACTTCTCGATAAATAAAAAGATTTGAAAAAGATGAACAAGACCATAAGTAAGAAGATCGCACTCGACAAACCCCAAGGAATGCTTTGTATGAGAACTTTATGCAAAAGGCTATTAGGCAACGGGTATTCATCATTTCAAAGACTTCTATATAGCATTTAGTGCGTTTTTTAGAACGCCGAACAATAAATGACAAAGCACACTCACAGATATACACGCAAACGAAGTAATCCACTTGTACGGCATCTTCATAATACAATCCCATTTAGAATATGCCTGGGTTACAGGCCTAATTCACACTGTGAATTTAGGGCCATTATTTTATTCAGCAAGCGAAGAGGTGCTTCGTAGTGAGGCATCTAATGTTTTTGGCATTGCAGGTCGAGGTTTCAGGGAGGCGGCATGCAAATACGTGTTGACTAAGCTTCAAGAATACTGAGGGCTATCGAATAGGTTATGTCAACGGACAAAGTTACGGGCCGAATCCCTGCGCCCCCTATAAAAATTGGCTCTAAGCGCATCATTCTGTATTACTCTGGCTCTCCGGAGAATTCCGTTATAGCCACCACCCCAGAGAAGGCTACCATAGCTTATATATATATATATATATATATATATATATATATATATATATATATATATATATATATATATGTATATATATTTATATATATATATATATATATATATATTTATATATATATATATATATATATATATAACTATTACTGTCTGTTTTCTTCTGGAAGGTTTTGGCAAAGCATTGCGCAGATGCGTCATCAATAACCTGCGTGACTAGTGGGGGACTCACAAACGCACTAAAGCCGTGTTTCTTCCCACGTTCGTACGCTTGGCAATACTTGCGTTTTATCGAAGCCATTTTCTTTGATTCTTTGTCTCCGCATATCTTTCTGCATATTTACTTGCCTGTGCTTAGGGTAATGACACGTCGTAATTTTAAATGCGAATTCATGAGTACTTGCAAACACAATCGAAAGCACATACAGCCTCTGTACTGCTGACTTTTAGCACTGTATGATTATATTAACTTATCCAGGCACAGCCATGCATTGAGATGACAGATGATTTGAGGCAGTGTCCAACGTGGGAAATATGAAGGCGCCTTATATTGTATACGTATATATATATATATATATATATATATATATATATATATATCATAAGGACAGCTTCCACAAATTAGTCCTGCCTTCTACCTACTGACTCGGGCCTGCTCCGCCAAGGGACATACGGATTCTTTGCAGCTTTAGACAGTAGTCTGTTTTACTCATGCCTTTATAGCAGAATATCATTCGTCCATATTGACTATATCAGAACGGACAAAAAATCATATAAATTGACAGTTCTATGAGATAAGAGCCATAAACATTTCTGCTTGGTTGAATGGTAAAAACGATCATCATTTAGCTCGACGGAGTAATGTTTAACCAAGAAGCACAATGAGGCTGAGGCCGTCTCAGGTGGCACTCTCAAGATGGCGCATTGGATCGTTTAAATCTAGAGGTAATTTCATTACAGCGCATATGTTTACAGCAAATATGTAATCCGCAATTTTGGTGTAACGTACGCTACTATGTTTCGGCAGACTTATCGATATGGGCGCCCAAGTCACCGGAGCTTTGAGAAAATACACATGCAGATATTACACATGCACACACGTACATATCCTACGACTAAAAGGGTTCTGCATTCCATGCAACTAGGCGTGTATTACAGCAGACAAGTTCCTTGCAAATAGAAATAGCTGGACGTGTCGGATAAGGATTCGGCCAAAAGGAGGTGTGGCGGAATGATGAATTCGACGCGTTACTGTTTGCGTCGCGTCGATCACATTTCAGGCTACTTGAGCCAGGAGGATCTGGTTCGCGTTGATGAAGAATCCAAAAATCGTCTTCGCAAACTCTGCTGGGAGACGATGTTTGGCCAGGAGATCGTCAAGTGGACGGTAATGGACCTCGTCATGACGATTGGGACAACTGTCCTCACCGACTACATTCGGGCGGTCTTCATTCGATACCTCAACAATTACTGGTGCTGGGACATGGAAGTTCGCTGGGTCAGTACCGCCTAAATGGGCCATCTTGCCTTTGTACATGTAATGTTGACGCTAGCAGGTTTTAATGAACAATCCTAAACGCATATTGTGCTGCACGCTCGCGTTTGTCGTTAGTCGTGACCAGTGGTTCAATGATCTTCACCTAAATACGTCACGTTTGCAACTGCATAACCAGCAGCGTAACACTATACTAGGTCCATAGCGTCAAGCAGTGTAACACTATACTAGCCTCATGATGGCAATACTAGCTCTAAGGCAACAAATGTAAAATCCTTAGATCAGGTCAAAATTTGAGTGACACATTGTTTTTTGCATACTGCCGTTTGATAGCATTTTCTGCGGCCGTACGATACGTGAGAAATCCATGCGTTAGTATAGTACGTAGCTGAGTAAAGCTTCAGTTTAAGGAGGATGCCTACAGCTTGACCTGGCTCAAGCTACAAAGGAAGCATTGCATAGATGAACAAAACTATTCGTCCGTGATTCGACGTTCCTGAATGCTGTTTATATTACGTTTGTTGTACTAAACCATACGAAATAGTGTTGGTTTTCACACGCTCAATGTTATTTCGTATTTTTCGTTTGAAACATGTCGTTCTGAACCACAAATGCCTGTCCAGCCTGGCTATGGCGACTTCAAGATAGCCGAGAACATTCTTCATCTGGTCAACAATCAGGGAATGGTATGGTAAGTCGTGCGCACGCTGCAATTCGGCTACGCAGACACCGTAACGTGCTCGTCGGTCGATATCAGCGTGTCTCTGCAATTTTCCATGTTCAACTTTTTTGCATCCCGGCCGACACAGCTAAACAGTGCATTTCGTCCACGGGCGGGTCGTTTGTCGAGCAAGTAGATCAGTCTCATCACGGTGCAACCGGTAAACCAAACAAACCAGTTGAGCGATATATCATTTGGACAGTACCGTTCCTTGCATGTTCAAAGCCACGATATTACAATAGAGTGGTTTTCTACGAGCAGCTCAAAGCGGAAGGAAGGCGGGAACAAGAATACACAACATATGTGTTATTATGACAATACTTTCCGAAAAAAATGTAACTGCAATAATTTTTATTTTAAATTAGCCAGTGATGCCAATGACACACACACACAAACACGCACTCCACCGCCAATTAGCTATTGAATAACCTTCATCTGATCTTCGTAGGTGATTTCATGATGTAATGAGTCATTTGAAAGGAAACATTTGATTCAGATATATATATACATATATATATGTATATATATATATATATATATATATATATATGTATGTATATGTATATATGTATATGTATATATATATATATATATTTAGGTAATATGCTCATATACATTTTACCATTTGGCATGCCATTAATATTGGAATACGTGACACAGCCTACACTCTACAATTAGTATAGTTACCACTATTACAAGTGACCTTTGTGCACCATCTGCGCGTTTGCGTTTTTGCGCCTTTGATGTTTCAGGATGGGAATGTTTTTCTCGCCAGGATTGCCGGCGATCAACACCGTCAAGCTGGCTCTGATGATGTACGTCCGGTCGTGGGCGGTGCTAACATCGAACATCCCGCACGAAACCGTATTCAAGGCGTCGGGCAACAATTTCTACTATATGCTCCTGCTAGTGATGTTGTTTATCTGTACGTTGCCAGTCGGCTATGCGATGGTGTGGCTAGAGCCGTCCTGGCATTGCGGACCCTTCAGTGGATTTAATCGGGTGAGCGCGCGCCATTTTGTGGTAACGGTCAGATATCTCGTCAAGTTTTGTGTTCAGGGGCACAAACAAATAACAACGTTCTGTCTGACACATAAATGAGTGATCTTACGAAAATTTAAATCGGAAATGCTATGGCTTTATATTACTTCAATAACTTCGGTTGGTTGCCGTGTGGTTGGTGGAACATTAAATGTATCGTTCGCTACAAACATTAGGGCAACATCTAACTATTGATACTAGACCTCCACTCATAGCAACTACAGTATGTTAAAGAAAAACTGACTCAAACGCGCCTTGCAAATATTGTAGAATAGGCATCTTCTTTCCAAGTCTACCCGTCCTGCAAAAAAATAGAACTCGACTGCGGACTTACTTCCATACTCTCCCGACATTGCAAATGGAAACATTTTTAGAATGATAAAATCATAACAGCTAACAATTACTTTTTGTGAGCATATAAAAAAAAGATGAAGAAGAACACTCCTTTATTTAGTAAAAAGTTTTCCTAGCATAGAATTAAGAGTGGATTACTCGCTGGCAAAAGAAGATCATTAAAAAGACGAACAGTACTTCAATGATTAAATACATGCATGCATTTGCCAAATTTCATGTTTTCGATAGGTAAGGATGCGTACATGATTTGATGACTGTATATATATATATTCAATTTTCAATTCAATTTCAATTCAGACGTGGTTTATTTACGGAACTGCATACATTCACATGCTTAAGTTCTCGTTATGAAAAGTATATATATATATATATGTACACATATGATGCTAACGGTGCGCCACCTGTATTCCTTTCGACCTGACAACCCACGTTACTGGCGTTCTGTTCTCTGTTCTGTGACGCAGGCCTACAGGGTGTTTACGACCTACCTCAAACGGACACTACCCAAATGGCTCAATGTCATCCTCGAATACTGCTGTTCGGCCGGAGCCATCATTCCATTGATACTTCTACTCGTGTGAGTAACGCAGAGAATAAAAGGTGTAGACAGTATATATATATATATATATATATATATATATATATATATATATTTTTTTTTTTTTTTTTTTTAAGGCGAGCACTGTTGAGTGTGCAAACGTATTGTAAACGTAGAGATGTGACTCTTTAAGTTTTGTCTATAGCCTACGGATCTAGCTGCTGGCTGTGCAAACGCGGTTCGGTAGGTTGGCAAAAATACAAAACAAAATCCATTGTACGCTATAACAGAGCAGAGCATCTTCTCGAATCTGCGTCTACCAACCGCGCGATATCCGTGCGTCGCGTGTAAAAAAGTATCCGAGCAGATATGATGTTTTTGCGACCGCAATTCTATGAGCTCGAAGAGCAGAAGTGAAGAAAATCGTTTTTGAGGCACACAATGGGTGACAAGGATCCTCTTTGAAGCACACGCGAATAGCAGCGTAGATGACACGTAACGGTTTTACGTCCGGCCGAACCTTTTCAGCTTCTGTGTGTGTGCGTTTGATTCCCCCTTCCACGGATGTGATTACTTGTTCAAGATGTGTCAGGAGGTGCCCCCCCCATTCGTCCTGGTGCTTGGCGCGGCCAAGTATATCTACCGTTTCATATCACTTCGTATATCTAACGTTTCAACCATGCCGTGCCCATGCTAGACTTACGTGGGCTTTTCCCGGCAGAGGAATGCACTAGAAGGGCAACGCACAGCTAGAGTCAAAACAATCAAGTCAGAGAAAAACAATTCTACCTAAACAAGATTTGATCGACCGAACGCTAGACGCTACTGGGGGTTAGGTTAGTTTTAGCATCGGTTGTGCTGTGACACGGTCAATTCTAAAGGGTGAATGCCGGTGCATTGAGATAAGGTGTGCGAGTGAAAGAAAAATAACTTGCCGGCACGTTCGACAGTTCAACCAGCAATACTATCATTATCTAGTTAGTTAACAACGCCCGAAGGCTTAACCAGCAGAGATTCTGAGGGAGTTTTAGAAATCTAGAGAGAGAAGTTTTCATTTCGTGCTGGCTCTGCGTCGAGAAAACATACTACGCTTATATATATATATATATATATATATATATATATATATATATATATATATATATGCTCTGTTCTGAGGCGGGAATAGCCTTCATCTGCGCATTCGCTCGGGTACAGTGGTACACGTCATTTTTGTGCATGTAACAACGGTTACATGTAACCAGCCGTTTCTTCAGCTTCCTCTTTTACCAGCTTCACAGAATGCCAGCTGGTAGTCGTTTAACGTTCGGTAAAAACAAGCCAGTGCTGCGCACATGTCGTGTCCGTAAGAACACCTGAAAGAAGTCATTCTGCGTGACTAGAGACACCGGCTGAAGTCACCGATACTCGTTTATGGATTCTGGCGCCGACGCCTACGTCGGATCGCTGTCTTCTCAACCAGCCACGCACCGGCTGCTACTGCAGCGGCGGCCGCCTTGGTTGCGGCAGACTTTTTGTAACGTACTCTATCTGAGCTATGTGTTGGGTTTGCATCAACGGCTTGCCGGACACGACAGCGCATTTCAACAGGGCCTAGCAACGCTAGACAAAGAGGCGATGCGGTCTTTTTTGTGGTAACTCAGATATCTCGTCTATATACAGGGTGTTCCTATTTGTGTGTCCAAAACGCTAGGGTATGGTCAAACTCGGTGAGAAAATCATTTTTGCCAATGGGTGGAAGCCGGGAAAACGTTTTGTTTAGGAGTGAGGATGAAATTTATAAAAGCAGTTATTTTGCCTTTTTTCTTCTACATAGTTGTGCAGAATCTACGTTTGCGGGAGAACCAGTCAACGCACAAAGGAACCGATCATACCGGCGTGTTTGGCGGAAAATTCTGCACAATATGTATATATACAAAGTATACATTACTAGCTTGCGTAGCAAAAAGCGAATAGCCAGATTAAGGAAAGTCATAAAAAGTCGAAATGTTACGTTAACGCTTTTTTGTGCAACATCGTAATTTTTTCCATTACGACCAAAAATGCACGTCCAAAAGACTACTCTCAGGCAATAGCAGATTTAATGCCCACTACATTCGTACCAAAGTGATGGTGCTGCGTTACGTATTTGCCAAGTGACTAAGCTTTTTCGAGATTTTGCACAACTATGTAGGAGAAAAAAGACAGAATAACTGCTTTTATAAATTTCATCCTCACTCCTAAACAAAACGTTTTCCCGGCTTCCACCCATTGGCAAAAATGATTTTCTCACCGAGTTTGACCATACCCTAGCGTTTTGGACACACAAATAGGAACATCCTGTAAATATATTTGTATGTATATATATATATATATATATATATATATATATATATATATATATATATATATATATATATATGTGTGTGTGTCGACGTGCTCTAAGGGGCTAGTGCGCTGGTCATGGTTGTCATCTATCGGGGTGGTATCTGTTCGTTTTCAAAGTGATATTGTGACTGTTATATAAAATTAATCTGATACATACTTTTGGTCAACCACAACTTTTGGTATGTAAAAAGCGGAAATTCGGCTGTGACCCAATTCATTTAACAGAATGTCGCTTCTTGAAATAAAGTGTAGATCAGCCAAGTCTTCCAGCCATGCCAGCTCTACGGTTCCAGCTCCGCGGGCATTACGGTAACCGCTTCGCAACGACGATGACGTAGCCCGTATATGCGGAGACCGAGAGTTTACCCAAGCTTCTTACATAGGCACTTAGGAGGTTCTGTGGTTGCATTGTTTACTTACAGCGTTTACGTCCGTAGTATCACGCTAACGACTTGCTCTAATAACATAAAACAATACGGTTAGGTTAAGTACTTTTTCATCCGTTTTGCCGAGCAGTATCCAACTAAAAACAATTGATTAAACGAAACTAGTTACAAAGCAAATGTATTGACCTAGTTTGTGTTGAGAATGTTTCGTGCAATGTATGTGATTTGCTGAAAAACAGGTCACTTTGTTTCTTACAAAAAGGCTTACAAGCTAAATGGCATAACCGGTAGTGTGATGAAATCGACATACGCCGATGAATAATATGATGACATAATGAAAGCAGAGTTGGTATGCTTTGAGTTGACTTCATTTCACTTTTTCGCGTTTCTGGGTTACAGACTGATCATCTACTATCTGCTGTCCATAACTGGCTCTCTGCGCGAGTCCAACAACGACCTCATGGCGCAGATCCGGCGAGAGAAAGAGGAAAAACGTGCCAAAAAAGCTGAAGAAGAGGGATCCAAACTACCCGAAATTCCTTTGGACATTGAGCCCAAAACAGGTATGCTAACTATCCACGTGATGCCTATAGAGTCGAAGCGTATTACGCATGTTGGTTTCTCCGTAGTTGGTAATAATCGGTTATCCGACCAGTTGTGCTCTTTTCGCCGACACAAATGTTACGTAAAGAGCGCGAATCAAGGTTCGAGCATTTTGCAGAGGTCTAGCTATATCTTGTATTAAAACAACCTCCTTAAAAATGCTTCAATTCTAGCTATAATTTGTGACTCTCAGTAGCGCACCCCTATTGATGTCCCTCCCCGCGCTTTGTTCTGTATGAGGTGAGCTGCTATTTTTAAAGGCAGATTTCGACACGGTGCTTCGGAATTATGCTAGACGAGTGGGACGCTAATGCGCACTGAAGCGAGTATAACGTCTGAAAAATGCGCTGTTTTTCACAAGTGGTATTTTGTGTGTGTGTGTGTTTTGTGTAATTAAAAAGTGCTCGTCGACGAGGAACAAGCCGAGAAAGCGGAAAAGGTACTCAACATGTGGTCGGCCGCCTCGAGGCGACAATCGATGGTGCAGAAGCTAAAAGGCTCATCGTCTCCCTTGCAGAGAGCCGTCGCATTGGCACAGGTAGAGACTGCCAGAGAGTACAATGCCCGACACGACAGAGCAGCAGCAGCAACAGCTTCAACAGTAATCGAGGACCACTGATGGCCCAAAATATATGTTTTTCGCTGTGTTCCTCGTAGAGGGGTCTTCGTTAAGAACGTAAAACCGGGCTGAATTAAAAGTACGCTCTTACATATATAGCTGCGTATATATATATATATATATATATATATATGCGTGTGTGTGCCGACGGGTTCTAAGAGGCTAGCGCGCTAGTCCTGGTTGTCATCTATAGGGGTATAGCCGGTTCCATCCCTGTTGTTAATCGAATTTCTCTGAGCGATGCTCATAAAGAATAGATGTTAAGCCATACCGCTGAGAGTCAGCGACCATGCTTTCACAAGAACTGTTGGGGTACATATCTCAACATGTTCGGTTATTCTGTAGCTCCAAGCGCCCCTGATATAAAAGGGTAACCTGTGTGTTTAGGTAAACATGTCAGCTAATATATACGATATGCATATATATAATATGTAGGGCAATCTGGTCTGATATATTTAACGTAACGAGAACAGAAGTGCTCAAGGTATTTAATTTTTTTTAAATTTAGATATAATTGTATTTAAATTGAAATACAATATCAGTGAGGTGGTGACCTTTTGCCATTTACACGCTACATATAAGAAACCTAAATAGTACTTTTTACATTTCTCAGTTTAATTCTCTCACATGTTTAATTACAATATTGCAAGCTTAAATGTTGATCATTAGCTCGGTGAGCGCATAATTTGCTCTTCAAAAACCTCACAGGAAAGGACTAACGGAGTCAACAAGATCTTGAACGCTAGTGAATAGTCCCATTACGCGAGATTACCCGTCCGAGTCACTTCATCCTGAATGGCTTGGTTCTTGGTTGCCCAGATGCGGCAGTTTTGTTTATTCACGTGTCCATTCAGATAGAAACGAACTTTATCAGAAAGATCATTTTCTTTACAAAATCGGCATCACGTTGCATCACATTGCAATTGGCGAAGTTTACCCGTTTCGGATGATTTGTAGACGTAAGCTCTTGTGTCAGATCAAGTATTACTTACTTATTAACTGATGGGTAAAGCACTTAACCCTCCTCATGGGATGTTTTTTGTAGACCGAATTAATAGAAGTCTTGTCCGGGCTGTCGGAAGTACACTTCGTGAGCTTCTTCGAAACTCACTGCGCGAATGCCTTCCGGTAACCCAAGGTGTCGTGCACAATTGTCCACACTGTTTCAACGCTGGCTTCCGCTATCACTGCCAACATTCTCATTGTGATACGCCGATCATTTGTCACCAGTTTGTTTATCTTGTCAATGAGTTTGGATACGATTTCCATGTCTGCCCGGCCTTATTTCGGGTCATCACTCAAACACTCCCTTCACGAAAACAGGCACTTCACTTGCTCACGGACTTATCTGCCATCATCCGACGACAACTATCGGCCGGCTGAACACCTTCCTCAGTTAGAAATTTTATAAAACCTCGGTGCTCCTAAGGTTTGCAATGGCAACAGCATGATGTCCTGACATGCACTGTCGTGACAATAGGTCGGGACACAGAACTAGATGTCCTCACCACATATTTTAAACGGGTACATTAAAAAATCAACCAGTTTAGTTTTTACGACGTTTCGTATTTTCCAGTTGAGTACCATATATATATATATATATATATATACATACATATATATATACAAGGTCTCCGAGAATTTGTCCAACAAACTTTGGTACCACAAACTAGTACAGCTGGGCGAAAAAATAAATTTTCCAATAAAACAAGGGGCGGAAATATCTTCTTTTGGAGTAAGAGCGAAATTACCAAAAGTGGTTGTATCAAGCTTTTTATCCTGACATGTCTTTACTAATTCTGTGACTGCGAGAGCCCCAGTCATCCTATCGACAAATCAATCATACCTGCGAGTTTCGAGGAATTTTTTTTTGAATGTGTAGAGGAATTTCGCATCTGTTGAATTGCGCTCTACGATAGCATAAAGCAGAACATGTATGCTGCTGTGCTGAAGATAATTCTTAAGAAATAAAATTCTTTGCAATACTTATATTTTGGCTTTCACGCTCAATTTTCTATATTTTATAACTCAGTTGCGACAAATGCTGGCAGACCCTGTTACAAAACTCTACGCGTAGGATGCCTTGTTTAGTCGTGACAGAAAAATTACTAATATTTGCTGTATCGATGTAGCTGACTCGGGGTGCACGACACGATCTAGGATATGACGTTTGTAGAACGACGGTCCGCACTTAGGCCATTATCATCTCTAGCATGCCAGTCTCTACATACTTCATCACCTGCCGGCCAGCTTTATCTTCATGTTCAAATTTGTCATTCTATGTGACTGATGTCTACGTGCGCAGTATGATGGTACGTCGCGGTAACCGAACCGTTCGTGTCTGTTCTAGGAACAACTGTACAAGGAAAAGGAAGAAAACGGAGGCGTAGAAGACGCTACCGGGCCCCGCTCGGCATCCTGGAACACAATGTTGCAGGAACACGTCGAACGAGCTAGGCATATGGGTGAGTTAGTCTATCCAATGTTAGTCGAGCTGTAGAATATAGGAGTTGGTGCAACACCGCTCCCATGCCGATTCGAAGCATTGCCTACGCAGTTGCTGATCCCTGGGGGTGGGGAAGGGGGGGATGCAGCTTTACTGGGTTTGCGAGTCCCAGACAGTCACCATTCTCGAAGTAATAGTTCACAATTCCGAACCAGGAGGGGGTTCTTGGGGGTGGTTTTTAGTGGGTAGTGCACTAAAATTAGATTGAGTCATGTACTCTCTCTCCTGCGTTTAGTCTCACACTACCCGCCAAAACATCGGCGAGTGGGCGTAAATGCATTTTCCACCCCCTCAACAAAAAAAAGACTGTCACCATGGCTGGGGTGGCGCATGTCCGTCAGGATTCCGGTAATCCCCTCAAAGTAGTGCTGAGAGCTTTCAGCAGAAAACAAAATGTTAGTCAAGTTGGACGTACGCCAATCGGTGAATGTGTCGTTCCGCTTGATGTATCAGCGCGCATCGCGTGCTGCTTCTACTACCCGTAAATCCCTTCATCTCGAGCAAAATCTTCTCAGATAGAACGTGAAACGCAATCCCCTTGTTCGCGGTAAAGGCCTCATTTCAATCGATATCAATTCGTGCCTGTTTTTCCCTAAAATGCGATTATTATGCCAAACAAATTACACAGAATCTTTTTTCTACTGTTTTAGTAGTGCGAATAACCCCCAGCTGCTAACTCTATGACCAACTAAACTCTTGACGCAATTAGCTATGATTCGTATTTATTATTTTCTACTCTGACTATGCGAGCAGTTCAGCGACAGTTTATGTAGGTCGTACTGCTAGGTGTCATTTAATGAGATATGGGGTGATCAATCGTATAGGCCTATAGCTAAAACTTTGCTATTTAAGTCCACATTCAGCCCTCTCTCTCTCTATATATATAATAAGTGTTACCCTGAGACTCTAGTGCTAAAGATTGTGGGTATAAGTTCAACGCTACGTATATTCAGTATATGTTAAAGGCCTGTTATTTGTATGTATCAGTATTTATTAAAAAATCTATTGTGTGTAGAACATATATAAAAAAAAAAAATATATATATATATATATATATATACATGCATATATATATCGCTAAACCGCTTAGCCAAGTTTTTGTTACACAACTATAAGCTTGATCACCTTTATATATATATATATATATATATATATATATATATATATATATATATATATATATATATATATATATATATATATATATATATATATATTATATATATATATATATATATATATATATATATATATCGATGTTCGCTTGTTCTATCCAGATCGCAAAGACGGTCACAGGCCATTAAGAAGTCAGAGATCAGATGAGGAACCTCTTGTATCGTCAGCCAAGTAA
This sequence comes from Dermanyssus gallinae, assembly GCA_003439945.1. Lineage (NCBI taxonomy): Eukaryota > Metazoa > Arthropoda > Arachnida > Mesostigmata > Dermanyssidae > Dermanyssus > Dermanyssus gallinae. The sequence continues at coordinate 57,821 of QVRM01003418.1, forward strand.
GTCGACTTTAAGTTTGGCTCATGTATTGCATTTACTGTCTCAAGTAATGTTTGCATTAAGTTTAGTACATACTGCCGTAACGCTGTCTATTTATGTTGTCAGATGAACATCAGCGTGGATGACAATAATACAAGTTAGATTAGACCACCCCAATAGTTTATTGATTAACGTGATAATAATTTGCCGGCATGTCGTCACGATCAAATGATGCAGCATCAATAAGTAATGTATAAACTATGGCTTTTAATGCGAATGCACCGTCCAGCTCTTATCACAGAAAGAACATTTCTATGCAACACTTTGCCAACATACCCTTTATTATTACGCTTAATGTTCCTGGAGCCTACGCATAACGCGTAACATGAAAAGCCCGTATCAGAAATATACGTAAGCTTTAACCGAATATTTTATCATAGATGTATCATTCCTGATTGATTGATTGATATGGTAGGCACTTAACGAAAAAGTCCTGCTGTTGAACCACGGAAATAGCTGACGTTTCAGTGCGATAGGAAACATAAACAACGCCTTAGCAGATTCGCGGGGCTCTCTTCATGTTTGCTATATAGTAACAAGGTAGGCTTAAGGTAAGTGTTTACCTTAAGCCTATACACGCCAAGTGGTGCGATGCTCAGTGTGCCTCTTGAAGTCTCTATCTAGACATCGTTTCGGATAAGAGGTTGTGTCTAGTTTCCGCGCGTTAATGGAGTACCGCTCGTTGAACTTCTTTCTCGCCTTCGATCTCTCTCTCTCTTTCTTTCTATCTCACTCTCTTGTACGTGTTTTTTTGTTTCTTTTTGTTTGTAATATTGACGTGCGTCACGTTTTTGCCACGACAACTACGTCGACTTCCAGCAAACAACATTCACGATGTTTTATCGTCTATTTTACCAGTACGTCCGTGTTCAGCAATGACTTGGTTCTATTCAGAACCAGGCATGACCCATATGGTAGCGAGTTATATAAGCTTGGCAAGTCGGAGCAATGTGCGCGTCATTTGGACTGAGTCGCATGCATTTGTGATTGTTGCTGTTGTATGTCGACATGTTTGTTTGTGTGTGAATGCTTCTATGCTGCTGGATTTTCCAGTACACCTAAGATGAGCCAGAAGCAGTTACAAGAGCTGCGAGCCGTTGAACAACTGAAGGCATTTCGTGAAAAAAAGCGACGGCAAAGAGTACCGAAGGTGAGTGGTTGCCGTAGCGTCTTCCGGCGTGAGCTCTTGTTGCAACTTTCAGCACTATAAGCCTCCTGTGCGTTGGCTGACTTGGACGTCTCACGTGTGCCTAAATAGTCGAATAGGCGATCATGGTCAACGCTAACCAGCTAACTTGCTTCCAATAACGGCATCGTGTTGGACCCATTGATTGATTGGTTTATTTGCTTGATAAGTGTGTGTACACATATCACCCTTTTATATCAGGGGCGCATAATGCTGCAGCTATTAATTACCTATATTGTGGTCTCCAGTTACTTTGCCCTTATGTGTTGAACACCTTCCATCGGGACAGCCTCTGTTTCGTAATCTCTATCTGTGCCTTTTCTGCATCCTTGCCTAATCCCAGCGCCTCCCCTAATTCTAAATCCCTAGTTTCTCCCAGTTGTTCACACTCCCTAACCAGATGATCTACAGTTTCTTCTTTCTTACTGCATATTCGACAAGCCCATATATAAGTTGCATACTCTCGTGCGCCCGTCGTGCCTGACAAAACGTCTTCTCAAACAAAGCGTCGTGGTCGGGGGTAGATTTGTGATGTCGCAGAGAGAATGGCTTTGCCGTCGGCCAAATACGTTAAATTGCTATTGCCGGAAAGGCGAACGACAAGACAAAAACGGTTGTCGTAATCGCTCACATTAAAGACAGCAACTTGTAACCATACCTTATATTAATCATAACGCTGTTAAACCTGTAAAAAATATTCTGTGAGAGCTGTGAAAAAAATCCTTTCATAACGGGTTTTTCTGACCATTCAAAAATGACTGCTGTATGTGAAAACATTGGCAACGTTTTTCTAGGCGCTGCGTGAAGTCGCGAAATCGAAAAAGCTCAAAATGCGTACTAGTATCAAAAGCTTACAGCTCATGCCTTTAGTCAATTCCGCTAAACGAAAACCGCAAGGCCCCAAACGAGGCCGTGTCGCGTTGTAAAGCTGTTAAATTGTAAGGCTTTTTGCCACAATTTAACGTGATGTTTCCTGCCTTTTTGCCACAATTTAACGTGATGTTGTGGAATATATCTACACCGGCGAGCATGCCAGCAAACTTGTCCCTCGCATTGCGAGAAGTGTCGGCGTTTTTCACGATCACTGTAAGATTAGTAACCAAGGTCAAGGCCGACTAGAGGCCAACAAGGCTGCGCCCCACGTAGGCAATTCCGGCAGACCAAACCGGCAGGAGTAGCATTTCTGAGGTACCGAGAGAAACTCCCTACAGTCAACTGCGGCTGACGCTTTAGAAAACGCCTAAGGCCTGCTCTAGTGACCCCAGCTGAACGAAAAACATTTGGCAGCGTCTAACTTCGACGACTTTCCAAGAACTCCAATGCCAATTTCCAAATTTAGCTGCTTGCACCTTCTACGGCCTGGCTAGCTAAGCCGGTCTACGAGCCAAGTTTCTACACGACATAGTGTCTTACGCGCAGAAGAAGGCAAAGCAGCGATATGATAATCTGTCTTTTTCCAGATCGAATTTTGATTTTTTTCTCTCAGCGATGCTTATTGAGAATATGTAAAAACCATACGCGCACTTAATTTAGCACCATTCAATCAATCTTTAGAGCAACTAAATCCACACATATTGAAAGCCAAAAGTTTGTTCACAGGTGGTGAGATCTCAGTAACGGTCCCTTAATGGATAAAATAAAAATTCAAAAATGCTAAATATGCACTAAATTAGAACTGCCAATTTTATATAAAATGTATATCAACGAATAACATACAAAATCGTGTAAAGTGGCGCCGTGTTATCTTAGCGGTTAGAACAAGCTGCAATGCACGACCTCGTGCACTTTTTCTCCTACTAGATAACAACATGACTCATTGTAGATAGCCTATTAAAACATGTTAACGAGTGTTATTTGTTTTGATAAATACTTAACATAGAAAAATGGCGCATCAGCTTTGTGCAGCACCTTAAATTAAGGAAACATATACTTTAGCAAGGCTTTGCTGTGCTATGATCTGGTGTAATATAGATTGTAACTAAACGATAAATACGTCTTATACTGTAAACACCTTGCTAGAGCGCCAAATAAGTTAAAGCATCTTGCACTTTAGCAAAGATGTTTGCGTGATACGAGCAAAATAGCAAGCTTGCGTTTACACGATAAATGTTTAACACGCAACTCATCTCTACTTCAATAATATGAATTCCATTTTTATAAAAAATAGAGATCTAGAAATTGAGACTGCTTGACCAGCAGACATATTTGTCGTTGCTAACACCACTATATTCTCGTCAATTAGGAATTCTACTAAACCCACACGAACAGAGCTACTGAAGAAATGGTACAGGAGTGGCAAAGAGGTTGATAATATGCGGAAAAAATGCATATCTTTACTACTCTATTAGCGTTAGACCGAGGGATCTTACCAGTCGACTCACGGCATACTTTCTTTTTGTACTAACTAAATCACGGTTATTCTCATATTTTTAAATAGGCGGGAATCACGTGTGCTATTAATTGTTTATATATATATATATATATATGTATATGGACTCTGGTCCTAGACCATCTTACGCACTCCTTAGCGACCTAGACGAAGAGATCAAAAAGGTTGTCAAGTCGAAATGGCTTAAGCCTGAAAATTCGGTGCCAAACGCCTACCTGTACGCGCACAGGTAGGCACACGGCGGTCTGGACATCCCCTGCCTCCAAACATTTTCCCCCAGACTCCGCTTCTCCCGTCTGACAGCACTACAACACTCCACGCACCCTGGGGTCCAATGGATGCTAACCACCGAGCACTTCAAAAACGACCTTGCGAATTCAAGACTTCTTTGTGAGCGCTTGGGAACCTCCATTGAGACCACTACACAAGAGACCGATTACTGGTCTCAACAACTACACAACACGTTCGATGGGGCACATTTTAAAAAAGCACACGAACGCCCTTTGTACATTACTGGATTAAGGGTATGCCCTATCTATCTGGTAAGAATTATTTAAACTTACTAAAGCTCAGGATCAACACACTACCTACGCTTGCCAGATTGGCCAGGGGACGCCCGGACTACAACAAACGTTGTAGGCACGGGTGTAATGCGCCGGAGACGTTGGCTCATGTCGCTCAGATGTGCGATACAACACACAAACAAACTATAAAGAGACATGACGACGTCTGTGATCGCGTGGCGCGTCTTCTCCGCGAGAGGTGGTTCGTGAGCGAGTGTTCCGTCGACCGGGCGCACCGGGTCTAAAGCCCGACCTCGTAATAACAACACCTACCGAGATCTGGGTTTTAGATGCCGAGGTTTGCGGCCCGAACCGGGACCTGGCGGCAGGACAAGATCACCAAATATGACGTCGAGTTTCTAAGAGCGGCGCTCCCCGACCCGCAAAGGCCTCGCAGATTCCAATCCATCACTATCCCTATGAGTGGCGTATGGGACTCCGAATCTGCGAGCACGCTCTTGAGGCTCGGCGCCACGAAAATGAATCTTATGGATCTTACCGTCTTAACGTTGCAAGGAACCTTGAAGATATACCGCTCGCACCGGGTCCATAGGAGCGAGGGCTATTATCAAGCAAGGACACGGACAGCTGATTCTTAACCTCACGTGACATCTTTTAACCACCATTTTTATTAAGGCGAGCACTGCCGAGTGTGCACACGTATTGTAAATGATTAACAAATCATCACAATATGTTATATATATACCCTTTAGCAGGGGACTTTATTAAGATCACAGAAGGTTATTTTAAACTGGCTTTCAGCCGGCATAGATATTGGGTCGTACGTGGCTGAGCTCACGTACTAAGTGCAAGCATTTTACTAACGATAGTTTTTCTGGCAATAACTTTGGCCTAAAACTTGGTTCGTAGTATTTATGGAAAAACATCGTGTGCTTCGATTTCTCACGGGTTATCAAGTTGCAAAAATTGCAGATGCCCGAATTCGTCTTTTCAATCGTCTTTAAATATGCCTGGGACTCCCCATGACCTGTAAGAACTTATGTGATGTGGTAAGTCAGTTCTTCGCCGGGTCTACCCATCTAAACCCTGATGTCTGGGATAAGTGCTTTGATGGGTGCGTGTACGCTGAATTGTTTAGTCCGTTCTTCGGTCTTGACCTGGTTCAAACGTGAGATGAAAAAAAATAATTTATAAAGAAATCTTTCCGTGTTTAAATTCGTGACTTCTCAAACGCCGTTCATTTGCCACCAAACCGTTTTGTTCGGTGCTATGGCTTCCGGTGCGTTTCTATCCGATGCGTATCTACTGTTGAACACAGAGAGTCTCCTCTGCCCGCGCACGTTGTTATCGAACTGTATATTTAGACAATGTTTATACTATATAATCTATCAGATTTGTAGAGGATCATGCAGGTTGAGCTTAGAAACTAGCTTTACCGTAGTAGTAAAGCGTAACGCCTAGCGCGGTGCACACGTTAATTTTTAAGCAAGTTAGTTTACTTGTTAGAAGTTTAGAATCAATGGCTAAACTAAGAAACAAACTAGACAGCCCAAAGCACGCCTTTTTTTAAGTCAATATCGCGTCCACCATAGACTTTGCTTGTTTCACAGTCCTGCGGCTATTGTACATTAGTTATCTTTGCCAACATTTGGTCGTCGTCGTAAAAGAAAAAAATTGCGCCTAATATCGTTTATATCCGCCATTTTGAAGAGTAGTATTCCATCAAGCATTTTTAATATGTTGGCGGCATTTCATGCATATTTAAGAATGCAATATATTCTCCGGTCTTTGCAGTGCGTTTACGCAGTGTTGAGATTATGAGCTTAAAAACTTTGCGTCACTGATCCTATATGCAAATAAATTCCATCATATATATATATATATATATATATATATATATATATATGGGCATGAATATGTTGGGCCAATTATAACCAGTCGTATTGGCAGCCAGCCTTCTTCGTGAAAAAAAGTGCACTCTTTTCTACATTGGCCTGTTTTGCTATCTATACAAGGCTTTCGCAGATTATTTGCACTTGTAGCCGTGCACAGCTTATAGCTTGTATCCACGACAAACAAAACACGCCTTAGCGTGCGCCTCCGACCCATTAGCCTTCATCAACTGAGCCCCACACTTGATCAGATGCACGGTGAGCCGTCGCTCTAGAATCCAGCAAAGTCACCACATAAGGGAGCCGACATATATATATGTATATATATATATATATATATATATATATATATATATATATATATATATATATATATATATATATATATATATGATAACATGCACTTATTCACCACATTATTGCTAGTCAACTTTACATTACTTCATATATTGCACCTTTCATTGCACAGAAGTTGTATCCAGTTCCGTACAATACTCTTTTCTATATATGTTGTTATGCCACAATACCTGCATTTGCAGTTGTCTGTAACAAAACAATATTTCTCAAGCAGATCTACCGGCAGTAGCCATACCACGTAGTAATGTGCGTAAGTTTTGCAAAATTGCTTGCTATCGGTCTGTTCTAAATGCCGGAATTGGTAGTTTGAACGGAATTAGTACTTGACCCCAATTATCAAGTCTTATAGTATTTTACCCTGCTGCAGTGTTAAAGTGATAAAAATCACGTTGATTCTAAAAGGTTCAGAGGGGTATAAGGTAGATTATAAAAAGGCTCATACAGGTCTTGATAGCTGCTTCTCCCAAATTGACAAGAAGCATAATTGATGCAGTAGCCTTTGCTCTCTCTTTTGTTAACTGTCCCGTAGAACTGTGGTGGTAACGTTGTGAACTCTAATCATGGTGGTAAATTTATAAACACGAATCGTGGTGTTGACGTTCCAAGTATGTTAGATATTCGAATAGTTGTAGGTTTTCGTTGTCAACTCAAATGTGCTTAGCGTAAGCCGCATATCGTCCTCTCCGACTACCAGTAGGACTTTTGTCTTTACCATGTTTATAGTGAGCCACGCGTCATTTCTTGCATCACACGTGCGATTTAGAAAATATTAGTTTCGATCCATGGGAGAGAGCAAGGTCACCTATGGGGAAAGGTCGCCTCGGACTAACAGGCGCAACATCTGTCGAAACCACAGATTAACGCTGGCAGACAAAAGATTATTCATAAAAATAAGGACAAGGCTTCACCCAGGTAATTTGGAAGACTGCTTCGGCGTTAGCTAGACGCGCATTTAAATTGTAAATTAGCAGAAAAAGAATCGTGGCGGTTTGCCGGGTTGAGAAAAACGATCGAAGGCTTTTATGGGTGATCGGAACTTTTTCAGAGAAGAGTGGCTTACAGCTGTATCATCTTAACTAGGCACCATGCTAAACCCACGCATGGCTGCCGCCATAAAGATAGAAGCCTTCATATACGAATCCTTCCTTTTTGGGTCATGCGGGGAGATGGCTGACACTGATAGCCTTCATTGGATAGCTGCAAAAAAGCTCTAGATCTCAAAGCGTACAGTGGGGAATAAACTTATAAAGACGAGCAGCTAAAAAAGAAGGAGTATCTGCATATATATACTAGACCCCGATGCCTATAACTAATTAACGAATTAACGACAAAATACCAGGCGACGTGACCATCCTCTTGCGGTAACATTGCCATTGGATAATACAATGTTCTGTACTTCTTGTACGCACTGGGTGGGTATTGTAGCGGAGCATGCTGAGACAAAGAGTAAACATAAATACGCAGATCTCGAATGAGCTATATCGTATGCCAATTGCTATGAGACCTTGCGGCCTATGAGCGCCAGAACGGCCTTTCAAGTTAGAAGTTTATTCGTGACATGACTATTAGGAGGCAGTGGCGGAGGACCAGCACGAAGGACATTATTGAAGCCAGTTGTAGTATCTTGCAGTGTGTAACAACTATGTTTCTTTTATAGTTGGAACTATGGGAGAAGAAAATGAGCTACTAAAGCTAAATCTTTTGGAACAATGATACTAAATATAATAGTTGCAAGTGTCTAGTTAAACTGTTTATTTTTAATTGTCAACTTAATGTAATTTAATAGTGTGTATTAAAACCGCGTACCATAATAACAGCCGCTTACTAATTGGTATTGATTTTATAAACTTATCAATGAATTGCTGTTGTACAGTATTCTACTCCTCGCTCAAGGATTCATAAGCTCTTCAAAATGTTGCTGCAGCTAATGTTCTGGCTCTAATTTGTCGCCTCAGCATATCCCACATATCTTCGTTGGGTTTTGGATCGAAAAGTTAACGCTGACCACTTCAATAAGCTAATTTGCGCTTCTACGACGTGCCGCCGAACCATGTTCTAGCATTGCTGTGCATAAAAATGAAGTAATCACCAACCGCTCTTGCATAAGGCAGGACGTGGGGTGTTCGAGTCTCATTAGCATAGTGTTGAGCAGTTCAACCTTTTTCTTCTCTGAGAAACGTTGGCTTGAAGAGCCTCCTGGGTGGCTTCTGGGTGGGGTTCGGTTCTCTTACCTCAGGAAATTGCACGCCAAACTATAATTAAATCGCAGTCGTAACTGCTACATTTTAAAACGCAAGTTAACCGCCCCCACCCCGTTGCCACCGTACTCTTTCGCGTCTATTGTTACAGTTTAGAGACATACTAGGCAGATAATTTTGAGATTTGGGGTTTGCTACCCAGCAGCTAGGATCTTCTGAGAATGCCCCCTGAGATTATTCAAGCCAGAGGTAAAAATTCATCAAATCATGATTTTAGAGTGAGTGTAAGCATTGTAAGATGCAGTTATAATAATAATAATAATAATAATAATAATAATAATAATAATAATAATTATTATTATTATTATTATTATATAGCGGTTGGCTTAACACCTCCCTACAGGAGAAATTGCATCACCCATCACATTTAATTTTGGGCGTATTCTGTACTTATAACAGCAGCGCCATATTGTAAAAAGTTACTCACGTTTGAAAGACAATTCAATGTTTCAAAGCATGACCAAAAACAGTACACTGTTTGCAGAGCCTACCAGCGATAAGGGCTCCCCTCGCTATATATATATATATATATATATATATATATATATATATATATATATATATATATATTAGAGGTTATCCTTGTTCCTAAGGGAAAAAAAACTGCAATTCTTCTAACCACAGATCAGGACTCATGATCCTTAAAAAGCGCCCATAGAAAGGCTTGGCATTGCATCTGCCACCTTACATACGGGCAGTCCCTGTCGGAGTCCATCTGCCTAAACCGCCTCACCCCCGCCGTTGACGATACTCGGAGAAAACTGCATCCGTGTCAACAGGACCCTGACGCGACCCGGGTCATGAATTGCAAGACGAGGAGATGACCACTCCTCCCTCCTTTCTAGCCTAACGACGAGCGGACGAATTGCAGAACAACTTCAGGGACTGCCAATGAATATTGAAAACTGTCATTCCCAACTGTTAGCACATGGAATGTACCCCGCGCAGTGGATGCGGGCCTAACTCGCGCTTATTTCAAAGCCGGGCTCTATATACGCCGGAGCAATTTGCTTACTCACAGACAGTAGGCAAACTGTTTGAAAACACAGAAATGGATAGACCTTCATTCTCTGTCGAATGACCAGTGCAGCTTCCGACCGGTCTACGAGCTGTGGTTAAGAGGCAACACCGGTTTTGTGACACACATATTAAAATGAATGCATGCACATTCATCAAGCTAGTATTTCAACGTACTCTGTCGAATGAATCACTCATGTGACTTCTTCGAATTTGCATCGACAAAGGCTTTGTTGAATGTGAGAAGAAAACGAACGTAGTGTGCGACTCACAAATACAGTTTCTCTTTGTAGTTATAGCAAGCAGTGCTTATAACCCACCGATATCAGGCCGTCTTTCATCTATCTATGTCGCCAATATATATTTTTATAGGGCAGCTGCTATAAAATTGACATTTGTGTCTATAAATATTGCAAATTATGCTAAATATTCGCTATCATTATTACTTGAGTGCACCGAGCTAGAAAGTCACAAGCTTAACCGATACTTGGATCACTTGTAATCTACCAACACACACACACACATATATATATATATATATATAATCAAACGCATAAAATATTTTTGTTGTAGATCATGATTAGTAAGGACGGAAGTGAGGAGTCTATTGGCAGTTTAGATGGCCAGCAGTTACAACAGGCGGGTTCCCAGGGCGAAACGCAGCCTCAGCCTCGTAAAGAATCGGCGTTGCAGGGTTCCTGTACTGCTGCCGGCGATAACCAACCACTGTTGCTGGACCCAGCTAAAGCTGTCAAGTAAGTAGGTGTTACACGTAACGAATTTCCGTAACGAATAAGGCGATGTTACTATTATTATTATTATTTACATAATTTATTTAGGATTTATATATACATGTGAATGTTTAAATCCACGGCGCCGATGGTTCACTCCTCATCTATCACTCGTGTCCGAGTGGGAGTCTTGCCCGACCCCTGACGCGAAGACGCGGGTCCACCCAGTCTTTCATAGTTCCAAGCACCGAAATCGCGTTACCTCTCTGAATCTCTAGGGAAAGCCTTTAGCAGAAGAAAGTGCCCGCCCTCTTGTCCATCGTAGCCTGCTGTAAAGCGTCGCCAACCTGGGAAATTGGCGTTGTTGTGAGGGGCCCAGGGCCACCCAGCGTCTCGAATGCGAAGGGTGAAAAGTGGTACGCCCGGTATTATTATTATTTACATGTATGGCAATTTCTATTATTACTCGAATGTCGCTGATCACTCAACATCATCTTGGCGTTGCCTCTCTGAAGCTCTAACGACACCCTCTGTCGGAGCAACGCGGTCGATCTTGGCTCCGCTGTGGCCTCAAAGAGCTTCTTTCCAAGCTCTTTCGTCAGCTTTTTGAGTGCATCCTGGCCCCAAACGCCAGATGACTCGACTCGAGACCAAACGCCACTACCACGTGGTCTTCAAGAAGATGAGCGTAATAATAATAATAAGAAGAAGTGCATTTATTTTAGTAGTATAGTAGTGCATTCATTTGTGTACATGTTGTGAATGGTATTATATCCCCTTTTATGATAACAATAAAATAGCGTTTCAATCAATAATTCAATCATTTATTGCCTACTTCTTCTAGAGCGAAGAAGGCTAAGCCTGCGCTGCGCCGGGAGGCAACCAAGTACCCTGTCGACGATGCCGGTGGCCAAAAGTGGTCCGCCGGAACCAGCGGCGGACCTGCTGGCGGCGGCGATATTGGACCAATCGCTGCTTCTGTGGCTGCTGGTCGAAAGGACCTATCGACATCAAAGCCTAGCCGTTCACCTAGCCAAACGCCGGACACCAAACGTCGAAGCAAGGCCAAATGGTAGTGCGCCCTCAAGTTCGTTGCTTTGTTGATGTCATTGCGCACTGATACGCAGATGACTTCTTCATCGGAACCACCCCGTATCCACCAATTTAGCGAACGCCTTTTTGACATTCATGTTGCATATATATATATATATATATATATATATATATATATATATATATATATACATGTATTTATATATATGTTTATGTATATATATATATATATAGGGACGGGTACACACGCTCGCATTCGTTCCTTACTCGTCGCTGTAAGCATACATATATTGAAGCGCGCCAGACCGAGTTGGGCCGACAACAGACTAGAATAACGGCAGTTTTAATAAAGGTAGTACTATTAATGATGATAATAATAGTAACAATAGTAACAACAACAATATGAATAATAATAATACGATTGTGTAAATAGCCTCGTGAAAGACAGACAGATGTCTACAGACTGTTTTAATCGATGCGTGGCTAAGCCTCCTACATAATCACGGTAGCGATCATACGTAACATTCATATACACCCTAAGTAAGGTGCACACGTGTGATTTAAATGTTAGGGCTTGAACTCGTTGTTGTCTTTTTACATCATCATGATAGTCTTAAATAGTTAGGCTTTAAGAAATAATTCTTTATAGCTAGTCAAATTTTAAGTAATTAGTAAAGGTATGGGAGAGAGAGAGAGCGAGAGAAAGCGAGAGCAATTACATAAGTGAGAGAAATACGAACGAAAACTAAAAGCTTTAAATTGTCGTTGTTTTATAATGTCCTTGGCAGCAATGCTAAACAGGAGTATTAACTACTCGGGCCTCTGATGAGGACATAAATCACATGAACCTTCGACGATCGCTTTGGTGGGCAAGCCTGGTTGTCCGGTTATGTAGACATCATTGTTATATGTTCGGCAAAATGTATTTTGTAACTTAATTATATCTATATATATATATGTGTGTGTCTATTTGTACATAGATGCGCATATGTGTACATATAACATATAGGTCTAAAAACGCTTGTATGTACTTCTGTGAACATAACGTATCGATTTACATTGCAATATATTCTAGACAAATATATGACCAAGTACGTAAATAATACACTCATTATGCAATATGTAATTTAATAACCCCTAAATAAATATATTAACGCTGATCTGCAGTTCTTTATTTAAGGAATTACTGTAGAAATGACGTGACAGGTATGCATACACGTTTCTTATTGTATGCGCTACTAACCGATGCAATAGCTATGATCCATGCGAAACGACGTGTTATGACAGCCACATTTGCATCAAAGTGTCTTATTAGCTAGGAACCTTCGTTCCTCGTAAACCTTGCAAAGTTTTTTAAAAAAAACATGATAAAATACCGACATAGTTTCTGCTCTGTATTTTAAATATATTTTTTAGAATTTGCGCAAAAGCTTGTAAATGACATTGCGAAACATTTGATATACATATACGTGTTATGTACAAATCATGGCTGTCCATAATATACAGGGTGTTGCAGAAATTTTTCATAATAGAATATAAAAATTGTGGAGCTCGTTAAAGCAAATATTTTTTTCAATGGAACATGGTCTCTGAGAAGTCTTGTTTCGGAGTGAGAGCGAAATTACTACAATTTGTGACACTAGTGTTTTTGCCCGACATAGGAGCATAAAATGTGCTTTTGCGAGACAAGTGCTCATTTCTTATCATATCGTTCCCGGCCGCTTTGCCTCTAGGCGCCCTTTCAATTGCTCTGACAACTTCTTCGATTGTGACCTCGCAAACTACCCATTCCCGCGCAAACTCTGTATCTTTGTCCCACGGCCCATTGTAAACAATTATTTTTTTTGGAGTGGTGTCGGCTCCCTGTAACATACCAGCAAAGTGCTTAATCAGTCTCTCAGTCTCCACTGGACATTGCTGTTTTCTGTTATGTTTTAGCCACTTGTGAGGATGTTCCTCTGCCTCTTGTAACAACTTCCACTCTTGGCTTTCCCAGTACTTCTGTTTTTCTTCCTTGTATGCCCTTTGCGTCATTTTCTTTACCATTATAGCAAACGGCCTTATTACCGGAAACATCTTTACGTAGTCCCTAGATATATATATATATATATATATATATATATATATAGGGACTACGTAAAGATGATATATATATATATATATATATATATATATATATATACAGGGTGTTGCAGAAATTTTTCATAATAGAATATACAAATTGTAGAGCTCGTTAAAGCAAATATTTTTTCCAATGGAACACGGTCTCTGAGAAGTCTTGTTTCGGAGTGAGAGCGAAATTACTACAATTTGTGACACTAGTGTTTTTGCCCGACATAGGAACATAAAATGTGCTGTTGCGAGACAACCAGTCCTCCTATACAGAAACTAAACACACTGTCGGGTTCCGAAGAATATACAATACCGGTCAGAAGATGCGACACGGTCGTTTAGAAGAGAATTCGTCAAAAATGAAGTTTTATTAGCTTTCACGCCAAATACTTCAGAATCATAACCCTACGACCACCCACGTGTTCAAAGCTAACATATTCAGCAAATGCGCATTTCATGACGATCATTTTGGTACCAAACCTATGGCAATGCGAGCTGCGGTTGCGGAGTAATTAAGATTTTTCGGCGGGATGTCCAGATTAAGTGCATGTAAAATGACTGTGTGGCGACGTTCACTACCGCCGACGTGTCGCGCGACAGCCGCAGCGCGTCATTTTTCATGCACTTAATCTGGACATCCCGCCGAAAAATCTCAGCTGACCATTGGCGCTTTACTTTTGTGGATGACGGCGCTCTAATGCTTGACTACTGCGAGTTCTGGATTTTGAGAAGAGGATCAAAAAATGTGCCCAAGTTTCGTCACCCGTGACAAGGACGAACGACCCCCGTCAAATTTTGTCTCGAAGACCCGCGCTACTTTTTCATCCTGTTGCAAATCACGAGGTATCCGTATTTGGTGAGTTCAAAATTGTCGGAATCTCGTGGCAGGACTTGTTATCCAAAGCCAACGTCTCACCTAGCGACGTCTATGCTATCTTAGAGCTTTTGTCAATCGCAGTGTTCGCACGAGTGTCATTCTCGTTGTCTATTGCTGTGCCTTTGTAAATCCTTCGTGGAGTTTTTGAAGTTTCTGTTGTATTCATGCACACTCCAAAAGGATTGTCGAAAGAAACTCATCTCTGTGTTTAAACGTTTTTCCTGCGTTTTTTAAAACGAAGTTTTTGCATGGGCTGCTATGGTTGAATGGAGGATCGTTAGCAGGTCTACGACCAGCCGCTAGCGCCTGATAAGCGTGTTAGACCGCAGTTTGCTTTGAAGCTAATGCCTGTGTCGGCTTGATTTCGTACAATATTCGAAAGTATGCCTAGCTTTATTTAAACTATGTAAGAGCAAGATTTGGCATATCTTTAGAGATTAGGTTTAGTATTCTAGGCGCCTCCTAGTTAGTGCGCCATAGTCGTTAGTAACAGTTCAGAAATGTAACTTTTTATTTTTGTGGGATTCACCGTCAAAATATATCTTTTGACAACCTGTATCTTTAGCTATACGAGGTGTGTTCAAAAAGTATCGCGACTTTTGAATTTTCGCGGGTTACGTATATTCGAATTTCGATTTTTTGTGGCGTTATGTTGGTACTCATGTCTCTCACTTATGCCGACAAGCTCGGCCATTTTGAATGTTCACTTAATTGTTGACAGCTGCTTTGCTTGCACGTGTTTTGGATCGTCTTCGATTTTTACCTATTCAAAAAATTGATCAAAGAACCTGTATCAAATTTTGTGTGAAAAACGAAATTAAGTGCGCGGATGCATTTCGAATGTTGACTGTGGCATACGGAGAAGCTACCTTGGACCGAAGCAACGTTTATCGGTGGTACAAAATGTTCTCAGAAGGCCGAGAAGATGTGAACGACGAAGAGCGTTCCGGACGCCCGAGCACTTCAACAACAGACGAAAAAATTAATGAAGTGGAGAAAATGGTATTGGCCAATCGTCGAATCACCGTTAGAGAAGTTGCTGAGGACCTAAACATATCGATTGGCTCGTGCCATTCGATTTTTATCAATGATTTGGGCATGAGACGGGTCGCCGCGAAATTCGTACCAAAATTGCTCAATTGCGACCAAAAACAGCATCGCATGAACATTGCTAATGAGATGTTGGACTCTGTCCGCGACGACCCAAATTTGCTCCAGAGGGTCATAACTGGTGGTGAACGAATCGTGGGTTTATGGTTATGACGTGGAAACCAAAGCTCAATCATCTCAATGGAAGCTGCCGCACGAACCAAGACCGAAAAAAGCGCGCCAAGTTCGGTCGAATGTGAAAGTTTTGCTGACAGTTTTCTTCGATTGCAGGGGCGTGGTGCATCATGAGTTCTTGCCACAGGGTAGAACGGTCAATAAGGAATATTACCTGAAAGTTATGCGCAATTTGCGCGAAGCAATCCGCCAGAAACGCCCGGATTTGTGGAAGAACAAAAGTTGGCTTTTGCACCACGATAACGCCCCTGCTCACACATCGTTGCTTGTGCGCGAGTTTTTGGCCAAAAACAACACACTAATGATGCCGCAGCCACCGTATTCCCCAGATCTGGCCCCCTGTGACTTTTTCTGGTTCCCTAAACTGAAGAGGCCCATGAAAGGACGACGTTACGCTACGCTTGACGAGATAAAGACGGCATCGAAGGAGGAGCTGAACAAGATTAAAAAAAATGGTTTTTTGAAGTGCTTCGAAGATTGGAAAAACCGTTGGCACAAGTGTATAATATCTCATGGGGATTACTTTGAAGGGGACAAAATAGATATTCATGAATAAATGAATAATTTTTGAAAAAACACAAAAGTCGCGATTTTTGAACACACCTCGTATCCGTGCAGGTGACCTCATTGAGAATACTGCTTCACTCATAAGCAGTACTTGAGCGCCGTTCTTTCTGTTTAAAGCGTAGGAATTTCGAACTGTGCAGTCGCATGACGCAGCCTTTCATATCCTTACATAAACATACAAGTATATTGATGACACACCTGTGTCACATGTACGTTGCGCAAGCAAGCAGGCCCATGGCGGTCGAGCTTTGTTAGGTAAACCAATATCGTTGGTATCGATTTCATCAGCCTGATACGAGGCTCGTATATACGCCAACGATATTTTTGGCTACGACATCTGCAGTTTTGTGATGTTGCAAGCACCTGAACTGCAGGGCCCTGTGAGGTTTTATTAAAACCTTCAGCTGTTGTACCTGTAATATAGTAGCACGCTTAGTTGACCGGCGTTGCTTAGTTGACCTGAACTGAGTAGGAGGCTGCAACGGCCGTGCGTTGCAACGGAATCTGCTACCGTCGAAACTGGCCTTTGTCTGTGCACACAGTTCCTACTGAAGCAGTGCTTTTTATAAGCGGCTCGATCGCTTATACGTGGCTTGTGGACAGCTGGGACGCCTAATTTTTTAAACAGTCTCCTTTGTTCACGTTGAATTGCATGATTCAGTTCTATTGGAATCTTATTGCTCAAATCCAATTTTTTTAACACTTAAAATACCATATGTGTGTGTGTGAATGTAGCATAACGTTTACCCATATCTGCAAATCCTAGGAACGATGCATCGAAAGGGCATGCCGAGACCAAGTTAATGGCTTCTATGTCAAAATCGGCGGCCAAGGCATCGCCATTCTATTTCGTTGTGTGAGTTTTATATATGACGAAATAGAATAAAAGCTAGCTGCGCAATATCGTACTTAGACGCACAGCAGACCAAGCAGGTATGCTGCCAATAAATGTTCTTCGTCTCCATTGCGCCACATTCAGAATCCATATGCGCTGTAGTGGTCTATTGAATTTAACGGACAGCGCGTTTCTACGTGACTACGGTGGCTCTTCAGACAACAAGCAAACAATATTTGGTTGCCAATAAGTTTTACCTTCTTTTTCATTTTTTGATTTGTCTCGTTTCCTTTAAAAGCCATAGGGTTTGCTCTGACCGGCCACGCATCAACGTATGGGAGAACCGCGATTTGGTGTAATAACCCGTCCATGGCGGCGTCCAGTTGGGTCCAGTTCAATGATTCAACCCCCCCGTATCAGGTGTGATTTGGTGGTTTGGTGAACTTAGTAAGCCGGTGACAACCGATTCTGCGTTGTTGTTGTTGTTGTTTTTGTTGTTGTTGTTGTTGTTGTTGTTGTTGTTGTTGCTGTTGCTGTTGTTGCTGTTGTCGTTGGCCACCTTCATTAACTTAATGGTGATGGGGGGAGGGTTTCGTTTCGCGACGCTAGCGGCAGCCTCGTCGGCAAGACACAAGTTGGACGGATTATTGCCCGACAAACGCTCGCCCGTCTAACATTGTGTTTGTTCCTAGTTTTTTGCTCACATTTTGCTAGTCCCGCATTTTTTGCTCACACTGTCTTTCTTCTTTTTAGGCTCAGTTCTCTGTCTCTTCGACCTGCTTCGTTCACTCGCTGTCTACTTGGCTGTGTCTGTTCTTGTTGTCTTTCTGCGTTTCCTTGGTTGGCGTCGTTTTTTTTTTCATATCAACGATCAACGAGAGACGTAGAATAGAAGTAGAAATACGTCGATACGATCTGCCACCACCAGCCAGAGTTACCACCACCACCACCATCATCATCCACACCATGACCTCTGCCATTGACCTCTTTGCGAGTAAGGGGCAAGCGACCGTGAAAGGGCACTCCTATTTCATCTACAGACTCGACACAGGACACTATACATTAGTCTCGACGACGACGACCACGACGATGATGATGATGAAAGCGACTGTCAACCACGGTGTCGACCGCTGGCCAAATCTCTGGTACACGGCGATGCTATGAGTAAGTGGGTGCTAAATGCCAATACCAACGTGCCACAGCATACGCACGACAGATGGTCTACGTTGACAAGCTAGCAGGACACAGCCAAACGCCGAAGGCGGTTTATATATATATAGTAAGTTTGAAAAAATACCCTGAAATATTCAAAACAAGAACAACGCGAGAGTATTTAATTAAAAGATTTTAATCTTTAATTCCGATATATACGATTTTGAATGGAACACAATATCGTGAGATAGAGACTTTTTGTTTTTCACAGGTTGTACGCGGGACAGCAATGTTTGCTGTTTTTTACATCCATTTGGCTCTATTACACCAGTATTCGTTTTCGTAGTGGTCTGTTAGTTTGCTAATAATCGTAAGATTTTTAACGACACTTTACTCGTCAAAGAACACATGACACAGTCAAATTCGGCGTTCAAAATGACAAATTCTTGAAGGCTAGTGAAAGTCCCCGTTAGCATGATTTCCAGTCCGGGACACCTCATCCTCAAAACATAAATTGTCTCACTGACTGTAGGGGCTTGTGGCATCACCTCGTTGAAACCAGAGTACAATCGCGTCGATTCCGTCATAATGGCTATTCGTGAACCACGTGGGGGTTCTTGGTGATTCTCGATTATTCAGAGGCTACCCTTTTGTTCACCTGTTAAGTCATTCTTCCATCAGGTCATACTTCCTTCGGATAAGCTTCGTTACTGTGGTCGTATGTGTTATCTTTACCTGAAATATCGTTTCAAGCCAAATTGAGGCTTCGAAACGTTGAAGCTGGCTCCGATAGCCCCATATGCGGACACCATCAGGCTTATGTCACGATCTGATTAAATAAGCCAGTCATTTGTGATACATACAGCTATACGTGTCGACCGGGAAAGTCTTAGATGAACGGAACTCTGCTGATGACTTCTTGCGGGAGACTTTACAGACTGGTTTTGCTAGAACTGACTCGCGTCTTTCTAGACCTTAAATTTTTCGAATAAATTCTAAACA
The DNA here is from genome assembly GCA_003439945.1 of Dermanyssus gallinae. Taxonomy (NCBI): domain Eukaryota; kingdom Metazoa; phylum Arthropoda; class Arachnida; order Mesostigmata; family Dermanyssidae; genus Dermanyssus; species Dermanyssus gallinae. The sequence goes on from QVRM01003418.1 coordinate 77,093, forward strand.
CTTAGGAATTGCAATCAGGTCCTAGTGATATTTTGGCTGCATGTGCGATGGTCAGCGAATCAGTCGAAATTTCATCTTCAAAGCCTTGCGAAGGCGAGTTTGCTCTCTGCACGCGTTGTCAGTGGCGAACTTAATACATGCCAGAGCAAAGACCTTAACATGGTGATACAAATCCTTAAAAATCGCCTTTGCTGGGGGACCGCAGATAGCATTGCCGAGAAACATACTATTGTACTAATACTTCCTTTCGAGTCGTTGCCCCATATCGATGGGTCTGTTCAAGGTAGCCCCCGTAACGATATCTCGCCTTTATGTTTAGCATGGCGCCCACAGGCTTTCCCCGGTGTCAGCACTGAGGTCGAAACCTAGCAGAGTCATCGTAATACATTTTGCGTTTCCCGTTCCTCTCTTGGGAAAAAGCAACGGTAACGTGTGCTGATCTTTATTTTACGAGCAGGAATACACTCGGTTGAGCTGTCCAAGTCCGACTCAACCTACCTGTCGGACAGCATCGACCCCGTCATCTACAGCTGTAGCAAGTCGCCGCTGTGACAGTGCCAACTCTGCCACCACTGTGAATCAGCTACAGCGACAACACCTTAAGTTACTGCCGTCCGGTTGAGTGCGGCACGAAAACGAGTGTTGTTACTGATTCGGTTGCCTCGGCTATGCAACAGCGTTAACGTCCTCCGTTCAAGCGCAACATGACGTCAGCAAGCCAGTAGATCTCGAAGACCGGTAGATGGCGCTGGTCTCGTTGGGCGTGTTCGTACATCATCGCTCATACACAGTCAACTCAGAGCACATCTACTTCGTGAGTTTGTAGCAGTTGCAGTACCAACGAACAATGGCTGGCAAACTGCCAGCAGCTCAAGAGATCTCAATTGCATTCCCAAAACTGCGCATCAAAACAAGACTCAACCTGGAAGACGCAGGCGCAGACGGAACTGCTGTTACCGCCTGTCTCTCGTCGTCGTCTGCTTGTTTTACCCACTAGACGGCGCGCTTCAAGCACCAGGCCGGTGTTGGTTAGCGGATCAAAAGCGGCGGAGCTGTAGAACCAGCTTCGAATTAAAACATTTTTAAGGAGGTTGCTTTTAGTTCTAGACCATCCTCCGTTCTCTACGGGCTGGGAACTCACCGAACGGTATGTCTTCAATGCAACGAGGGCCGGACATATTGAGATATCTGGGGTTTCTCTAACAGTCCTTGCAGCAGCACGACCGCTGACTCTTAGCTGTTTGGTCTATCATCTATTCTCAATGAGCCTCGGTAGATGACAACTAGTCCTCTAGACCACATCGCCACTGTAGACTCACCAGCGGCCCGCTATCTATCGCCGTCATTTACCGTGTCTCGTCTTGTGTGGGAATGTTGCCTTCGAACAGATTAATCGTCGGTTGAACCTAGTGGCGTGGTGCATTCGCGTGCGCCTCGCGACCAAAGGATTTACATAGGTGACGCACAGGTTCGAGCCCCACCGTTGCACATTTGCATATTTATGGGGTCCGTCTGACGAAGCAATGGAAGAGCAGTTCCGTGGGCGTTCAATGTTGGCTAAAAGTCTGCTCGAAAAAAATTTAGGTTAATCAAAATTAAGCGCAAAGTGCTAGGACAGACAGTAAGTGTCGGTACGCAAGCACCGTGAGTACGTTCGAACCTCAGCAGTTATTATAGAAGCTATGATTCAAAGCTATATAAGCGTCCGGTAATGAATCGAATACGTCGCCCATCCTTCGATTTCCCCCAGAATATTGCAAACTATCGTGCCTGTATCTAGATGGACTGTTTATCCATCATATGTTAACAAAAATAGTAAAACATATACATATGTAATTTAATGTTCTATATATTCAATCTGCCCACGAAGTAGGGCTGGGGTCCAGGGGCTGACGAAAAGCAATCTCCGGCACTAATTCTGAAGCCGAAAACGGCGTCGAGACCGTTTCTGCAGCCAAGGTACTGATGACGAAATATCCAAACGCGGTGGCCGCTGCGGTCACAGAGATGTTTCGTCGGGGTTTGCTTCCTATCGAATCGAAGACCGCAGATCTAATTCTATATCTACCTGCCCAATTACTTGCTGAGATTCCTGGCCAAGAGGTTGGAGTTTATCGCAGAGGCACACCTCTGAGACATTGCAAAGGGGACTGTTTTCCATCTGACTTAAAATATGGATTTCGAAAAAAAAACGCTCTATAGTTCGCGGTCGCTTTCTGGCCGTTTGACTCGTCGCCAAAAACGTTTTATTTCCAACATCCTTTAGTTGGAACGGATGCAGTGCAGTTAACATACTTTTATCATCGATACCACTGACAGTCGGAGCCATCTTCGATCTTACCGTGGTACCGTCGGCACATCGTAAGGACTGTCAAGTGGAGTTCAAGTTACACCGAGCTAAGAGATGGCCACATCTCTTTTAAACCGATTCTCTCTTTTCTTAAACGTCCATGTACAAGCAATGCAAATGGCCTATAACACATATAATATAAACCATATTGACAAAAACAATTAAATGTTCTATTAACACGGTCGCAAAATCAAAGAACGTGAAGTTTGAAAGGATAATGTCAGGACGAGAAGAGTCGGCACTACAAGAAACAACAATGCATCAGTCTCTCTAATCTCGGCAAACGTGCTGAAATCATGACCGCTTTTTACAAGGAGATTAGTGCCTTCAAATCCACTGATAAATGATAAAGAGATAATAGCTTACTTTACAAATCACTTAACGAGAGACTTCATATTGCCAGGTCAGGACCTTTTAGGAAAAGTTGTTGACTTTAGTGAGGACGAAGTCTAAGTCGCAATTATATCGAAGCAAAACGAGGCATTAACATGACCTGATCGTATTCTGCATAAGCATCTGAAGTCTAACATCGACGCTATGTGTCCTGTTGTAACACAACTATACAATGAATATGTTCGACAAGGCAAGATTCCTGGTGAGTGGCGAAAAAGTCACGCCGCCCTTTTAACAAAAATAAACTGATATGCGCTGTGTTTATTGATTTTCAAACTTGATTGCACACTGATTCACTTACCTCCCAAGGGACCATTTACTAGACACGCTTCGCACACGGTTCAACATAACGGGCTTCCTGTTTTAACCGGATTCATAAAATATTAGCGCACAGTATAATTTTGGGTTAAACGAACGGCGACTACTATGTACACACGCCTGTAACGCGACTATCGGGGTAGTCCAAGGAGATTCAGGTGATCAATGTTTTATTTTGCATGTCATTGGGTCCAGTCTGGAACACCTCATTCTCAAAACATAAATTGTCTCACTGACTGTAGGGGCTTGTGGCACCACCTCGTTGGAACCAGAGTACACTCGCGTCGATTCCGTCACAATGGCTATTCGTGAGTGACATGGGTGTTCTTGGTGGTTCTCGGATATCTAGAGGCCACCGTTTTGTTTACCCGTTGAGCCATTCTTCCATTAGGTCATACTTCCTTCGGATAAGCTTCGTTACTGTGGTCGTATGTGTTATCTTTACCTGAAATATCGTTTCATGTCAAATTGTGGCTTCGAAACCTTGAAGCTGGCTCCGATAGCTCTATATACGGACACCATCAGGCTTATGTCACGATCTGATCAGATAAGCCAGTCATTCGTGATACGTACAGCTATACGTATCGCTCGTAGGCCTAAGTCTGACCGGGAAAGTCTTAGATGAACGGACATTACGGACTGGTTTTCCTAAAACTGATTCGCGTTCTTCTAGACTCAAAATCTTTAGAATAAATTCTAAATACTTAGGAGTTGCGATCAGTTCCTAGTGATATGATGTTTTATTTTGCATGTCATTGAATTCACAGACTTACTGCGTGACCTTAAAACCCATTTTGTATTTTATGCCGACGATTCAATGAGATCATGGCGTTCCGGACGCTGAGCACAGTCTGCGCAGCGCCGCTTCCAACCACCGAAATGGTTTTCTGGTATATGAAAGTGGAAGACCACCGTCGTCTGTGGGAGACCCTACTCAAGAAGGAAGGCGAGAGGCGGTGTAGCATCACCCTATGACAGGAGTAGTGAAACGACCTGCAGGAGGGTGTTCCAGACATTAGTCTCTGTAAACTTATATTAAACATCAAACAATGGCTAAATCAGAGATAACATTCGATACCACCTAAATGCTGACTAGTCACGGGGAGTTTTAGCTCCACCTGTTCAGGACCGGGAAGGCTCCCAGCAGTGCGTCCAATGTGGCGATGGAGTCGAGGATATCCCAACCACACGATTCTGAGATGTCCAGTATGGGCGGAGTGGCGCGTCTCCGCTACGTTTTTAACAAGATCAACCCCGAGCACGCTGGGGGCTGACCTACCCGCAACATAGAAGGCTTTGCCCTAGTTACGTAAAGCGACGAAGTTTTTTAAAGTCATACTATCGTCAAAATCTAGGGCAAAAAGCCGCTGCACTATGCGCACCCGTTAGGTCTCTGGGAAAGAAGCTAGCCATGAAAACATCTGTAATACTGTAATTTCTAGTTTACGTTATTGTGCAACAGAGGTTGTTTTTACAATAGCAGAAATTAGAAGGTAATAATAACACCTCAAAAAGGATTAGGTCTGCCTGAGCTGCAATTGGAAGACATCTACGGAACCTTCCATCTTGTGCCTCCACCATACAACGATATACTACTGCATTCTACCTACACATAAATCTAGGATTAGAACAAGTGTGATGTACCGATGTGTGTCACTGCAACACACAGGTTCTACTAAAGGTGGATGCGCAAATATATATATATATATATATATAGAGAGAGAGAGAGAGAGAGAGAGAATTATTTATACATGAATATATACAGGATCGACCGTCTAAACTGGCTCATACGTTATCGCCTCTTTTTTGGCCCGTACCTAAATGAAACAGACATTTTTTTACGTCGACAAGGAAATATCTGACGAGCATTTTTATTTCATCTATCCCCTTTCCCCGCGCCCGCTCACGCTGATCACTTTTTCTATTCGGAGTCTAAACGGCATGAAACGCCGTGCCAAAAAGTACCCATCTATTTTTCAACGCTTTCTTAATGGCGGCAGTGAGTGACTCGACGTTGGCAGAAGTCGATTCTTGTTCGACTTTCGCTCTATCGCGTACAATGCATCACCTTCCAATGGATTTATAACCAAGACTGTTTGAAGAACCGAATGGCATCGAGAAGATATCTTGGCTATCGCAGCCTCAGAGTATTTGTCAGACTTTGAATCGCACCTGAGGTCCTCCTGCACAAGCCCACGCATGGCCGTTATAGCCATGCTAAATCCACGCGCAAAATTACTGATCGAGATTAAACGATTACTCAGAAGTGCGTAGTTGGACTGCGTCGATCAGTCATTGAGTCCTGCTTGTACACAGCACATCGTGTATCTGCCTCATTAGTATGTAGAACCCTGGATCTGTTTCTTCGCCAATTGCGTAATCGGTCGCAACTGTCCGCTGAACTGTCCGTTGACTCAGGAGCCGAGGAAATTTGCTATCTGGGCGCGTGTCCGTCCGACGCGCAGGACAATGGCTGTTGTTCGCTCATTCATGTCCGAGAATGACGCATCATCTCAGATCCTGGATAACATCCATTCGTATTCTACAGAACATAAACTTTCGATAGCCACCCATCGACCAGATGAGCGCGTTCCTAACACGACGAGAATTTGAATCGAAAGACGATTTAATTTAGATGGCAGAGTCTATATATATGTGAGTATTTGTGTGTACACATCGGACATTTAAAAGACGTCGGGACGCGTTGGGGGAACGAATCAAGGACGCATGTTGCCAAGGATATATATATATATATTGTGTCACATCGGCACAATGCTATAGAGAGGCGTCCACAAATCCGACGATGGATTGTTCCGCCTGGTGCAACTGGTCGGGCCAGATAACGTGTCACACGGTCACACACAGCGCCACGTAGAACCGCCGCCACGTAATAGGGCCAACGTATAAACATCACAAAGCACATCAGCAGATTCAATTTGAGCTTCGGAATTCCCATAACTTTTTTGATACATAATCGAACATTTGACCGTGCGGACACAAACACGCATTTATGCTTGAATTTATATATATATATATATATATATATATAACTCGAGTAAGACTCAAAACGACAGCAGCTCGGCAACTCGGCAGTGCTCGCCTTAATAAAGCCTTACATATATGTATATATATATTTTTTTTTGTACATGTTGTGCAGATATAGTGCAATTAGAGGGTATGTAGACATACCTTGTTTGGGCAGATCAAATAATCGATATGTAAACTATGAAGTTATGACGCACGCCTGGTTGTCTGACTAGAGACGGGACTAGGGTACAGGAGGCAGACACACGCATGAGACCGAGGGATCATGAAAACCGGGGATCGCGCACAGCACGTGATGAAAACCGTTCGCACGGTGAACCCAGTCACCACATGGCGGTTAGGTGGGCTTGGCCCATTTTATGCCTGGTTTTGTATTGCTCCGGTACTGAAAAAAACCCTCATCGATTCAGCAAACTGCACTACTCGAAGCGTCGTCTTAGCAAATAGGGCGTCCGTGAGGAGATAGACACGTCGGTTCCGGGTTGGGCAATGGTGGCCCAGTTCTCGCTTGAGGTACTATATATATATATATATATATATATATATATATATATATATATATATAGGGTCTTCCATAACCGTATGTACTTATTTTAAAGTTAAATATAACTTAACCAGAATATAGAAAAAAAAAACTTTTTCCTAACGGAAGAAGGAGGCGGAAACGTCTTGTTTAGGAGTAAAGATGAAAGTTATAAAAATACCTATTCTGCTTTTTTCCCAGAAATTTGCATACTCTGATTGACACCCGACGCAAGCTAGCAAAAGGCGAATAGCGGGATTTAGGATTTTATAAGAAGTCGATATGATGTCATGTCAAATGTTGAAGCTTTCGCGTTCAGAACCGTAACATTTTGCCATTACGGCCAAATATGTACACCCCAAAGATAAATTGAATGCCAATAGATAGCGACTAGAGCAATGGTGCGCGGTACGTCGTTGCGTAACCTTAAAATAGGTATATACGGCTTCATATATATATATATATATATATATATATATATATATATATATATATATATATATATATATATATATATATATATATATATATATATATATATATATATAACTTGTTGAGTTCTATTGAACTTTAAAATAAGTTCATATAAAAAATAAAAAAAATATATATATATGTATATATACATATATGTATCTATGTAGAACTACTATCTAAGTGGCCGGCCTAGTTTTAGTTACTAAACACAGGAACGTCAAAACGTCTGTCGATTCGCCAAACGGCCAGAGATAGTTAAGTTTACACATTGGTTAAATGAGATTCGACTAACTGTGCTGATATCTCAAACGTTGCAAAGTTTAGTAGTCAGCGACAAATTCGCATCTGATTTGCATGGAAGCCTCGTCGAGCTCCCGCAAACAAGCGCCGCGCTCGTGCGCTAATGCGCAGTTACTTTTTGTTGACTATCTTTTCAACCGTCATCTCACGTCTATGTCGCGTTTTTCCCGAGCTCCCGTACGTTCTACACCAACTCGAAAAGACACAAGTCTCACTTTGCTTTACGCAGATAGCTACCGTGACTGTGCAGCATTTATTGCTCCAATAACGAAAAGGGAAATGGTGTATGGCTACTTAATAATGGCGGCATATATATATATATATATATATATAATCGGCTCTCACTGGAAAAGTGCAACACTTCCTTTTCATGTCGACAGATATAAAGCCATATCAGCAGGTGGGATAAAATCTCATTAGCTAATTACACTGACAGACACGACGAAGCATGTCTAGCACGTAAAGACGAGTTGCTTTCGTAAATTGCGAATTGCTGCTGTGTGCAGCGTTCTTCGAAGTGTTATGCTATTTTTGTCGTTAATGTCGTTGTTGTTGTTGTTGTTGTTGTTGTTGCTGATGTTACTGTTTTTGCGGTTGCCTTTGTTTTTGTTGTTGTTTTTAGTGCGTTTACTGTTGTTGTGCTAGTTGTTACTGCTGTTGCTACCGTTATCGTAATTGCCGCAGTTGTTGTTGTTGCTACTGCTGCTGCTGCTGCTGTGATTCGTAGCATCATTATTGATGTTGCTGCTCTAGCTGCCTTGTTATTCTTCCGTTTTTTGTCGTTGTTACTGTGTTACTTTTCGTCATATCGTTGTGGCGGCCGTAAGTCGTCGTTATCACTTATCATTCTAAGTGGGCAAAAATGCTAATAGAAAGATACGCAAAACAAGCACGAGACGTAAAAACACGGACACGACATCGTACACGACGCGAAGACGCGACAAACCGTTTATTAGAATATTCACCGCATATCAGCGACCACCTCGAAACTACCCCAAGTCACAGCGCGTACGACCCCCGCATGCTCTCACTGGTAGTAGTAGCTCCGTAGTAGCCCGGCCGTCCACTGTTGTGGCACGTAGCTTGTCCGACAGGCCACAGAGGGCGCCACGCAAGTGCTTTGCTGTGTGCTACCGGCGGAGGTTCTTGCGAAGCTCACTCGAATTAGGCCCGCCAAAGGTGAAGCAGTAGAGGAGGTAGACGAGGTCTCGAGAGAGAAAGAGACTCGACTGGGCCAACAGAATATTGGGTCGACATGAAGTAACACAGGTCAGTTCAGCCCGGGCTGACAGCAGCAACGGCATCCTCAGCAGCTGTCTCTGACGCTACCTGTGCACCGACAAAGAAATCAACAGACAGGCGGGCTCGCAATGAGGCCAGGCGCCAACGTGTCCCTCGACTCTCGGATGGACGACGAGTTCGACAACCCACAACAGTGGGCGTCGGCAGTGAAGTGCGCGACCCTGCTCACGATCCTCGTGATGACGCTTGCCTCCAACCTGTTCGTGCTCTGGGCCGTATTTCTGCGACGCAGGACATCGCGTCACGAAGGAGGTGGCGGCGTTGCGGCAGCCGCCGCCGCCGCCGTCAGCCTGAAGCAAAGCGGATCGCTATCCCGCGTGCAGCTGTTCATGGTGCACCTGTCGATAGCCGACATTCTCGTCGCTCTGCTGAACATCCTACCGCAGCTGGCGTGGGTGATCACGGGCGACTTCGCCGGAGGTGTGCTTCTCTGTAAGCTCGTGACGTACGGCCAGGTGCTCGTGCTCTACCTCAGCACCTACATCTTGACGGGTATGTCGCTCGATCGGCTCGTATCAATGCGCGCCATCTACGCGCAGTGGCGGTCACGCATACAGCGATCGGACGACTCGCCCCGGGTTGTAGCTGTTGGCCGCAGAAGCAAGCTGTCAAGTTTCAACAATCACCGCTCACGTGTCGGATATCGAAAGTTTGCCAAATTGCTCATTGCCTGCGCATGGCTACTGTCGGCTGTGCTTGCCCTACCTCAGCTGTTTATTTTCTCGTACGTTGCAAGGGCAACCCCTGCTTCGGCCGACTTTGGCAGTGACACTCGCAACAACGCCAACAATAACGACAACACCAGCAACAACAGCAGCAGCAACAACAACAGCAACAATAACATCCGCATCAGCAGTGTCAGCAACAGGAGCAGCTTCAGTAGTAGTAGTAGTAGTAGTCTGGAGTCTGGTGAAGAACGCGAGCTTTTCGAGCTTCAGTTGAAGGCGTTCGGACTTCTGCTGCCGGTGGTGGACGAGCCGGTGGTGCGGTACGATTGCCTGACGGACTTTTCGTGGCACCCGCACGCCATGCAGATCTACGTGACGAGCTTCGTCGTCATCATTCTCGGCGTGCCCGCGCTTCTGATGCTCGTCTGCTACGGCTACATGTGCGTGATCATACTGCGGATTCAGCGAAGCTACGACATGGACGGCACGTCGACGCTTGCGCTGCGAGGAGCGTCGCCTCGGAATCCGGCCACCGCGAGGGACAGCGACGTAGTACCACCGGGCTGTGGTAGCGCTCCGGCGATCGGCGGGTTCGCAGCGTCGAGCAAACGCCTCACGGCGGCCAAGGTGCGGCTCGTCAAGATGACGTTCACGGTCGTGCTGTGCTTCATCGTCTGCTGGAGTCCGTTCTGTGTCGCCGAGCTGGTGAGAGCCTACACGCTGCCGATCGACGGCAACACGCACGTCAGTCCGCTACTCACCGTGTTTCTGCTGCTGGCCGCGCTCAACTCGGCCGTCAATCCGTGGATATACGCCGCCTTCTACGCCACCGGCCGGGACCGCCGAAAACAACGACGCCACGATAAGAGCATCACCTCTACCGACGTCAGCAGGTTTGTACCAGGTATTCTCTCTCTCTATATATATATCTCTCTCTCTGTCTCTCGCTTTGGCTGATATCCTACATCGGTTTAGTCCTCTTTTTTGCTTCGATTTTGGTCGGCGGTTTTGTTCTCCTAACGAGCTTTTTTCGTAGCTGTCTGCGTTGTCAAAAAGTGTGAGCTGTCGGACGTAGTTGCCAAACATAGACAAACAATATACTTTTTGGGCTGACTCTTAGCTAAGATTTAACGTCTATGGGATTGCTTTTCACATTGCTTCATAGATGGACCCCCCATAAATTCAAATCGGTGCAACGGTGGGGCTCGAACCCGCGCACCTATGCGTCGTCTCCTTCGGTCGCGAGGCGCAGACGAATGCACCACCAGGCCACCGGGTTCGACGCCAAATAATATGCAGCGCTTGCCTTGCTACTATCTTGCAAGCGGTATTATTACCATATCTAAGATGAATCGTGTTCGTATGCTTCTCGGGATGGCTACGAAGCAAACGAATCGCTTCGTCAGTAGAGCTGCCGCCACTACAACGTTGGCTCGGATGATCGTTGAGCTTAATTGAGCATTCCTGGCATCTCTAGTTATGCAGTGGTGCAGTGACAAAGGGATGTAGCTATCCGTTTTGAAGTATCCCTTTTTTAAACATGGTCCCGATCTGGACTATTAGCTCAATAGGGCAACATTGTCTACCGCAAATGTTGCGCGGACGTTTATATCAAGCTTTCTGCTTTTTTTCAGACGTTATACCCATACTGAAGCCCATACTTGCCCAAACGCATGTATATGATTGAGGACGTTTAGAGAAGATTCCTAAATAGCTCTTCAAATAATGTGATATCGAGCTGAATGCTGTAAACTTTGCGTCGCTGTCAACTTTAGAAAACGGACGCAGCTGTACTATCACAGCTTGTGAGCTGCTTCATTAGCCATATCTTTAATGTGACAATAAACACTCGTAGAAGCTAGATAATGCTTCTATAAAAAATAAAACAAAGTATTAAGGCTTGAAATAATAAGTAACACGTGCCAGTCTTGGGCGTGAAACTAAGAAATCACGCAAAAAGGCGGCTTCGATGGCTTCACGGCTTCCAAGTCTCCTTCCACCTTCTGTTCGCTAAATATAGACGTTTTCTATTCTGTTCTAATTTTTAGTGACGAGCAGTCCCAAAGGCTGTTTTTTTATGCAGCCATACTTTTGGGTTTCGCAGTTTGCGAGAACGGTCTGATTTCTTATTTTTTAGGGAATACGTTGTCGCTAATAAGAAACATGTTTTTGCCTCCGTTGGCAAGCTTAAACCATTTTGTGGACCCGTGCTATCCGCGAGCTTAGCAAAAACACGGTTAGCTAAATGCAACCGATAAACCTCTACTCACAGCGATTCTACCTCCGTTTGATGCCGTATGATTTGGCTCAACGGCTAATATCAGAAGCGGTTCATTTCGGAAGCAACTCGTATTAAGTTTCAAATAGCACCGTTCCCGAAACTGCAAAGCTATGGTAACCTCATGTGTATGCATTTTATGCAGCCCCGATTCAGCTAAGCATCGGCTCTAAGAATACATACGATATGATGTTTATCGAGCATGGAGGCAGAAAAAAGGCTGCCTGACGGCGCAGCTTTTGAGCGTGCGCACAATCTTATCTTAGCATTACTGGTATACCTTGTATGTGTGTTATCACTGGTGGAACTAGACCTGCTTATATGGAAGTTCCGGTGTGGTTTTTTCTTGTGGCTGATGGAATGCTGTGGGTCGCACAAATTGTCTGCACATGTGTTTATGTTTTAGCAGGACTAACTACAGTGTAGACGTTTGTTTAGGACACGCGAGATCTCTAATACTACTTCTTGTACATTGTGTCATTGCAGCGGCGTGTCAACTCGTGTATATAGCATACAGGTGTCTCTGCCGCCAAGAGTCGTAAGTAAGCCGTGAATGTAATGCCTGCTCATCAACAACAACAACAACAACAACAACAGAAGCGACAACAACAAGAAATAAGAAGTGATACAAAAGAAGATACATATACAATTCGTCCTGCACATTATGTATATCCCGCTGATAGTCAGACATCACTTGATACCTACAGCACGTTGAAGTCTATATGAGAAGTATCGTAAGAATGGCATAAGATAATATTGCACAGGTGTGTTGGCTCATTCGATGATATTGCCTCAATGTGTCTGAGCGTTTCATATACAGTGATTTTTAATGTATACACATATTTAACTGTACAATATATGTTATTATTCAAACAGTCGTATTCATATTTTTGAGTGAATAGATGTCGGAAAATGTAAAAATAACGTGACGAATCCTGACGACCAGATATTTCGCCGCACAATTGCTTTCGTCTGTTTTCATATTGTATGCATTTTAAATGAAACACCGCGTGTTCCTGCCGAGTTTCGTATAGTCGTCCGACAATTGGCTTTTCGTAAAAAATACACTACTAGTTAGTGTCGCTACGTAGACTTAAGCCTGCATTGATACACAATCTCTCTCAGCGGTATTAAAATACTTTGGCCTGATGCTGGAAACAGTCTGCAGCAAACAACAGTGCCGACAGCGACGGTGGTCGGATATCCGGTTGGGTTAGCTATGTAGAAGACCCAACCAGGTATTGGACCAAAGGCTTTAATCCTAATCGCCGGCTCTGATTCGCACAATGCCGCCGACCAATAACGTACTCTCTAGCAGAGCTGCTAACAAGTTACGGATATTTGCAATACTATTGGCGACGCATTGGTTATGTTAACGCAGGTTATGTTTGGCTCCGTGTGGTGGTCAGGTCAGGCGAGTTCGACGACCTTCCGTACTGGTGATGTTGGGAAAGGTGCAGTTGACCTTTTGCGACTAGATCCCGCCCTGAATATCTCACACCTTCTAATTTAAAGGGTGGTATTCTTATCTCCCAATAGAAAACCCTTAATGTGAAGCATTTTTCTGTTGCAATAAGGAAGAACCTGAGCAGAAGGGTAGTCGAATCATGCATTGGTTTTGGTAAGTTATCGGTTATTTTTGAGGACTCGATGTGTATATATATATATATATATATATATATATATATAATGTAAACGGTTTTAAGTTCAAGTCCTCTGCCTGCCATATATACCAGGCAAAGTGCATGACATTTGTCAGGTTAAAACCGTCTATCTTGACCTATCGATCGGCCACGTATTCTTTAACATGTCACTAATTTAAGACCTATACGTTGACTTAGTGGCTTTTTAAAATGATTAAGAGGTAGAGGGACGGATTACTAGCATTTAACGGAATAAGCATCAAGTCGACCTACTTAAAATAAGGTACGTTCAATATGAAGTCTAAAAAGCTCCCGATTTGATAATGTATATATATATATATATATATATATATATATATATCTATATGTACATATATAAGATCTTCATTTCTATGATTAGGTATGCTATCAGGCCCCTGATGTCTTGCTACTTGGATGAATAGATGACTTATTCTTTCTAAATGTATCACTGTGCTACATACCGTGTCATGTGTGTGTCACGTAGAAATGAATAATATATTTATATGAACAGCGGCTGGTGTTCTCATTGTAGGTAATAAATTATTATTTTGCATATCTAGCAATTGTGCACACGTTTTGGTGTATATACACAGGGTGCATAAAATGGAAAAGTAAATATGGCAGACCAAATGCATGCAGCCCCAAAATTCAACCGAAAATAAACGATTGCTAAAGCTCTTCGCTGACCATAAACATCGTTGGACCGATCCTTGCCGCAGATGCACGGCCAGTCTTCTACAAAGCACAAAGGAACACATTCGTCGAAAACTTTTTTGTATTACTTTCATATAATTTGAGGATGCTCGTACTTTGATAGAGTGCTAGGGGTCAAACTTTCATCTCTCTCTAAGACCAACAAAGCCTATGTACTGCCTCAATGTTATTTCGCAACTGCCATATTTTAAGCAGGCCGTCCTCGAAACTCTCTGATGATTCGGGAAAAGGCCGTGTTGTGAAAAAGATCAATTGTTTGCCAATGTACACGTTTTGATTCGTATGTCTCGTGAGGAAGAAATTGCGCCACCACACTTGCTTCAGAAAGATAAACTGTAAAGGAAAACATTTAAATCATGTTTTACAAACTGTGGTAAAACCGCGGCTGGGTATTCTATCAAACGATAGATGCGTTTTTGAACAAGACGGGGATCTTATACGGGCCTTTTAATGCAAGAGCGTCTGAAAGATGTTTTTCGAGAAAAACTTGCGGCCGCCTAATACTCCAGATTGAATCTGTTAGACTAGTTTTCATGAGGTGTGGTTGAATGAGGGACCTGATAAATATCAATTAAATGATGTTTATTTCACTCTAATGAAATACAATACACATTTCGTATTTTTTTTCTTGAGCAGTTTTCTTCTTCATGCTTGCGGTGAGCAAAGTAGTGCAACGATTCTTGCTCTAGTGCTGCGCATTTCGCTGCATGATACTACATGGCTCACCTCTGCAGGCAAAACCGGCTGGTGCACAAGTCACACACCTCGTGAAAGGACACGTTTGAACATGCCAGGTAGTGATAACCTTGCCCTACGTACCTTTTTCAGTTGAACACCCCAGCGGGGGAGGCATCAGCTTATTACAGCTTATTCTCATTCATTGTCCACTCCTTTCAACTGAACGGCCTGTGTCTCCGAAGTCGAGAGGCGATTCGCCATTGCTGGCTCGTCGCCTTTACAGTGCACACGGTCACGGCGTTGCGCGTGACGTAATCAAGTCAACCACCCTTCATACGTACGATAGAAGGGCGGCGCAAACCTTTACCTTTGCACATCACCTTGGTACGAGGCTGATGGCGGCACGCGTCCTCGAGGAGACAAAATTTGATCAACAACAGGAATCGAACCGGGGACCGGTAGATGACAACCATGACTAGCGCACTAGTCCCCTAGACCACGCCGCCACTTTGCCCTACGTACCTGGTGTATACGTAGCGACTGCCGCATGCAGGACCAGACCAAGAGTGCAAGGCATTGAATGTGTTTAAACCCCCCCCTCCCAAACTTTTTTTTTTTTTTTTTTACGCTCTGACAATTACATTTTTAGACTGGGCTAAGTTGCCTGTGGCACGATAGCGTCTAAATGCATCTATCATCATCGCGTTCTCGTACTGGAATTATATAGGCTTTCTCCAGCAGAGGTATGTAGCAGCAAGGCAATGACAACCACGTCCAACAAATTCTACCAGCACGGCCAGGGCTCGAACTAGCGATGTTTTGCTAACCGTGGTTGCCATGGCAACGCCCCGTTTCGAACGGTGCGTTAGCCGCCTAAGCCACCGCCGCTACAAACTTCCATCTGGTCTGTTCGACTTAAGCTTCCCATTCCGAAATTAACATAAAAGTCGTAAGGTACTGTACGTGCCATCTTCGCCCTTAGTCGAGTTGTTTCAGAAGCTGATCAACAGCCTGACATGAGACGCACAAAGTGGTACCTTGCTCGCATAAACTAACAAGTAGTCTAGCCACTACAGGCAAGTGCCAAAAAATCAATTAAACAACTGTTTTCCTTTGGTTATTATTGCTCTTTCTCTGGTGATCTTGATGATTGTAATATTGAGACTTATGTTTATCAGTTATTTGTCAATGTAGCCGTATTGTTAGTATTATTATTGAGTTTTCTGGCAGACGGGGGGCCTATCGTAAGAGCTGATACTATGCGGAAGGAGTTGGGGTCCAGCATGGTACCAAGCTGGCGGAAGGGCAGCACTTGGAGCCAACCCCGCTGAAGGGAGGCTAAGCCGCTAAAAAGACGGCACGTTGTCTCATTAATGTAAGGCCATCCATGGTATCCCTTAATGATTTCTTACTTTTACAAACGTTAAGGAAATGTTAGTTCACGTGTTTTTAGGGGGCAGGAGTCAAATTGGCTCTTTATTATCGCATCTGCCATTACGGTAGTTTTCTTTAATACTATGTTTGCATCTTCATTAACAAAGTGATTCCGCTGAAGAGCCAAATTGATTGAAGGTTTGCTCTTTTCCCTAAGCTCCCCTCTAAACGAATGTTCAATACCTCACCCAGAAGAACCCTAGTAGTTTCATCGTAAGCAGCAAAGCCTTCGGTATATGTGGAGATCGGGAATGCTCGCAACATAAAGTTAAATCTTGGTGAACCGAGACTGTGCCTTCGCAGATAAAGGTCTGCCTGTGGGGGCATTGTCGTCAAACCTGAGCAGATTTTTACAGGGGCCTCTCGTTTTGCACAAATAACCAGTGGGATTCTTTTACGCACGACGGGAGCACCCAGAACATCTAGGTCATCCTGTGTCGTGTAAATTATTCCGGGAAGTGCTTGCATGATTGTTCGAATTGCTTTCTTTTGCTCTTGTGGATTGCCCTTATGGCTGTGACTTAGAAGCGTTGAGCGTCAGCCCTCCCGTCTCCTCAAACTGTAGTACGGCCTGTAGATCCTTCGCCTAAAATTGCATCACCGGGGTTCCAGACGTTAACGGGCTCTGTAGACTTGACACCAGATCAGAAATGCCAAGACAAAACTAGACAACCTTAACAGATCTCCCTGTTGAATGCCGGTTCTAGACTCTGTGGTCGCATCTGTAGTCCAAACAAGGGATGACGGATTTATTTAGATGTGCTAGACTATCGGTAGGAGTCTTGGAGCCTTCCTTTGTACTTCATCAAACACTTCATCTCTTCCTATTGTAATAAACGCATTTCGAAGGTCTAGTTTAACTAGCACTCTTCCCGGGCCCTCTGCCTGCAGAAAGGCACTCGTGGCATGCACGGTGGCTTTTGCTCCTTCTCGTGTGGCAACTCCAGCTTGATGAGGAGAGATCGCTGTCACAATGGTATTTCTATTCACGGCCATGGCAATCTTAGAAGCCTTGCTTGTAAGGCCAGCTTGCACGCAAGGGGTCTAATTAAGTTATCTTTTTTCTTGAGCTATCGAGGACGCAGACCATCCAAACCAGCTCCACTTGTAAATAGAGAAGATCTAACGGCCCCATGGACCTAAAGTTCTTCAACCTTATCAAGGTTTAAGGCGACCGGTTGATGGAGCAGCTCTAAGCGCTCGTAAAAGCCAGGTGGAGAACATAGGTGTTTAGTCCGAAGTTCGGACTCTGTGTGCGCATCGTATAATGCGATTGTCTGAGGCCAGCAGGACTCGAGCGGCAGAACGAACATCATTCTCTACAAGTTTCATCTCTGCTCGACGTATCTATTTTCATCTCCATTTACGTGACGTATCTTGTCGACTGTTCTGAGTGCAGACGAGTTGGCAACACCTAATAAGTCATGAGATTTATTTCAGCTATTTTCATTCTTCTTAACTGTTTTAGCCGGCGTCACTTCTTGATCTTTTTGGCGAGGTATGGCAAACACAGCGACGAGAGCATCATTAGCTAGTTCCGGCTAATCAGGTCAAGGCTCGAGTTAAACTTGCTCAATGCTGTGGTATATGCTGCGGCGCAGCATTCTCTTGCCTCGCGGGGTATGACTCTGGAATGTCTTAAATTATTGCGGGCATGTGCCAGCCTATACTAATGAAGTCGAATCAGATTAAAGGCCACGGTCTGAGATGGATGGTATGATATTATCCGGTCCCCAGTTACCGATAGGGAGACTTCGAGGAGGAATTCGGTGGATTCACCGGTGTTGTGTGATTGATGGCTAGTCATTTAAAACTAATGTTTAAGTAGAACTGCGATCAGCAGCTCCAGTATGTGGTGGGAGCTCTGGATCATTAGTACCGTCTACAACAGCCTACATAAAAGCAATGCCAATCTCAGACTCGGAATACGATAATACGCCTTTGATGATTGGGTTCTCGTCGAGTCATGTTGAGGGCATGGGTTTCATCGTCTTCCATATTTTTACGATTGCGGTGACGATATGTGATGAATTATTTGACAAACCCTTTCTATTTTCTATCTGTAAATTGGCATTCTCTGCGAGATTTGTTTTTTGTTTCAGCAGTCTGTTTTTCGGCGCAGCAGGCGGCGGAGCGTACAGAGTGACTCGTTCGGATTCTCTGCATACTTTTCTAACCCCACGAATGTTGTCATTGGATGCGTGGGCACCTCTGAAGACGACGCAGTGAGCTTTATTTTGGCATTCCCACATCTCGTGTTCGGCGCAACCGCATTCCTACAGGAGGGATTATTTAGTTATTGACGCTCTGGGATTTAGTGTCGATATGACATCGTAAGCACTACAGCGGGGACCCTGCGCACAATGTGGCCTTGAAGGTCTCACCGGCCATATGCACTTCTGAATGGTGTCAAAACGGAGTCGGGCTCTGGCTGAATTTTTCCACGTTTCTGTTGCGTTCCCGTTATCCCCCCCGTGTCTTGGCAAATGCATATACTTCTCGTTTGACTGCGCCGACGTCTTACCTTTTAAGGCAGTCGTAAATATAATAATCAGTAAACCGAGGGTTAACTTCATGGATTCAACCTCAAAATGCAGATATATTTAGGCATTGTTGCATACTCCCACCACATATATTGTCCAGCCTTTTCGTCGTTAGTATCTGGTTTGGATCTTTTAGGCGAATCGCCAATTTCCCTTGTGTCGGATTTTGAGCGTTGGCGTCCGGCAAAGACTCACTGAGCTCTACGGCTACCTTAAAAACACTACGAGACTTCAGTGCTTCAGGACTATCTAGGTAGTGAAACAAAAGTTTTGGCTGGGTCTCCATAGGAGTAGCCTTTCGTGCAATCGGAATAACTGTAGACGCAGTCTCCTTGGCTATCTTTCTTTGCGGCTGTTTTCACTAACTTCTCGTGACGAGTTGGAATTTGGATCCATCCTTCGTCATCACCAGTACCGTGATACGTACCGCCAATTGTTCTAGAGACGGCTTATCGTCACACTTCCTCTCTCCTCCAGTCGGGTCATTACGCGTCGCCCTTTTCATCCTCTCCAATAGCCTGACTTCTCGGCGTTGACGTTCTCTTACTGCTGCCGTCTCCCTCGTCGACCTGTGACACTTAACAATGCACCTATAATTCTCCTTACCTGCTCGTCTACACACGGGTGATGCACGCAGAATTACTGCGGCGATTAATGGGTACCGCTCAAATAGGTAACGGGCGACCCTTGGCGAGGCGTATATGGAGACAGCGATAGTTACCAAGCAGACAGCCGGAGATCATGCACATCCTAAACGTGATACATCTGTGGCATCAGCAGCGTAATTCACTACATGATCTTCGTCGCGACCAACTTGTTCACCGTTCGAAAACGTCTCCACGACGACTGTTCTCCAATTCACACGCCTAGTTGGGATCATTGAGTCTAGAAGGACCTTGCCGAAAGACACTTCACACCGATCACAGTGATGTATTTTTAATAAAAATCACACCATTATTGGCACCTCGATCCGAACGTGACTACTCCCGGTAACCGCAAGCAGATTATTATTATTATTATTATTATTATTTTTATTATTATTATTATTATTACTACTGTGATGCATGTACACAATGATAACAATAAACCCGTGTTGAAAAAGAAAATATGATTATTTTTTACCATTATCATGATTACTGCTACTGATGGCACGTTGTAATATGACGCGTCGTTCGCTACTACGCGAGTTGAGATCGACCACGCACGGAACGAAAATAAGGCTTCATTCGTTTCGGGTTTCCGTTCGTTTATCGTGACGCCTTATTTTGGCTTCGCGACGCTGGACTATATGTTGTTGATGTTGTTGTTGTTGTTGTTGTTGTTGTTGTTGTCGTTGTGTTAGTAGTGAGGTTATTGCGACTGTTGATGTTGTTGCTGTTGCTGTTGTTGTTGTTGTGTCACTAGTGAGGTTATTGAGACTGTTGTTGTTGTTGTTGCGTTTGTATATGCGACGTCTGCAGTGGTCTTGTCTAGACCGTCGGTTGTTGCTGCTGCTGTAGCTGCTTCATTGGATTGCTCCCTCCGTCTGGCCCGATGAATGGTGACGATTGGACACCTAAGAAGGATGAGTGGCGGAGAGCCCACGACGTTCCATGACGTCAACGAGCGTGTACGAAGCACGATCGTACGTCGCCGTATCTGTTCGAATGCAGGTCTTCGTCTTGTCCACCCTGTTCGCCTCTCCGGTAGACAGGCGAAGGGCCAATTGACTAGTCTCCTGCTGCTGCTGCTGTTACTGAATGCGTTGCGCGTGTGGGACATGGCGGCCAATCTTTGCCGTTACAGACGCCCCCGACACCGACCCAAGACGAGACGGCGGCTGCTTAGCACAGAAGAGAGGACACAGAAGACGTGATGATGTCTGTCGCATCCCGCCTGACTGAGAGGTTGTCGCTCGTTAATGCTCGCGCGGAATATACATATATATATATATATATATATATATATATATATATATATATATATATATATATATACATATATATATACATATATATATATATATATATATATGAATATACATATATATATATGAATATACATATATATATATATATATATATGAATATACATATATATATATATATATATATATATATATATATATATATATATATATATATATATATACATATATATATATATATATATATATATATATATATTACACGGAATACATGTACATATATATATATATATATATATATATATTAATATAGGCTTCACCGTAAGTTCTTGTTTAAAATTCGATGCCGAACTTATGGTTACCTGGAATTAAGTTTTCCATGTACGTACAGCTTGAATGCGCTGTTCTGATGACATGCTGCGCTGTACTAATACCGTTGCAAATAAGTGTGCCATCTGTTCTAGCAGTAGCTAGCAAAAGATGGGTGAATAATTTGACAGCGCCCTAATAGCTCGTCGGTCAGATAGCTTAGCAACTTTAAATTATCATAGTTAATCGCTACATCTACATTAACGTATAGGGAATAATGTAGTGTTGCTACGTGGTGAGGACATGTTGTGTTGTACCCAAATGATAGCTGTAAGTAACTTGAAGGTTGGGAGACCTGAACACCGACCATCCATCGTTGTCAAATTAAGCAGCTCTGAACCGCATTGTTAGGCAACTAACTAATGCAATAATAGGCTTTGTTAGCGGCTACTGTTGCTGGGAGACGGCGCCAAAAGTCGGTTTAATTCTCAAGTCGGCGTGAATATTCTTTTGAATTCTGGGAAGGCTTTGGCACATATATATATATATATATATATATATATATATATATATATATATATATATATAGCAATAAAGCTCAACGTGCCTGAGCCAGTCTCAAGGCACTCGCGCAAACTGCCTGTCTTTCTTACGATACCCTTCTTCACATTTTCACTCATTCGATTGATGTACGCATTTACCGGGGCGAAAGGTGATTCTGTTACAGCATAACGCATTCGCATGGCAGCGCACTATCTGCCTGTTCGTATCGAGAGTCTTTAAGGAATGCTACCATATATAAGCTTGCAGTGCGATAAAGGAATCTTTACTATCCAGGAACGATCTAGATCTCTGCTAAGGCTTAACAATGCTTGCAAGGATCTATGCTCTAAGTCCCCTACCTACACATCAGCTTACCTAAGGCCATTAGTGAAATATATATATTGCCGATCCTGTGCTATCAAATCCGATATATTACATTCCAATCCCGTGCGCGGATCATGATGAAACGCACATAGATCGGTCTCACCGGGGGGCTACAGTGGGTGACCAGGAAAACCACGTCCTAGATGGCGACAACAATCGTCTCAGGGACTCCGACGCTACGCAATATCCTGAATGCTCCGATTTTTTCTTTAGAGGACGTTTTGTCGCTGACTAGGTGTTGTGTTAGCCGGTAATATCTTTATATAATTATTTCCTTGCGGGGTTGCATCATATTTGGCCTTGTCTCTCAGACGCATACCAGACAATAATAGATTATCTCTCGCCTTCTCTTCTTCTCTCTATATATATATATAGGTAAAGTGCATTGCAAAAAAAATAGCAACTCATGTTTTTTGGTGATAATTTCGGCGGTAAAATTCTAAGGGCATTATGTACATGACAAACCATAAGGTGTGAAAAAATAGTGTTGCAAAATATTAGCAACAATTTATTTTAATTATATATTTATATATAGAGAACAGCTGTTCTCAAACGGTGTGGACGTGTTCGTGTGTGGCTCTTGAGAAGTACAGCTAAAATTAGAATTTTGCGTGGAAATCCATAAGCATCAGTGAGCATAACATCTGTTAGTCTATAGGATTCGATTACCGTGAAAAGTTATAGTGTGCAGCGGGACTAATTATTTAGAAGCAGTGTCTTCCTTAAACAGTTATATATATATATATATATATATATATATATATATATATATATATATATATATATATATATATATATATATATATATATATATATATTCCAACTCCGAACGCGGAATATGATGATCGATAGGTCTCACTTGTGGCTAAAGTAAATTAGGAGAAACGAGTCTTAGACAGCGACCACAACGGTGTCAGGAATTCCAGCGCCATGCAATATTCTTAATTGTCCCTGTTTTCTCCTTAGAAGACACTTCGTCGCAGATTGGGCGCGTCGTTTGTCGGTAATGTCATTATATATATATATATATATATATATATATATATATATATATATATATATATATATATATATATATATATATATATATATATATATATATATATTATTTATATATATATATATATATATATATATATATTAGCTCCACAACAACACCCGACGGTGTTGTAAATCTAGTTTTATCCAACGTATCGCTCATGTTACTTCTGCAAACCGTTATCGGGTCGTTATGTCAGAATGCCCGATGCAAGATATGTTTCAACTCATGTGCGGTAGGCCTTACAAACAGGAAGAATCATAAACAAGGCAGGGTGGTCCCAAACCTTGCCAGCCGATAAGATCGGGAATGGGAGCTCAGTTTGCTTCGGATGTGCCACAATACAAATACTGTGTCCCTTCGCATCCGCCGTGCCCGTTTAGGCTATAAAAGGGAACGCTAGGATTTAAAACATTTGTTAAAAAGGTTGTTTCAAATTCTAAACCATCCTCCGTCCCCTACGGGCCTGGAACTCACCGCACCAGGCATATCTTCAATGCATTGAGGGCCGGACATGTTGAGATATCTAGGGTTTCCCCAACTGTCCTTATGGCAGCATAGCCGCGTGCCCTTAGCGAGGGGGAACGCTATATCCGCCGGTCCCAGACAGCGCGGGTCGCTAACTGACTCCCCGCGGGCTATTTGGAGAAGATGACACGTATTGCATTACACCCTTCCATATCAGGATATATACATATATAAACAGTGTGTCTCTAAATAAGTGCCTATACTTTAGTGCATACATTTGTAGAATTCGTTAGTATGTTTTCCGAGTGAAATCGAGGGTGGAATAGTTGTGTTAGGAGTGGCCGTGAAACTATGACCAGGTGTTACACCAGTGGGGCTGACCGGACATCTATCTCCAACTTGTATAATTGCAATGTAAGGCAGTCAGTTGTTTGATATTTAATCTATTATGTTTTATATATATATATATATATATATATATATATATATATATATATATATATATATATATATATATATATGTAGGCGTTGCGCAAGATTATAAAGCAACTGTTGGAGGCGGGTGTTAAGGCGATAAAGAAGCCGTGCTGACCACTGGCTTCTAAATAGACAAACGATTTGAACAAAATGGCCTATGCCCATTTCGTTTTTTTTTCGCCGCAATAGGTGAGAAATAGCCATTTTCAATTATTTATCTAGCTGTTAGACATTTTTGTCAAGGCTGCGTCGGCTCAAGAAGCGGGATTCATCTGTGCCGACAGGCGATTCGAACCAGTTGCAAAGTTTCAGCACTTACAATGAAATTAAAATGAGCTATAAGCATTATTGGATGATTACGGCCGCGAATCAATACGATGAACAGTTGACGAATATTGAGAAGAGGTTGCATGCCCTTTCTGATGCAAACCTAAAGGTCAGACTAAAAAAATGTAGATGCTTGGTAGAAGAGGTCGAATTTCCTAGATTTCAGTATCTAAAAAAGAGTATTCAGCCCAGAGGCCGAAAGCTAAAGGTGATTTCAGAGTGTCCCTAGCTGAGCAATGTTTTTGAAGTGCAAAGCTTCTTGAGTATGATTAGCTTCTTTAGGGGGTTGGCCACGGGCTATTTCACTCTCGCGGAGCCGTTGACGGCTGAACTGCGGAAAAAGGGGTAAAATTCGTCTGGTCAGCTGAGTACGAGAGAGCCTCCACATGCCTGGAAGCTGTATCGCCGGCTATCAGTTTGAGAACAGCAACCGAGTTTTTCAATAGATTATTTCTGCAGTTTGGAAAGCAAGCCGGATTCTACTGTGATAAATCGTGGTCCGGCGTTTACTTCAAGGAGTTTTCCGAACTTTTGCAGAAAAATAGAGTAAAGCGAAAATTTAGCTCTACTCAACTTTCGCAGAGCAATGGCGCTGTCGAGAGAATGAATAATATAGAAGTCGCATCGTGCGCAGCGTTACAGCGTCGGGGTTGCGGGGCGGTAACGCTGCAATGTTTGCCGTTGTACACAAGTAAACCGACAAAACTGTAGCAAACAAGTATGTAGGTGTTTAATGGCAGTCACGAAGATGGTCACGGGAGTAAGAAGATTCGATAACAACCACCTAGGGACGACCAAGGGAGCCGGTTATACATATACGCTGCTATATACAGATACATCCAGTATCACTATGTGCTGTGAGGACTTGTACGTGGTACGTTAAGGCACGTGAAATACGTCGAGCGCATGAATTCGTGTCGTACGTATCCGTGTCTTTATACCGAATTATATATCGGTACGTAAGCTGTGCTGGCTCAGCTGCGGGAGAGCTGCTCTTCTGCAAGGTTGGCGACCATGTCTGCAGACACTTTGGTACGTAGGAAGCGGCGACTTGACTAGATATTGGTCTGCCGTAGTAACAAATAAACTCTGGTTTTATCTAAAGTGTCTCTGTTTTTTGTCTGTCATTAATTTATATATATATATATATATATATATATATATATATATATATATATATATATATATATAAATATATATATATATGAATAACAAAGTTCTGTGAGGCAATACCCATACAATCCTACATATATGCACGACAGCGCCTACATATATTTATCCCCCTTAAGGTGACCCTCCGGCCTGCAGGATCCTTGACACAAACGACTAAGCAGCGGGGAAGCCTCGGAAGCTTTAAATCTTTATGTACTGCTTGTCGAGTCGCGTGTGGCAAGCGGCTCTCTTACGCTTTCTACCATTCTTCTTATTCTGGCCTCTTCGTTTGCTTTCATAGTACGTTGAATAGGCGTTGCATCCGCGTCCCAGCTTTTGACCGACGTACGCATGTTAGCGACTAGCTCTCCCAGCGTCTTCTTTCTGCCTGCATGTCTCGTCTGGTTTCGGCCCATTCAACAGGGTAAGAAGGAATTCACTCCTCCATTGGCGCGCGCCACGTGCCTCCTAAAATGCTAGCCTCTGTTAAGCAATGCTTGTCCGCTTATTCGTAACCGATCACGTCAGCCGATCAGCCGGCAGATTAATTGAGCTCGTTGGCATCCGGCGGACCAATTCAATGTAATGAGTGAGGACAGAAGGAAGCAGGCAACTGGTCTACAGGACGGTAGGCTCTGGAACAGCTGAACTAGCCCAAAGAAACGCCACCAGGTTGAAATGTCTGTCAGCCTGTAGGCTGGGTATGCAGGCTGGACATATCCGTACGACGATGAGAGTGCGTCGCTCGTAAAAGGGGGGGGGGGCGGGACGGTTTAAATTCTGCCCTTAGCGCCGTCAACAAATTAGCGAGCCGTATTGCGGTGTTATTAGTATCACCTGTTAATTGTCGAATGTGCTAATTTGCAGTGGCCATCTCCCCTCAAATAGCAAACGTAGAAGGCCGTAGAAGTAGTAGTAGCAGTGATGGTAATAGATCGAATAGTAATAATATTAAGGTTGTCAGATGCCGTTAGGCCTTCGTCGCAGAGCTCGGATGCGTCGTTGTCTACGTATGGATGGTTAACGTCGTCCAGGCGCCGTCCTCTCTTCCCGTCTCATGGTCTCGAAAAATTGTCCAACACAATTCCGAACCTGGGGCGGGTGGAGGACTGAGGTGGTTTGTAAGTGAGAGTCCCACACTAGGTGTTGTTGATTGCCAACGCCGACAGTGCATTATGCATTTTCCAAACCTCCCATATACAAAAAAACTGTGTCGTTCTCTGGCGCAGGTCTTGTTCGGCGATGACATCATTTGCGTAGGCTCTCTTGTTAGCACAGGCTTCTTAGTGATAGCTGTTTCGTAAAGCATATATAGCAGTGCGAATGATGGGGAGAAATCCGGCTTTTGAGTTCAGTTTGTCCGGGTTTGTGGACCCCCGCACGATCAGAGCCTGTCTAGCCATCAAACAAGACCACGTATTTTTATCAAGTACGAATCAGAATGTGGCGGACCGCATCCAACTTTTGTGACCGAGTACATTTTACTTTTTTTAGACTATTTTTTGTTAACTTTTGTTTCCAAAGTTTTATCGTCGTATGTATTGTAAACTTTGTTCTCAAAAGCAGTCAAAAACGGTCTCAAAATCAACTAATGCGGCGCACATCATGCCATCGTTAGCTTGACGGGTTGAGAGACGTTTATCATTAGGATGCGCTGTACTCGTGTTTAACATAGACCGTCCCGTGTTTAACATAGTGCCATATCGTTCAGCTTAGATTTGTCCCTTGTGCAAAAGTGCAGTAGGTTGTCAAAAAGTGTTGCTGGTCGTATGAGGGTGAGTGCAATACCAATGTAACTGTTTTGGAAACTTTTCGTCTCCCTTCTGCTTTAGTAGCAGGGATGTATAAACTTTTTTTGCCGTTTGAGATGTCATTGTTTATTTAATTCTGTTGATACACTGCTGGGGGCTTGTGCTAGGAGATTGGCGTCCGAATTTCGACAAACGCGCTCGCTTGCGAAGTGGGATAGCGCTTCGGCTGCATGCGCAAAGACTCAATTGTACAATGCTCAAGATAAACTGATGGTAGTCTAGTAATGCCATAAAAACATCTACCCGTGGTCTGTAACATAGACAAATATAAATGTCATGCTTGCCTACGTTCGTGCAACGCCCTGCGCAGTCACCTTCTTTTGTTGTGGTGCTCTTTTGAGCCATCGTTTAAGATACAGATGAGGTACTAGACGCTCAGTACTAATGCCATATCGCTTGCCGAGCAATAAAAGTGGTTTCTAATTTGTGTTGCTTCCGTCTATGCACATCTATCTCGCACATCTATGCTTACGCCTAAATTGGTTCGCCCTCATCCATTTGGTTCTGTCGCTAATCCACAGAATACTTTCTAGTAGGCAATAAACCTGATCATGTATGTTTCAAAGGTTTCCGTTAAACAGAACATGTCATACTTAGCAAAAACATTCTTTCTGGAGCCACTTACACTTCACCTAACAGACATTCTCACAGAAGTGTTTTGTGTTCCCTGCGTCTGACGTGATTGTTGTGTTGCGTATACGTTTCCATGTCGTCATATTTGTTTTTCTCGTTTAATGCACTGCTTTCAGCCAAATCGTATTGACTGTGCTTTATGCATGACACGTCCACCTACTCTGTTTGGCTTTCGTGTGGCTTGTGCTGTGACATGGGGCCGACGTGATGCGAACACGTCCTGTACCAGGAGACAGTATGCACTCTGGTCGTGCTACCGCTGCAATATTGTTGCTTGGTGGTGGACCGTTGTTTGCGGCAGCAACTTAAGTACTAGCTGGTTTACGGGGTAGCGTCACCGTGGCTAGGAATGCTTCTTGAGATACTGTCAATCTTCGTCAACCTGCTTCGTGAGTGCCTGGAGGTCCGCCGAGCAACTGCAAGATATCATTCATGGTGCAGTACGTGTGGATATATGTAAATAAACCTTCCTGCAAGAGCACGACGTCCGAAACGCCTCGAATATTTGGAGAACGCAATCATGTGTAACCGTTTATTGCAGTAGTACTCGCATACTTGGTGGTCTCTGACACGTATAATTTGGCTTGCGCAAGTTTGGTTCACCTCAATACCTATATAATACGATAATAATACTTGTATAAAAACAACAGTGTGACTAGCGCGGAGGTTAGCCATAGTTGAGACATATTATACGCCATTGTCACATTGGCTACATATTTACATTCAGCGTTGTCGGAGAGGGCCTTGGAGTCTACAGGCTCAGCACTACGGGCCTAGGTAGAGTGCAAGGATTCACACCGGTTTATGTTGTCCATGGTTGCTAATGCTTTGCGTTAGAATGTATCGTATTGATAGTGCACACAAAAGCAAGTTTTTTTTGTTTAAGTTTTGCCACATTACGCGCATTTCAATCGTGCAAAGACTACCGTGCTACATGCTTATAGAGTAACAGCGAAGACTTTCATGTACATTTGGGGTCTGAAATTACGTTGAAACACGGGATCCCTATATTAGCTAGAACCAGAACTTCAGAACTAAAAGAAGCAATTGTAAATGCTTAGGACCAGCTCTCGCAGGACGTCATCCAAATTGTTTTTAACACTATACCAAACCGCAATTTTGAGATTATCCGACTTAACGGGAAGTTCACTGAGTATTAAGTATAGTTGCTGGGTGCCGTGAAATGAGCCCAAACGCCGTTAATCCGCTTAATTTACTCGTTATGACATGCATTTTGCTAGTGGCATTATAATTTTTTCGCGATATAGCTGTGCCAAATGTGAAAATCTTGTGGTTCAAAGTAGCCCGAGACCCCAAATGTCGATGGAAGTCTCCGCTGTTACTCTGCGAGCACGTATTACTGTGACCTTTACACGATTGGTTATAACAATTACGTGAAATGTGGCAAAAATGGGTGGCTTTATATTTTTTAAGGGTATATATATATACATACATAAGAAAGAAGTTCTCGGCATCTGCACATTATGCGTCACGTTGGGACCGAACCCGATACTTGTGGTGTCAGGGTCGCTGATATGACAACTTGCACCACCCTGTCTGCTGACGGTTATCCAGCCAATGCTTATCGGGAGCAGAAAGGCGAACACTGTTTTGACGATTGGCACCGAGTCGGCTATCTAATGCGATATCTTTATCGTTGGAGAACCGTATCGTTGAAAGGTCAACGTCATCATAGACAGTCTAAATGTCTCACTGACTTGTGCACTTTTCCGCTATGTTCAACGGGGTGAGAAATGCCAAACGCTCCTTCATTGTGACATAACGTTATAAGGGCACCGCCACTGATGACATCTAATGGGACAACTCGACAGCCTGCTTGAACGAGGAGCGCACAGGGGGCTTGCTGCTGTGTAGCAGAGTTAGGCATATAAACATATATAAAGTCTATTTTCTCGTTATGTTAGGTAAGTAGAGACACAAAGTACAATACAAACCTTTTACGATGTCCGTGTAGAGTCTTGCTAGTGAAGTGATTGCGTTGCACTCATTATCCTGATATCTAGCACACGACCTACCATAGTGTTTACTAATGCATATGCCACTTGGCTCGTAGAAGCCCCTAATCCGTCAGAGTGCATGGCGAAATCCACAGAGTACAAACGCACCACTCACTTTTTATTTATTGCCTAAATTTAGTCACCTTGTGTTGTAGACTCAAGCCCATCTATGACTGTTGAATTGCAAGCTAATTCCAAACTAAAGCCGATATGTGACTAGTTTTTTGTTATTCGTCGAGGACAATTAGTCGAGCACTTCGTAAAAGGTATGACGATATGGTAGTGCAATAGATAAAAAGTAAGCGTAAACATGTTGAACGCATAGCAATCAGAAGCCGTATCAGCTAGTAAAGTGAGGGCAGTGTTGTCTAACAGCATCTGAAAAGCGATGCGTTTGAAGCTAAAAATAAAACTCTTTACTGAAACAGCGTTTGATGTTATCTGAATAATATACTGTGCCTGCGCTATATTGCTGTACAAGCCACGTTGATATAAGATAGGAAAATATTAACAACAGTATATACTATTATAATCAACTGAGTGACTATAGCTAGACTAACAGTGCCAACATAAAAAAACAGTCAGTAACGTAGAAAAGGCGTTGGAAGAAAAAAATTGGACACTGTTGTACAGAGAAATTGATAAGGTTTGAAGGGAGCGGAGGTAGAATGCACTCAAGTTCACGACAAACTCGACTAGCTTCTACAAGTAAAATAAAGAGCTCTTTAAGGTTGCCTAAAAGCAATTTACGTTATCCGGTTGCTAAGGTTTAGCTCAGGCGCGCTGCTTATTCACCTGTTGTAGGAGATCTTTTTCGACATAACGTATAGGTCTGTAGTAACGTGGTGGTAGGCCCTACTGTGTAGGTCGGCAAAGAGACTGCGCACAAGCAATTTGGTACACGTAAACAATCTGCCTGATCGGTGGAACCTTCTAAACATATCGACTTACAAAAATACGAGGTATTTATAATAATATAGGGAGGCAAACGCATACAATCGTTTTGAAGGTATAACTTATTATAGAGATATTTATACTCGTTGATAGCTAACCATCCGACAACCAATTAAGTTTGTAAGGTGTGTGCACCACGCAACTATGCGCTACGGTAAAGGACTATTTGTGTGCCTATACTATCTGGTCGGAACTACTTGTAATTCGGGATCCAAACTGAGGATCCGAACAAACCCATGTCAAAAAGTCGCTCATTGTCCCATCTAGTTGTTGGAACGCTTTCTCACTAACGGCGGTGAGCGAGTCTAGTAAATGTAATAAGTTCGCATTTGAGACCTGTTAGACTCTTGCTCGGTCATGTTTCATACATTACAAACGGATTCAAATTGCCAGGGCTTTTCGGCAAAAAGGAACGAAGACTACATACTGCTTCATGCTTGAGAGAAGAGCAAATGGCATCGTACCTGAGGTCCTCGAAAACAAGCCTGCGCATGGTCGTTATGGTCATGTTAACTTCAAGCACAAGATTGCTGATCGAGATAGAAGGATTCTCAGAAATTGGACGTGGTTGCACTGTGTCGATCAGTTTTTGGGTTCATGTTATGCACATTGTCGTGAATCTTCCTCTTCACTGTGTAGGAACCTGGTTTTAATTCTTCAACAATCATGCGATCGGCTGCGATCCGCTGAACTGTCAGATCTTATACATTTCCCGTAGTAATTTACCTCGACTGAACCTCGCAAAAAGTGCAAATGTATATCTGACATTTTTGGAACCTTTCCAAAGTTACATAGCTGGCACACTAATGAGTAAAATGTTCCTATCCTTAACATACACTTCGCTCTTTTTTGTTTAAGCCATGCTCGATCAAAGGATCGGTATATTGAATTTCGTTTAGAATACTGAGTAGAATCATCTCTGCAACGAGCTTGCTCCGTCATCCCTGCCACGCATGAAAAAGAAAAGTAGTTTTCACTTGAGGCCCAGGAAGACCATTTGGCAAGGGAGAAATTTACAGAGATTTTTTTTTCATGAATCCTCTAAAAACTGTTGCGGCGGCTTTGTTAGCCTGACAGATCTTAAACGCAAGTGTCGTTGAGTATCGTCAGGCAGGCTGCAGCGCTTTCATGGTGCGCCATGTGTACCTGTAAGCTCCTTGTATTCATCTGTGTATGTGCTTCTAGATTGCGTGTATTCAGGGGTAAAGTTTGCAGTCTAGCTAACAAATTCCTGTTTAGACGCTGCATCATATGCTGAAGGCATAACAACTTCAAACACAGATGCCGAATGTCGGTGAAGGCAGAGACAACAACCCTAACGCTAGCTCCGTCAGTTCGTCGCTTATTCGGGTGCTGTTGTTTCCAACTTTATGTTTGTTCACGGGACGGTGTGCAGATCCAGATCGACGCAGATGTACCTAGCCACGCACGCGGCGTGACTGGGATTCCAAATTCGAGTTTTCAGAATACTACCTAGGTAGGGACCGCGGTAAAAATGGTGAAATGGTCAGACGCTGCAGTCCAGTGGACCAGGGGCCCGGCGCACACCAGACGCGCGTTGTTACAAACAAGCAGACATAAGATTCCACGTGTACGCGTCGCTAAACTGACGCTGACAAACTTCCGTAAACATGCACGGCATTTCTTTCCGCCCTGAAGTCTGACCGAAGGCAGTGTCAGGCCGAATCAGACGGAGCGCAGACAGATCTATCGTTTTGTCGAGTGACATTTATTAGATGAGTTTATTGGCCAGCGCTTGACTAGACTTGGCCTGCAATTGGACTCCATGAAAGCCACCAGAGTTTCATATAAATATATATATATATATCGTATATATATATATATATATATATATATACCAGAATGATGAAATGTATGAGCTTTTCATGTATTCGATGCCGTCGACCCATCTGTCTTACGACCTTACGTTAGGCAGGTTAGTGAGCGTTTCGTTGTGATTCTTGTGATAGTAATGGTAGCGTTACTGCTGCTGCTGTTGCAGTAGGGTCTAGCCTCTCTTTCTTTTCTTTGTCTCGTCTGTGTCTGTTTGTGCTGTAATTAGTATCCTACTACTAGTACAACGATAATTACCGCCGGTGGACAACACTAGTGTAGAGTATCATTACACACTATATTATTATACACGCGATATATTACTACACACAACACTACAAATTAGGCGTTGTCGAGCATCAAGTGGGCCATCTTCCATCATCAGGTGGGTTCCGACGATCGAAGCCCGCTTACAACGAGAACAACCTTTTGCTTGGCTTGTTATACGACGAATACATCCAGCCTACTCGGCGTATTCGTCGCATAACAAGTCCACCTAAAACGCAAGCAACCAGAGAAGTTAGAAATTGGAAACCAACGTATACACCGCGGAGGGCGAGCGGGAGAGAAAACTGTATTGAAAAAGAAGTCTAGATACGACAGGTAAACTGGCAACCGCGAAACGTCAAACGCAGCGGTTCGGGGATCGTAGAGTGCCCTGGGTCGCGCGCTCTCGAGAGGGAGGTGGACACGGGAGAACAGAAACTCACCTTGAAGGATACTAGCACATTCCAGTCGGTCGACTTGTCCTGTTCAGCCGCCCGTTTGTTGATTGTAGTTGCTACCTAGGAAGTTATTTGTAGGGAAACGGACTTGCTCTGTGCTACTCTACAGAGAGTGATAGAGAGAAAACGCGATAGAGAGCTGTATATATATATATATATATATATATATATATATACATATATATATATATATATATATAGAGAGAGAGAGAGAGAAAGCAAGAGAGGGAGGGAAGGACAGAGGGGCAAGTAGACGAATGACCTAAGACGGCGGCGAACACGACAACCCCGACGAGGAGAATGACAACGATTAATGTCCGACCCCCCCCCCCCTCGATGCTCTTATCGGCTCGTTAAGCACTGTGACTCGTCGTCTGTGGCGTTTGCTAGACGGGACTACGTTGCAGCTTCCTACAGGCCAGATGTGAAAGTGGCCCTAGTGGCCTATAATACGCCCATGTCCGGATCCCGCTCCCGGCCGGGTCATGGTCTGGCCTGGCATGTTCGGGCGGGACACACGATCGTGCCAACGAGCGAGCAAGCCAGAGAAAAACGACAAGAGCTGCTTGCACGTGAGGCGCACGCCGTAGCCCGAGAGGAAACGCGGCGTCGGCGCTCGCTTCTTGTTTCCTTTCCTTGGTTCGGCGGCCCGTTGAGCGATCGATATCGACAGCGCCGGGCTGGGTGTCAACGAACAACAATACTACGACAGTTCTGCCACTGTTGCTGCTGCTGCTCCAGCTGTTACTACTATGAACATGACAGCCAACACCACCAGTTCGAGGCCAGGGAAAAGTGCTGTAGGCCGGGTCTAGGCGCGATGCGGGACGACCGTTGAGGTCTGCCATCGAACAAAAATAGCCAACCGTCACTAGTGAACTTCTCTGCGGTTGGCGTGGCGGTTACGCGCGTTGACAATGCTTGCCGATAACAGCAGTGAAAAGAAGGCAGAACCGCAGCAGCCGGAAGAGAACCTTTTAATTTCTACATTTTTGTGTAGGTTTTGTTTCTAGACTTGCACTTACTCATGTATTTGTATATATTTCTCCTATTTCATTATATATATATATATATATATATATATATATATATATATATATATATATATATATATATATATATATATTTATACATGTATATATGTATAGGGGCTCTAAATAAGTTATAAAAGCTATTTAGGGAATTGTAAAGCTCGTTAAAGTAAATATTGTTTTGCAACAGTACTAAGATTTCTGAAAAGGCCAGTCAGGCCTTTCGACCATAGAGCGAATGGTTATCAATGCAAATGCCCAGCGCCGATCCCCGCCTCGGACGTTTTTTTTCTGGAATGTTTTAGGAATGCGTAGTAAAAACATGCGCTACTAGCAGCCTACGTGACTAGTGCAGGACTTACAAACCCACTAAACCCGGATGGCTCCCCACCTTTCCAAGCTTGTTAATACTTGGCAATTTTTCAAAGCCGTGGAAGAGGCGTTCCCGTCATTACTTCTTGATTCAGCCATGTCTTCGTCTATATTTCTGCATATTCACATGTATCCAGATCGGAACTCCTCATTTCCCCTTCAGAGCAGCGTCGAATTCATTTGAAGCCTATCACATGCTTTTCTTGTTTTGGCGATGTTTTCGTTCCACTAGTACTTAGGCGGGTGGCAGCCTTTGCCCCGGTGCGAAGTGCCCGCTGAGGGTTGATTCTTGTTTACTTGGCTTTATATAAGCCGGCTACATGCCTCATCTAATCCAGCATTCATGATATTAATGCCAAGCTTTCGCATCTGCCAGTACTTCTTTGTGTATATCGTTGGTAAGTTGAGAATTCGGGGCTCAAAACAGATGCATCCATGATTGCTTATAGTCTCCGCCTCCTCTGCGACGCACTATCCCCCCATCATAATTCTGCTGACCAGCGTTAGCGTCTCTCCAACGACTAATAGGCATTTTCAGCTATCCATTCCTGTCGAAAAAAATCTTTTCCGATCTCACGCATCGGAGATATATATATATATATATATATATATATATATATATATATATATATTGACGCACAATCAACGAGAAGTTCGTGCCACTTCCCCAACTCCTAACCGACCACAGACTAATAATTTAATTTTAAGTTCCTAACAAAATGACACTGCTATACAAGCCCTCACAAACACATTTCCCAAACGCAACATAATTTCAACAGACCTTACTCATCTGTCAAATATAATTTGCTCAGGAGAGGACCACACTATGGCTTTAAACGACTTTCTGAACAAACATTTTACACACACTGTCCGACGTCGTGCCTTTAGAGAAACACCTTCCACTGAAGCGCGAGTATCTAAAAGGCAACAGCGACGTCAAGACTACGCAACCACTCAAAAACTTTTTAGTCAAAACCGATCCAAATGCGCTCATGAGGTGCTGGACGGCAAACACACCATACACCACATGCAGGCCATCGAAGTTGTAGAACACTGGGCCACCACGATGACACAACTACCCCCTGAACCACTCCCTTGCCCCGTATACACTCCCAACTCTGATCTTTTTGAGGTTACCCTCCCTATCTCTCTAAAGGAAACCCACGTAGCTCTCCGCGGACCTTCTAAAGCACTAGGCTTGGACGGGATTTGTCTTTCGTTCCTCCGTAAACTCCCGTTAGAAGTAGTCTGTTGTATTCTTGACATACTATTAATTAGCAATATTGCCTCAGCCCATGAAACTGCTCGCTTAGCGTTCATCTCTAAAATTAACAATGCCACATCCCCAAGCGATCTGCGACCCCTATCTATTAGTTCATACTTACAACGAACGCTTGACAAAATTCTCTCTAGACGCCTCCTATACGGTATTCTTAACGATGCCAAGTCTGCAGGACGTGAGCTCAGACTCGCCTCAATCGACCTCCGTAAGGCGTTCGACATGGTGAGTCATGACTCCGTCCTGTGGTCACTCCGGACTCGCGGATAGGTATTCATTAATTATATCGAACGCTTGTACCTCTCATCTAAAACTCTCATAAAATTTGGACAAGAATGTCGCACATTTCGGCCAACTAGGGGTGTTAGGCAGGGAGATCCTCGGTCCCCCTTTTATTTAATCTTGTTCTCGAGGACATTCTTTCAAAATTAGACAAAACTAATATCGGGTACAAACTTACTGATGACTTCCGCCTTATGGGCTTAGACTTTGCGGATGATCTCATCCTCCTATCCTCCACGAAATCTACTCTCCAACGGCTAAGATTGCGGACCTACTTTTGAAATCCCGAGGCCTTGAAATTAATACTAGTAAAAGCTTTACTGTCTCCCACCTATTTAATAGGAAGAAAGGTACAGGTTTTATCAATACCGTACCAGAATTTAACGTTGGAGATCGGCAATTGCTAGCTAAAGGTATGAGCGATCGATGGAGATATCTTGGAGTTAACAGCAATGGCAGAGTTGACTCCACCAAGGATATTGTAGGATAGCAGTGTCCGTTAAGCAGCGCGGGCATAGACAGCGTCGGTTAGCGGCAATGCCGAAGCAAGGTAAATGCATGGCGCCAATTAGAAGATGCCGCCACCCTACTAGCGAAAACGCGAGAAGACACTAAATGCGCGGGCAATCTGTGAGTATATAAGAAGGCATGAGAATAAATGAGTTAGTAGTCGTTGGTGCGAGCCAGGCAGAGGACGTGTGTTGTTTGAGAGAGAGCCTAGCGAACACGTAACAGTCGCCGCCCGGTCATGGGGGTGGTGGACACTACAACTGGCGCAGCCGACAGGATCCGGAAGAATGAAAAGGCAGACCAAAAATGCCACAGGTCTGCCACCCCCACCTACGGTTCTGCCATCGCGGACCGGTCAACAACACCGTGGAGGAAATGGCACCAGGCACGACACCGGAGGAAGACGGCGAAGCAACTACGTCAGGATGGTGACGAAGCTAACGGAGAGACAAGCTAACCGACGATGAATTCGGCAGCCGTTGCCGGTGACGACAACGGTGAGTACCTAGCGGCATTGCGGTGACTTGTGGTGGGGTTCAAGCTCGACGCTCGGGGCCCGGTGTTGAGGAGCCAGCGCATTCTGGAGGCAACAACGCCACAAGTGAGAGAAAAGCTTCTCCTCAAGGAGGCCTTGCTAGTCGAGCAGGCCGTGACGGCCGGGCTACACGTGGAGAGGTACGTCACGGACCCCAGATGGATCGCAGAAGGAAACGAGTAGGTGAACGAGGTTCGGGAAGCGAAGAGCCGCCGGAAAGAAACGGACCAAGGCCGTCGACAGGGCGAGAACGCGAAGCGGGTGGATCGTGCGCGGATGGAAAAGCCACGAGTACGGGACAGTCGAACAGGCCCTAACGGCCGCGTTACACGTGGAGAAGTGCATCATAGAGGCCAGTATGGATTGCAGCACGACACGAGTTGGTGAGCGAGGGCCAGCGGAACGAAGCGGAAATAGGCTGGCGGCAGGGCGAGAACACGGAACGGATGGATGCCAGGCGTGCGGATGGACGAGGCACGAGTACGGGGCCGAAATGTGCCCGGCAAAACAAGTGAGGAGCCGAAAGTGTGGCAAGTTTGGCCACTTCGGCCGGAAGTGTACGGACGCGGCAGACTGTGCAGGCGATCGGCGTGGAGGAGCGGCCACGCTGGGATCGTTGGGCCAACGGCGAATGCCTGGAGGCGGCGGAGGATGCACATGGGGATGAGCGAGCGCGAGTGGACGAACCGAAGGAGCACGCAGACGGGAGAAGAACGGCAGTCGGAACCAGATTCGTGCGGTCGTACCCGGCGACTGGGTCAGTATACGGAGGCCAGCCGCCGCCGGGTGCGCCACATGATGTACGTGAAGACGACAGCGCACTGCTCTGAAGAACGTCCACGGCGGGTAAAACGCGCACCAAGCCATTTACGGGAGTTCGTGAGTAAAGACGGGATAGAATTCAAAACAAGCCTGCGAAGGGGGGGGGAGAATGTAGGATAGCAGTGTCCGTTAAGCAGCGCGGTCATAGACAGCGTCGGTTAGCGGCAATGCCGAAGCAAGCTAAATGCATGGCGCCAATTAGAAGATGCCGCCACCCTAGTAGCGAAGACGAGGGAAGTCACCAAATGCGCGGGCAATCTGTGAGTATATAAGGAGGCATGAGAATAAATGAGTTAGTAGCGGTTGGTGCGAGCCAGGCAGAAGACGTGCGTTGTTTGAGCGAGAGAATGGCGAACTCGTAACCGTCGCCGTCCGGTCGTTAGGGTGGTGGACACTACAAATATACTCCTTAATTTACTCAACAGACTCACGATAGCTCCCCTTAAACCTCACCAAAGATTCATATCTTTAAAAGACTTTCTCATTCCCCGTCTCCTATATAAACTGGTCTCCGGTCCCAGACCATCTTACGCACTCCTTATCGACCTAGATAAAGAGATCAGAAAGGTTGTTAAGTCGAAATGGCTTAAGCTCGAAAACTCGGTGCCGAACGCCTACCTGTACACGCACACAGCAGACGGCGGTCTGGACATCCCCTGCCTCCAAACATTCATTACCAGACTCCGCCTCTCCCGCCTGACAGCACTACAACACTCTACGCACCTTGGGGTCCAATGGATGCTAACCACCGAGCACTTCAAAAAAGATCTTGCGAAAACAAGACTTCTTTGCGAGCGCTTGGGAACCTCCATTGAGACCGCTACACAAGAGACCGATTACTGGTCCCAACAACTACACAACACGTTCGATGGGGCTTATTTTAAAAAAGCACACGAAACGCCCTTTGTACATTACTGGATTAAGGGTATGCCCTACCTATCTGGTAAGGAGTATTTAAACCTACTAAAGCTCAGGATCAACGCACTACCAACGCGTGCCAGATTGGCCAGGGGACGCCCGGGCTACAACAACGTTGTAGGCACGGGTGTCATGCGCCTGAGACGTTGGCTCATGTCGCTCAGATGTGCGATACAACACACAAACAAACCATAAAGAGACATGACGACGTTTGTGATCGCGTGGCGCGTCTTCTCCGCGAAAGGGGTCATGAGGTGGTTCGTGAGCGAGTATTCTGTCGACCGGGCGCACCGGGTCTAACGCCCGACCTCGTAATAACAAAACCTACCGAGGTCTGGATTTTAGATGCCAAGGTTTGCGGCCCGAACCGGGACCTGGCAAAAGCGCGGCAGGACAAGATCACCAAATATGACGTCGAGTTCCTAAGAGCGGCGCTCCCCGACCCGCAAAAACCTCGCAGATTCGGATTCATCACTATCTCTATAAGTGGTGTATGGGACTCCGAATCTGCGAGGACGCTTTTGGGGCTCGGCGTCACAAAGAGGAATCTTATGGATCTCACCGTTTTAACTTTGCAAGGAACCTTGAGCATATACCGCTCGCACCGGGTCCATAAGAGCCGGGGCTACCATCAAGCAAGGACAACTGATTCTTAACTACACGTGACACCTTTTTACCACAATTTTTATTAAGGCGAGCACTGCCGAGTGTGCAAACGTATTGTAAATGATTAATAAACCATCATAATTTTTTCTATAAATATATATATTAGGGCTACAAAAAGTCTTCTCTGTTCTAGCCCTAATATATATATATATATATATATATATATATATATATATATATATATATATATATATATATATATATATATATATATATATATATATATCTATATATATATATATATATGTATGTATATATATATATATATATATATATATATATACAGGGTCATTCATATCGTTGTGCACGCATTTCGAGGTTTGATAGAACTCGGCAAGAAAATAAGTTTTCCCTATGGAGGGAAGACGTGGAAACGTCTTGTTTAGAAGAGAGAGTGAAGTTTATAAAAGTAGTTTTTCTGCCTTTTTTTTCCTACATAGTTGTGCGAAATCTCTGTTTGCGGGAGAACCAGTCAACGCATGAAGGAACCGATCACACCGGCGTGTTCGGAGGAAAATTCTGCACACGGAAGACACTTCACTAGCTTGCGTAGCAAAAAGCTAATACCCAGATTAAGGATTAAGTCATGAAAAGTCGATATTTTACGTTAACGCCTTTTCATGAAAAATCGTAAATTTTTTCCATTGCGACCAAAAATGTACGTCCGAAAGAACACTCTCACGCAATAGCAAATTTAATGCCCATCATTTTCGTATCAAGGTGATGGTGCTGCGTTACGTAGTTGTCAAGTCACTAAGCTTTTTCGACAGTCATAGTTGTTATGTTTTACGTGCAAGTCTTCACGTTCAGAACCGTAAAAATTTGCCAAGACGTTTCCGCCCCCTCCTTCCACTAGGAAAATTTATTCTTTTGTTGAGTTCTACCAAACCTCAAAATATGTACCTAACTTTCTCATACGCCCTATGGAAATATGCATGCCTTCGCTTTCGATATGGCTATCGAAAAAGCTTAGTGACTTGACAACTACGTAACGCAGCACCATCACCTTGACACGAAAATGATGGGCATTAAATTTGCTATTGCGTGAGAGTGGTCTTTCGGAGGTACATTTTTGGTCGCAATGGAAACATTTTACGATTTTTCATGAAAAGGCGTTAACGTAAAATATCGACTTTTCATGACTTTCCTTAATCTGGGTATTAGCTTTTTGCTACGCAAGCTAGTGAAGTGTCTTTCGTTGTGCAGAATTTTCCTCCGAACACGCCGGTGTAATCGGTTCCTTCATGCGTTGACTGGATCTCCCGCAAACAGAGATTTCGCACAACTATGTAGGAAAAAAAGGCAGAAAAACTACTTTTATAAACTTCACTCTCTATTCTAAACAAGACGTTTCCACGTCTTCCCTCCATAAAGAAAACTTATTTTCTTGCCGAGTTCTATCAAACCTCGAAATGCGTGCACAACGATATGAATGACCCTGTATATATATGTATATATATATATATATATATATATATATATATATATATATATATATATATATATACATATACATATATATTAGGGCTAGAAAAAAATCTTCTCCGATCTCACACATCGGAGATATATATATACAGGTAGTTCAACAAGTTCTTAAAATAAAAACCAAGAATTTTCCAAATCTTGTTTTTAATTTTTTCTTATTCGATATACTCCCCGAGAAGCTCAATACACTTTTCCCACCGAGATTTCAGAGCATTTATACCTCTTGAGTAGAATTCCGCGTCTTTAGACTAAAAATAGGCATTGACAGCAGCCTTAGCCTCTTCATTGCTGGAAAAACGCTTTCCACCGAGACTATTCTTCAAATGTCCGAAGAGGAAATAATCAGAGGGGGCCAGGTCTGGAGAATAGGAAGGTTGTTCAATAAGTTCGAACCTCAGTTGGGCCAGTTTTGCCGTTGCTTGCCGCGACTTGTGTGCGGGAGCATTGTCCTGGTGAAACAGGACAACCTTCTTCTGCAAAGCGGGCCGTTTCACGATGAGTTCTTGCTTCAGGCAGTCCAACAGTCTTGCATAATATTCCCCCGTGATCGTTTTACCGCTCTCAAGGTAGTCGACCAGAATTATTCCACGTTGGTCCCAAAAAACCGTAGCCATCATCTTTGCGGCCGATGCCGTTGTCCGCACCCTCTTCGGAGGTTCTTCACCAGGTGCGCACGATTGGCGAGATGCTTCTTGGGTCTCGGAAGTGTAGTGATGGAC
This sequence comes from Dermanyssus gallinae, assembly GCA_003439945.1. Taxonomy (NCBI): domain Eukaryota; kingdom Metazoa; phylum Arthropoda; class Arachnida; order Mesostigmata; family Dermanyssidae; genus Dermanyssus; species Dermanyssus gallinae. The sequence continues at coordinate 118,975 of QVRM01003418.1, forward strand.
CCAGCTTTCATCGACGGTCACGAATCTGCGCCAAAAATCCGACGGATTTTTCGACATCTTGGCCAAATTTCGCTGTGAAGCGGAAACACGCGCGTTAATTAACTCATTAATCCAGTTGGAAACAGTGGCAAAACATGGCGCAGAGTCACCGTACACCTTGTCTAACTCAGTTTTCACTTGGATCGCATTCCAACCTTTGAAATAAAAATGCTTGATAACCACTCGAAACTATTTTTTCTCCATTTTTCAAAATCACGCCGATACGTTGCACGGGAAAAGCGATCAAACGAAATCGCAGCGGCCAATCACCATAATATTTTGACTGCTAGCATTCGAAAAGTTGCCGTTTCCAATAGCGGTGAAAGCGCGCCAAAATTCGAATTCTGAAAAGCTCATTTTAAGAACTTGTTGAACTACCTGTATATGTATGTATATATATATCTATATATATATATATTAGGGCTAGAAAAAAAATCTTCTCCGATCTCACACATCGGAGATATATATATATATATATATATATATATATATATATATATATATATATATATATATATATATATATATATATATATATATATATATATATATATATATATATATATATTTATATATATATAACACTTGTAACATCTGTAACACTTAAATGTCACTTAACAAGCGGAGACATTTGTCTGTGTAATTATGTCACAATAAAAAGGCTACCAGATATATATATATATATATATATATATATGTATGTATATATATATATGTATATATATATATATATATATATATATATATATATATATATATATATATATATATATATATATATATATATATGTGTATATATATATATATATATATATATATATATATATATATATATTAGGGCTACAAAAAAGTCTTTTCGGTTTTGGCGCTATAAAGAAAACACATATATAGGAGACACGGGAGGTTTTATTTATTGATTTATATATTCTCCGCCGGAAGATTTCCAAAACAATCCAAAATATTCTTCCAGTCCAGAACGCACGTGTTCGATAGAAGTGAATTTTTTACCACTTAAAAAAAAATTGTTTTAGACAACATTAAGGAGATAGACAAAATAAAAGCAAATTTTGTGAAATATATGCTCGGACTGCCGCGTAACGCATCGACAACCTTGGCGATGGAACTATGCCAAGAACGAAGCTTTGTGGAAGATCTTATCTTGGACAAATACGTTTTTAGCCCACTCGTCGTAAAGCAATATCGCGCATACAGAGAAAAGCGTAATTTGAGCTTTGCCATAGAGAATTTCACTGACGGTCCTGCATTCACGACAGACCGTTGGAAGCAGGGAATGCAAGTGAACAGACGGGTACTCTGCAGACTTACCTGGCATGGCTACCACCAATATATATGCCTAAAAGGGTATTGCTTTGAAATTGAAGATTGTGTATGTAAACATTGTGGCACATGTAATATTGACCGATACCACATACTGCAATGCAAGGAAATAGAAGCTGGTTCAATGCATGCAGTAGTGAAAGATGTTATTAGCCGATATGAATTTTAGGTAGCATCTACCAATTTCTGGTGAAATAAACCTGTATATTTAAAAGAAATTGCATCGATCTGAATAGGTGGTAATCGGATGGTGCTAAATCGGGGGAATACGGTGGATGTTCTAAAAGTTCCCATTTTAACTGGGCCTCATCGAAACGGACACGTGACAGTCACAATGCGCATTGGCTTAGCTAGTTGATGTGTGTAACATATACCTAATGTATTATACGGAAAAATTTTAGCTGGGAAATTTTCGAAAGGGTCTCCCTACTCACGTGGGGCCTTGCGTTGTCTTGGTGGAACAGGACACCCTTCTTTGAAATTTGTGCAGGGCACGACTGCTTTAATTTTTCGTGAACCTTTTTGAGTTGTTGACAGTACACGGCCGTAATTATCGTCTGGTTACGCGGTAAAAGTTCATAGTGCACTATTCCGCCCACATTCCACCAATTCCAAATACACAATAAAACCTTGTTTTTTTCCCTTTTGGAACTTCTCAAAGCACTGTTGGCACATTCTTTCTGTACAACAGGCATCTCCAAACGATTTTAACAACTTTTTGTGACCCTGCGTTGCACTTAGTCTACTTTTAAACTCATGGAGTAAAATCGCCCGAATTTGGCATTTGTCTACCTCCAGTTTGCAGCACTTTTACGAACAAACGGCTAAACAGATTTTTAAATAGTTGAGACCAGCAGATTCCCCGCTCTTTTTCACATGAAAGCAACAAAGAGTGAGCCAATGATCTATGCCTAGGCGCCGGGGCGGGCGCTGTGAAAGCCGCGCAAGCGCCAATCCGAAAAGACTTTTTTGTAGACCCTATATATATTGTTTTTTTATGGGACTGTGTTCTCCGGACGTCAAATGTATTTAAGTTCAGTAATTCTTCATTGACTTTGAAATTTCCATAATTACACAAATTTAAACAATTGTAACTATCGCCCGTGTCTACACAGACATATATATATATATATATATATATATAGTAACTGTATATTGATGACGTGTGCTCCACAGCTTCATATAATTCTTCAGCACCCATTGGCAGTGAAGGAAGGCATTTAATTTAATTATGTGCCAAATAAATACAAAGGGCGCTTGACTCGAAGCAGTTATTGGTTCAATTTATGTTTTCAGAACCATGGTCCTGAGTGTTTCTGAGTCAAACGTGGTCGTTGTATCGGCATGCCGCTTGTTCGATAGTAAATAAAATCTCATAACCAAAAATGATTTTGGGTTGTTTACCATTTAGCACATCACTAAGCACTTTTGCTTAAATGACGCGTACTGTTTACTTTGCAGTAAGGCTATAGACTTTTTAGAACCTGTACTTCACTTTCTACATGTTTGGCCTCAAATCTGCAGTTATTTGTCCATTTTCGTATAGCGATACCGCATATCTCTCGTAACCAGCTTCGGGAACCCAAATTGTTTTGTTTTTGTATACTTCGGCTGCCATAACCTATATATATATATATATATATATTGTATGACTGATTTTGATGTGCTCGATTTTCACTAGTCAGATACATTCAGGTAAACAGGTTTTAATTCAGTACAGATTGTGCTCAGCTAGCGTGACTTTGGAGCTCAGAGTCGTATCTGGTTTCCTTGTCGTGGATTCGAGTCAATTGTCGCAAGGTACAAATAGCAATACAGTTCATTATTTTCATTTCCGAATCGAAAAATGGTAATGTATTAATCATTCCAAGTCAGAATAAAATAGACAAATAACAAGTCTTGTACTACTCTTTTTTGTCTGAGATAGGACTTGCAGATGACCTCGTGTTACCGAAATTCGAATTCCATTTGGAACGTCATGTTTTCGACTTGGCTTACTGATATTTAGGACATGTGATGATTCCGAAGAAGGGCATTTTTTCCAGGTATTCAAAGACAGAACGGACTGCGCAAAGAGGAAAGTAGTATGAGTATCAAATACTGAAAAGTCATCAATAAAATTTGTTCGCTTTTTCACTAAACCGACCATGTGCCTAGTTTCTGTATAGAAGGAATAGTAGCCTTGCAACTGCACATTTTGTGTTCCTATGTCGGGCAATTACACCAGTGTCATGAATTTCAGTAATATCACTTTGACTCCAAAACAAGACTTCTCAGAGAGTTCTTCATTGGAAAGAACATTTGCTTTACGACCTCTACACTTAATTATATCGCTCTCGAAATCTTCCTGGGAGACCCTGTGTATATATATATATGTATATATATATATATATATATATATATATATATATATATATATATATATATATATATATATATATATATAAATATATATATATATATATACAATTGTAATAATAAACATTGAGGTGTGAACGTGCACTCCTTGTCTTCCCCTAGCTCCTATTTAGTATTCCATGGAACCGACAATACAACCAGCGTTTCCTCGGCACACTGCAAGCGACAGCAGTTGCCGGGAAAAACTCGCCTTTGCGCCGATTGCCTGTGAGATCTGTAATCCGTCTCCCCTACTCACTGATGAACCCCTTGGTTGCCTTGCTTATTATAAATATAATAATTATAATTAGAGAGCATGTCATCAAAGCAGTGAGAGATCGAACGTAGACAAAGTAGATCCACAGCGCTCCTGAGGTTGCGCATTGCCTTGAAACTTTAGCGCGGCAACGCCAAAATAATTCATGACACGTTCCCGAAGGAGAGAGACCTGGAGGTACTTTTGTAATTATAAAAAGTTTAATCCGTACACTTATCAATGGACAAGAACAACAACTCATTAACTTAATAATAACAATACTAACTTGATAACAAAATAAATTAGCAGCATATAGCAGCGTAGCAGAATATTTTATTCTTTAAATCCTTTCAAACCAACCACGCTCAGACTCTCCCTAGTGTATACGTATGAGACCTCTCAGATCTGTATATTATCAACTACTTTAGAGGGCAGGCAACCTATCCGAGTTTGAAGTGTTGCATTTTCATGCGGGCCTTTTTTAAAACAAATACTTAAGACATATTATTTTTCATTCATTAATATTATCTTATGAAATGTGCGTTCCAATGCTTTTCTTTTAATGCTGCACATACATTCCTAACATGTTCGAGCCCAAGCAAAGCGGATCGGGAACCAAACACACTAGAAGGGAATTGAACACACTAGAAGCCAGGGACGTATTGCGACTCAGGCCACGTGGCGACTAAGTGTTTAGTCTGCAAACATTAAATCTTCGTAGAGTTGGCAGGTCATTTTCCATGGGAACATGTGGTTTCGAATCTGTTTCATCACTCATTATCAATTTTTTATAACGCATATAACGTTAATGTGTATACTGCTATCAGCTGTTCTCGGCCTGTAATTTGAAAACGACAGGTATTTGTTTTGTCACTACAAACATAAGAACAATATTCCTCTTACGACGCATAGTCTTACGTGTAACGCTGCACATTTTAAACATCCGTTCAGTTCAATTATCAATCCTAACAAGAATTTCAAAATCTATTTTTCACGAACTGTTAGGTATGTTAGAAAGCTAGACTTCATCATTTGATACATCATTCCTATGCAAATCGACGTTAGTACTTGCTGCAAATCTTGCCTAAAAGCTGCTGATTCTTGTTTAAACATAAGTTCCAAACGGGGGTTGCTACGTGTTAATACGGGCAGTGCATACACCTCAAATTGTTCTAAATATATCTGTCAAGCAGCGGCCGCTCCCCTGCTAAAAAAATAACCGATCGTATTCGTATACAATACGATTTCTGAAAAGGCCAATCAGGCCTTTCGGCCATAGAGCGAGTGGTTATCAATGCAAATGCCCAGCGCCGATCCCCGCCTCGGACGTTTTTTTTCTGGAATGCTTTAGGAATGCGTAGTAAAAACATGCGTTACTAGCAGCCTGCGTGACTAGTTCGGGACTTAAAAACCCACTATACCCGGATGGCTCTCCACCCTCCCAAGCTCGTTAATATTTGGCATTTCTTCAAAGCCGAGAAAGCCGAGGCGTTTCTGCCACTAATCCTTGATGCAGCTATGTCTTCGTCTATATTTCTGCATATTCACATGTATCCAGATCGGAACTCCTCATTGCCCCTTCAGAGCAGCGTCGAATTAATTTGAAGCCTAATACATGCTTTTCTTGTTTTGACGATATCTTCGTTCCACTAGTACTTAGGCGGGTGGCAGCCTTTGCCCCGATGCGAAGTGCCCGCCCTCTCGCATGCCGCAGTGAGCACGGCAAAGGGTTGATTCTTGTTTACTTCGCTTTCCATAAGCCGGCTACATCCCTCCTCTAATTCAGCATTCATGATATTAATGCCAAGCTTTCGCATCTGCCAGCAATTCCCTGTGTATATCGTTGGTAAGTTGAGAATTCGGGGCTCAAAACAGATGCATCGATGATCGCTCATAGTCTCCGCCTCCTCTGCGACGCATCATCCCTAGCTGATACTATCATCACAAGATTCTAGTAGGCATTTGTCAGCTATCCACTCCTGTAAAAAAAATTCTTTTCCGATGTGTGTCGTTTCCCCATGCCGTGCTTGCGGCGTTAAAGTCCCCGGTATTAACAAATACCTTGCCCCCTTGGCCGCTCAAGCTCTCGGCGAGTTTTTTAGAAAGCCTTAAAATTTCCCCGGGTCCTTATTGAGTGAGAAGTAACAGCTGTAAAAACTGCCACTCCATCCACTTCAACCCAGCTGAACTGAAAATAAGTACATACTTTTATGGAAAACCCTGTATATATATATATATTTTTTTATGGAAAGCCCTGTATATATATATATATATATATATATATATATATATATATAAATATATTCATATTGTTCTGTAATTCCTCATTGAGCTTACAATTTCCATAATTACACAAATTCAAACAATTGTAACTACTCATATATACATATATATAGTAACTGTATATTGATGACGTGGGCTCGCGTCCACAGCTTCATATAATTCTTCACCACCCATTGGCAGTGAAGGAAGGCATTTAATTTAATGATGTGCCAAATAAATACAAATGGCGCTTGACTCGAAGCAGTTATTGGTTCAATTTATGTTTTCAGAACCATGGTCCTGAGTGTTTCTGAGTCAAACGTGGTCGTTGTATCGGCATGCCGCTTGTTCGATAGTAAATAAAATCTCATAACTAAAATGATTTTGGGTTGTTTACGATTTAGTACATCACTAAGCACTTTTGCTTAAATGACGCGTACTGTTTACTTTGCAGTAAGGCTATAGACTTTTTAGAACGTGTACTTCACTTTCTACATGTTTGGCCTCAAATCTGCAGTCATTTGTCCATTTTCGTATAGCGATGCCGCATATCTCTCGTAACCAGCTTCGGGAACACAAATTGTTTTGTTTTTGTATACTTCGGCTGTCATAACCTATATATATACATATATATATATATATATATATATATATATATATATATATATATATATATATATATATACATATATATATTGTATGACTGATTTTAATGTGCTCGTTTTTCACTAGTCAGATACATTCAGGTAAACAGGTTTTCATTCAGTACAGATTGCGCTCTGCTAGCGTGACTTTGGAGCTGAGATAGGACTTGCAGATGACCTCGTGTTGCTGAAATTCGAATTCCATTTGGAACGTCATGTTTTCGAGTTGACTTTGGAGCTCAGAGTCGTATCAGGTTTCCTCGTCGTGGATTCGAGTCAATTGTAGCAAGGTGCAAATAGCAATACAGTTCATTATTTTCATTTCCGTATCGAAAAATGGTAATGTATCAATCATTCCAAGTCAGAATAAAATAGACAAATAAAAAGTCTTGTACTACTCTTTTTTTTTACTGAGATAGGACTTGCAGATGACCTCGTGTTGCCGAAATTCGAATTCCATTTGGAACGTCATGTTTTCGAGTTGACTTACTTATATTTAGGACATGCGATGATTCCGAAGAAGGGCATTTTTTCCAGGTATTCAAAGACTGAACGGACTGCGCAAAGAAGAAAGTAGTATGAGTATCAAATACTGAAAAGTGATCAATAAAATTTGTCATTTCTCGCACAAATACTCGTATATTTAGCTCGACACGCACGAGTGCAGCATACACGGCTATCAACTTGAAACATACAGAATGTTTTTAAGTCGATTCCAAATTCATTTGTAGAGCGTCACACATTTTTTCCTATTGCAAAGCCTTTCGTGTAGTGCAGTCCCGTTGCAGAAAGAAAGAAACGGATTTGCATAGAGCAAAAAATGACCAGGGACAGCCCTGAAATCGTCTAATTCTCGTCTGTGTGCTCTTGCAGAACGAGCACAACCTGGCGTGTTAAACGGGCCTTTTTCAAGCTCCAAATAAATTGCGTGGCAGGCGGAGCTAATACGTTGTAAAAGAAAGACCACATTTACGTCGCAGACATATATATATATATATATATATATATATATGAGTATAGGTTCTTAGTTATGTGGTATGCAATAGAAATACGATTGCAAAAATTGCTATGGCGATCGAACGTCGTGGCTGTAATCTGTGGCCTACCTACTAAAACTGCTATTACTGCCTAGCAACTCATAAAGTAACTTTATTATTACTCAGCCTGATTGCGGTGCGTTGGTTCGCGCAGAGCCAGCCCGCCAGATAAGGCGCCCACAGTAAAGGTGGCAACGACAGCATTAACGGGGGCACGTCGCACCTCCACCCAATAAACAGTAGCACCAAATGCACGAGTTACCGCTCGTTATTAACAGTGCGCCATTTAGGTATGAGTGCATACGTGTAAATATTTTCTAAGCTTATCCGTATTCTATCGTTATGTTCCCTATGATCTAGTGCAATGATCTAGGAGAAAAGTATACTTATCTGTAAAATAACACACAATAATCAACAGTATAACAAGGTAATCAGTTTTATGTGATAATAAAGACGCTTTTTGGTTATTATTTTGTTAATCAATTGCAATTCCCTTCCATGGGCAAACTGCAGCATGTTGGTGGAAATTTTGTTGAGATTTTATATTAAAGCTGCCACGACTTCTACACTGCAAAAACTGGCTCTTAAACTAATAATGGGCTCGCGCGCCGTCCGTAGCCTGCTTAAAATGTAGACGACCATACGGGCGAAACTCATTCTTATGCTGTTCGAGGGGCATGACTACTGGTAATGCCAAGCTAAACACTTGGAAACAAACTTGCATGGTTTTTGCGGGCCCTACCTTGTATTTTTATGCTGCAGACGCTGCCCAGTACTCCGCAACAGATTAGAATAAACTACCCTTTTGAAAGCAGTTCTCAGAAAAGGGCATATTTAGCTCAGGCTTACGTCCCCTTTGACGATTTAGGCTTACAGTATTGTTAAGAAAATGAATTAACTTTGCTACACAAAGGCCGATTCAATGCGTCAGAAAGGATGAATACTGTGTGATGCTCTCCCCTGGGAGGGCGATTATATTAGGTAAGTCAAAAAGTTCGTCGGCTTTTTTACCCGATTATAAAGAGCCTTATTTATGCAGACAACAGTATTTTTATTCAATGATATATTGACCGTTTTGTTCGATAACCTTCGCCCATCGCCTCGGTAGATCCATAATTCCTTTCTCCCAAAACGTCTTGTCCTTCTCGTCGAAATACTGAGTGAGGTGATTTTTTATAGCCTCCAAAGATTCAAATGTTGTGCCATCAAGGGAGTTCTGGAGAGACCTGAACAAGTGATAATCAGATGGTGCGAGGTCGGGACTATAAGCTGGGTGCGGCAGCACAACCCAGTCAAACTCCGCCAATTTTTGCCGGGTGGCCAAACTTTTGTGTGGTGTCGCCTTATCATGTTGAAAAGTGACGCCCCACCTGTTTGACAATTCCGGGCGCTTCGTTGCTACTGCAGCCTTCAAATCTTCGAGTTGTCTGCAGTAGACGACGGAGTTGACCCATTGGAAGCAGCTCAAAATACACGACGCCCTTACAGTCCCACCAGCAGCACAGCATAACCTTCTTCTGATGAATTTCGGGTTTAGGGATAGCTGCGGCCTGAGAACCTCTGGGGACCCAACTTCTTTTCTGTGTTACGTTTCTGTAGAGTATCCATTTTTCATCGCCGGTTATCAATCTCCTCAGAAATGACTCATTCGAGTTCTTCCGGAGGAGTGCGTGACAAGTATCGACTCGCCCTTCAAGCTGCCTATCATTGAGGTCGTGTGGTAGCCAGATATTCCGCTTGCACGAGAAACCTGCATCATGGAGGCGATTCCAAACGGTTCCGTGGGATACTCCCGTTACATCTTCAATTTCTTTTATGGTGAAACCTGGGTTCGAAGTAACCAGGCTTATGACTTCGTCGGTCTCCACAACATTGGGTCGTCCTGGCCTCGGTTCATCTTCGAGATTGAAGTTTCCAGCTTTGAAACGGGCGAATTGCTTTTCGACTGTGGATTTGTGTACTGCGTTTTCGCCGTAGACTGCACATATCCTCCGGGTTGTTTGCGCTGCACTTATGCCTTCACGGTAGGAGAACAACATAATGTGTCGAAAATGCGTATTTTTGTCCTCCATTGCAAACAGCTGCCAATTCCGCAAACGAAACTGTAAAGTTGGAACCGGTATACCGTCGCGCCGCCACGGGTCTGCTCCTGAATGTAAACACGGAGCCGCACTCTCAGGCGGCCCTGCTGCAGAGCGCATGAATTTCAAAAATGTGGTCCCAGAAAGCCGACGAACTTTTTGACTTACCTAATAGCTGTATTCCATTTCCTACCCACTTTCGATTCCCCGAAGCTTGCGAACCCAAGGTGTTGTATCAGGTCATGGAACGCGCCTGAAGACTATCCAAATTTAAGTCACAGTGGAAGCGGCACAATCGATCTGTTAACCGTTAATTCAAAAACTCCGATGTTCTCGATGCAGTGGCCTACAAAAGCTAACCCGTGTTGGCCGTTGTCAATGTTTCCGGCATTTGGTTAGACCGACACAACCCGCCGCGCTGGTCTGCAATGAAACGGATTAATCTACCTATTTTGGAAAGAGCGGTGGGCGGTCTTGAGGTAAGCACTGACATCGATATCACCCGTGACCTGCTAGAGAACGCGATGAGAAGTGCAGTGAAGTGGAAAATGTTATGGCAGATATCGTACGACCTCGTAGGGGGCTGATGCCTAAGGTCTGGCGTGCCGCTAGGCTTTCTATTCTGTTCAAGGATAGGCCAACCAGTGGAGTTTGTTAACTCTTTCCAGTATCTCGACCTTCGGGCTCACTGTACAGGAACGACGTTCACAACGCACATAAACGTAATAGTACAGACGGCGCCTGTCTCTCTTCATGGGGGTTAAGGCAATGTCCAAAGACTGTCCGTTCTCTTAGCAGTAAGACTTCTCGTGCTTAAGATTGTTTCGGGGCTGATGTATGGTCTTGACAGGGTGTGGAACCACCTCACGCTGGCGAATTTTTACCTGCGTTAGAGGTGTCATATATGAAGCGAGTGTTTTGTCTAGCCGAGCAAGGAACCGTTTTGTATATCTCACGTCAGACGTCCACCAGCTATTAAAAGAGTCCTGCTAAAGCTGAAGATGCCGCGCACACCGCGTACCTCACGAATGTTTTATTTCGGAGTCGGAATCTAAAGTCGAACAGGCCAGACAGGAAGTCGGGGGTTTGGGTGCGTTCAGTGCCTTGCATCTTTGATCTGGTCCTGTATGTGACAGTCGCCATGTATACACCAAGTACACAGGTTATTACTATGTGGTGTGTTCAAAACCCCGCTTTTCACGAGGAGCATGAGTTGTCATCTGTTGATTCTGCCTGCAGACGTACGCCAAGTAGACTGCAGTGGAATGCACAGAACAAGACACAAAATTGTTGTACTACTTCTCTCGCCGGAAGCACCACGATGACGATCAAGGATTATGAAGAAAACCTTATGACGTGTATATTATACTCAATTTGAGTCAAATAAACATAATTAAATATACACTTATAGTTACGTTATATATATATATATATATATATATATATATATAGATATATGCGAAGTTTACGACTATAGAACTTTTTCAACAAATTGCATGCCTATACTAGTAGCTTAACGTACTTTCTTGTATAATATAGCTGCTAGAACATGCGTTGTTCGGCTTACACCGACATGACTATGACGACCGCCGTAGACATCAATTGCAGCGCAACGTCGAAGAAAACCCTCGTCTTTGTCTGACGATGGTCCACAATCTCGGTTCATTGGCGCGGTCTTCGGGAACGGCTCTCGTAGCACATTATTAGTACGTGTGCACACGCCGACGTCTTCCCTTATGATGTTGTTCTGCTGTCGTTATCGTAGGCGAATAAACTACAACACGGCTAGCGGCATCCGAGGCCCCAATTGGATACACGTTTGGCACACGTCACAACTTCTCTTCTCGTTCTATGTCGAGAGTGCACGATACAAAAAATCGATCGCGTACTGTATGCCTAAGCAGTGTGATGTCTTGTTGGGCAGGCGAGCGGGGTAGGGGCGAAGTAACTCTGGCCTCGTGTCCGCAGACTTGTCTATCTGGTGCCTCAAGCAATGGACACCACGACTCCTCTGCGAGGCGCCACAATGCCTACCGCTACCGCCTCTTTGTGCGTGCTGTCCTAAAGCTTGGTTCGGGCTCGATTCGCTTTGCCCCGTCCAACGCCGTGACTATAGCAGCCTACTGTGTTTAGGCTCTTACGTTCTGGACCTGTTCAAGTTTTTTTTTCCCTTGGTCTTTCTTGGTGCTTGACCAAATTGCCATTTTCCCTTCCGTATACCCGTACAATTATAACCAAAAGGAAACGCTGCGCAAACGACGATAACGACTGAAAAGAAGGATTAGAGGCACGAACAGGGACGTCAAACGTGGCAGTCTGCGGTAATGTCGCGTAGACGTGCGAAACACGACCGCACTGTGTCGACACAGTCGGCTAGGCTGTAGCTGGGCCGTTCCTTCATAGCTGGAGGATAAAGTTATTATAGCGCCTGTTCCGCCTGGGGTGAATCGGCTTATTGTTACACCAGCCGGGTCCGGCGGTACACGTTGGCACGCATGATACGTACCGTCCGCAGTCTGTCATCAGCTACCTGCTGCATACATTGTTTGATTCAGTACTGACGCTGGCCCTTTTAGTACTTACACCATTTCTAACCGCTGCTGTTTCAGATATCGAGTAACACTACCTGGGGGGGGGAGGGTACTAGACATAATCCTGCCGTTGAGCAACAACTAATTACCATCATCTTGTCTTTATGCTTTTGGCTACATAGTCTGGTCATTCCATCAGCTGGGTTTATTTCGACTTTGTCCAGCAGAGGAATTCAACAACACCAGAACAATGCTTAGCCCGATCTTGAAAACAATACCTTCAAGAACGCATAGTAAAGGCTTATTTGTTTGTTGCCACTGAGCGTGGGCCGCGCAAGCCACCACCTGTGCTAACATGACCTCAGGTAGGTAGTGATTATTACCGAACGTTGCGGATGCCAGAAGCGAATACCGGTGTCGGCCCGTAAGGTGTATCCAACGTTGCAGAATTCGGCGACTAGGAATGTGGCATTTCGCAACCAGTATGTTATCGGCCAATATATCCACGAATAAAGTTGCTTAATAGTTTAATTAAGGAAATACTTGCGAACACGCTTCGGCCGATCCGAAGAGTGTGCCCAAATATCTGCGTTTAACAATAAAGGGGTTTAGCCAGTTGGGTGGTACCGGCAGAAAGAAAAACATTAAACATGTGCTTTGTAAACGCTAGAATAAATCCTTTAGCTGCAGCGTGCATGCGTCTCTAAAATCAAAGGGGATATGTGTACACACACACTTGTCAACCATGACACAACAAATCAAATCTAGTGCACTGTTTAGTTTGCTGTTCTAGGTGACCGATATAGCGCAGTAGTTGGAGTGTCCTGTCTTGGCTCACGCCATGTTCGGTTTTCCGCGATGCTTGCGATTGCGTGCAAGGCAAACACAGGGCGTCGTTAAAGAATCACACGGTAATAAGTGATACTGGTTGTTGTGACAAAACTATGAGCTGGGTGTATTGTAGAGAGACGACATTCCGCTCCGCGTATTTGGCGTCAAATTTTGTACGCGATCGAACACCACTTAGTTCTCTCGTGTGTATTCGATAGCTATGATTACCGTCAATTCAGTATACCGCAATATAAAGTGCGTTGCAAAAAATAGGCAACTCATTTTTTTTGGTGATAATTTCGGCTTGATTTATTTGAATGGATTGACATTTTAAGGGCATGATGTACATGACAAACCACGAGTATGGTGTTAATTTCTTAAACAACAGTATTGCAAAATATTACCAATAATAACATGCTAACAACACAGCTCTTGTTTGTAAAGGATAATCGATACTACAGCTGATTCCACAGCTCAGTCGTTGTTCCGAACTAACGACGTAGCTTATGTTTAAACCATGGGTCGTACAAAGGATCTCTCGGATAATGAAAAGACAAGAATTGAGGAATATGCTGAGCTCGGTCATACAGTAACTTCTATAGCAACCAGATTAGGACGGCATAAGAGCACCACCAGCAGGTCTTACACCCTGGAGTGAACCAAAGGTGCAGATCTAACATGGACTGAAAGTCCACTTTCGTACTTACAAGAGCTCATTAACTCCATGAAAGACCGAGTTTACGATATGATTCAGAAGAGGGGACGAAAAACCCGTTTCTAGAATAGAATATGTAGAATCAAATAAGTCATACAACCTTGCTAAGAATCGAATACTCCGTAAGGCTCTTATGTTGCTAATATTTTGCAACACTGTTTTTTCACACTTGTTTATTTTTTGTATGAACCGATTGTGAGATTGCAACGAAATCAACACCTATTAATACTCGTGGTTCGTCATGTACATCATGCCATTAAAAATTCAAGCCATTCATATAATTCAAGCCGAAATTATCACCAAAAAACATGAGGTGCAAATGTTTGCAACGCACTATATATGTATATATATATATATATATATATATATATATATATATATATACGGGCTAGTCCTTCTCTTTAATAGCAGAAATCAAGATTTGCTCATTCGCCGGCTGTGAGCGTGTTAATTACGAATTGTGTTTCGCGGCAACATTGTCCGTCCAAGGAATTACTAGCTTCTTTGGCAAAAAAAAACATATTTTTTAGCTAACATTTTGCCGCATCTCGTCACTCAAGCACCATGCCGGAGGCGGCACGTATGGCGTTTCGTAAGTAGTTGCGTTATTAGCTAAACGCTAAAAGCTAATCCACTTTTAGGCGGCCGTCTACATAAGGATAAACCCGGCGGGAGACTTTACCCGGAGTCTTTTATAAGCAGAGCAGCAAACCGGCTAATCGTTAGAGCGACGCCAGAATGTGGCGCACAATGCCTTTCAGCACTTCTATGGCAGTGTTTAGTGCACAGGTAATTTAAAAGTCATTTGGCCGTACCTAGAACTCGTAGACAAAGAAAGAACGCATCAAAATTGCCAACTAGATGAGCAACTACATACAAAATCAATTTTGCCAGATCCAGTTTTTAGACACCAGACGACTGTGGACGCATGAAGCACATGAGTTGTTAGCCACACAAGTTGTTTGAACAGGCTGCTCGGGAGACCGAACACGAATCGCTGAACTTTACCAGCCGAAGACCACTGCGCATTATTCATTTGCTTTGTCGTTTCGTTGTCATCGATTCAAAATACACGCTAGCCCGCTGTACATTCATCATCAATCATATACTCACAAATGCACTCTGTCGGAGAAACAGTGGGCAGGCAGATCGATTCAAACGCTACTCGACAAGACGTCCGAATAGCAAAAAGAAGAGGTGCAGGGGGAACACACACGGAAACTACTTTAGCATACGAAACATAGTCCACCGTATACAGTTCCCAGGCCCGACGCGTGAGTAGAAGCACAAATAGTGAAACGTTGCGTCAATGTATAGCCGTCTGAGTATTACGAGCAGCTCGAGCAACGCTGAAGTTGAATCGAAGTGAAACGTTGCACATACATATTTGCGCATGGCGTTTCCCGAAAAATAAACTGGAAAAACACGAGGAGAGTGTTTGAGTTTGTCCTGGCGACTCTGTCCATGCAAGAATACTCACACACATATATATATATACACGTACACACTGGTCTACGGTAGTCAGTTGCTATCACGCAACATAAAACATACAAAGCTAAAGCAGTCTAGGTACTCATTGACAAAAAAAACTGCTTTTCAGTCTCGGGAGAGTTGCACTAGAAAAGCATTTTAAGTTGCACATTTTCTATTAAATACTGCCAGCAGCAAATAGAAAGCGAATAAAGCCGCACTATTTCGCTAGTCCATGCTCTTGCGCAGTACTGAACTTCCCTTACCCCAGCACCTGATCCCACGGAACGTTGAGTAAAAGTATAACCGGAACAAGTTGTCTAGCTTCCCCGACTCCAAGTGCCGCCCTATGCCGCCAATCGCTATACTCGCAAACTGCTAGTGAGGAATGTGCATCATACCATACAAGTCAACGAAAATGCAAATGATACACTAACCTATGCACTTTTTGCAAATTTTGGTACGATGGATTATTGTTGGCCAATATCAATGTCGAGCCCGGTGGCGTGGTGGCATGCGTCTGCGCCTTGCGACCGGAGGAGACACATAGGTGCGCGGGTTTGAGCCCCACCGTTGCACCGATTTTATTTATGGGGGTCCGTCTATGAAGCAATACGAAAAGCAATCCCATGGACGTTAAACCTTGGCTAAAAGTCAGCCCCGAACATATTATTTTTTTTTAATAGACAGCAAGACGGCTTGCTTTCGAATATAAATTCTGATGTAGCATAAATAATAGCTACAAAACGACTTGTTTTCTTTAGTACAGAGTCCTATATCGGCAACACAACGTACAACACTATACAGAATATTAGTAGCATACAAACGTAGTGTTCAAAGTAGCTTTGCGTTCAACGTGAGGCCTATTGTCTGGCCAAAGCTGCCAGAAAGCCTTTGGTAATCTGAGATTGTTCCCAAGCAAACTGCCATAGGCAGCACAGGACACCATTCGCGATGCTTGGACCGTCGCCGGCTTACAAAATTGACAGGACAGATTTACATTGACAATCATGACACTTCAACCGGCTGCAGCGACGAGAAAAACTGTTGTCACAATAGTCACCATACACCAAACCGACTATTTGTGGCATACAAACTGCGATGTACAGTAGCCAGTTACAACTTACAGATCTTCAAATAGAAAAAAAAGAAAATATGACAATTTGGCAGACGCTCCATGCTACCTAGAGAGAAGACGTGAGAGAGATAATTTTCACAGTATCCCTTTATCGTATACAACTCACCAGTCACTCGGCTCAAGGAGTCTAAATGGATCATATAGCATGCGATTCGATTCATGTGGACTACTCCAGCCGTCGACCTTATAACATAGAAGGGCTTTGTGTGCAGCCAATAAAAGTGTCGTATTAAATCTGTAACGTGTAAAGAGGCTGCTGCGAGAAGATTGCTGCTTACTGTGAAGCATAAAACCATAATCATTATCCAACGACGATCAATTGATCTAGCCGTCAAAGCGGTACCGTCCTATTGCTAGGAGGCAGGCAATTAGGTAACGAGCAAGCTACAGCCGTCAGCAGGTGCTCCGGCTGTGCGACTTCAGCTGACAGACCGAAAAAAAACATTGTTATTACCAAACACCAAGGTTATGCTTTGGATCCCATGTTAATCTTTTTTGCCCGCTTTGTTTCAGGCATAGAGACTCCTTACAAGGGTATTATGTTTAGTTTGCCTTTTATCTTGTCTCTTAAAGTGCACTTGACCGTAAATCTCAGACGAAGTTCAATACATATTGAGTATGAACATTGGCAGACACGTTGCGCAAAAGTGTGTGTATATATATATATATATATATATATATATATATAGTAAATGGTTTATTCGTATGTGACGGAGGAAAACTTATTTTAGGGTATCTCAGAGAAACCGTTTCAGACTCTATACTTAGCTGCTGGGGCAGGCTTACACCTTGAAAACCCGGCAGCTGGCAGAGGTGTGATTTAATATCGCGTCTTAAAGCTTTCGGGCTGGCCCTCAGCTAAGATCTAACATCCCGCGGACTGCTTTTCGCTGTGCTTCATTGACAGACTCTCATAGAGACAAATGTGTAACGGTGGGACTTGAACCTCGCGCACCTATGTGTCTCCTGCGATCGCGAGGCGCAGACAAGTGCACCACGCTACCGGGCTACCGACTGCTATTGCGTCTGGCATGGATTTGTAGCACTGCCTCTACCCGTGTGTTCCTAGATTTGTTCGTTTCTTAGCGCATGCACCTGAGTGCTTCGTTAAAACCCACGAAGGAGGTCCAAAAACACCAACGTGGCTCGAACACATCATGTGGCTTGCATAAAGGCTGTGTTGATGAACACTCAAACATGAAAATGCATCGCTAGATGACACTTTAGACTTGGATGCCACGTCCCTTTATAGGAGCCTGCACCATCGCCTTAGACTAAGCAAAACATCTGTTCGACGGGTTCCGCATGATTTGTCACGGGACGAAAAAATGACGAAAACAAAAGCCCGGGTCATTCTGGTTTAAGAAGGTTTATGATAACATTCGAGGAGGGCAGTTTTTCTTTATTTTCGAAACTCACCACAGGTGATGAGACTCGATTCCATTTGTATGATCCTCGTCCCAGGTCCCAGAGTTTGCAGCAGCCAGAGGTTCGAATTTTTCCAACCACAAAAGTGAAGCATCGACTTGTCTGTCCGAAGCTGTCGACTTGTAAGGTGATGGCCGCCACCTTCTTCACCAGAAGTCAAATATTAGCGACGATCAAACTAGAAAAAGGTGATACAGTAATAAGCTATTAGTGTGTCACAAAATGGCTACGACATTTTTCATTGCTCTCATCAGGAAGAGCCCGAGGCGATAATTCCTCTACCACGACTACGCGCTAGCCCCGCAGGGCTAAAAACACTAAGGCTACTCTGCAACGCATCTGAAATCACGCCAGTAGCAAGCATCCAGCTTTTCTGCTGACTTGGTATTGCGCGATTTCTACCTTCTTCCGAAACTAAAAATACGACATGTAGTACGAAAACATTTCGATTCAAGCAAATGGAACCAGCAATGCGATTAGAGGTGCAACGTGCAGCACCGCATTTTTTGTCGCCTGCTATAACATACGATATGTATACTATGTATAAGCCGCGGGCCATCCCGAAAAAGGTAAGGCCGTGCCTTCAACACAGCTGGCTAGCTCAATGTCTAGCCTCGTCATAGCACTTCGCGCGAGATCACGCCCATATTAAGCGCATTGAATGGCTGCCTGCTATTTGACATATAGCGCTAAGCTTCGACCGACATTACCGGTTAGGTCGTACATCACAGGATTATTTGTGTAGTGGATCTAAAATGTCCGCTTGTCAGATTCATACATCCGGATGTCACCGACGTTTTCCCGTGAGCAGGCAAAAGGATAGACCGGTGTGTTAGTCTGTGTGTACACTCGGTTGTGTGTGCTTCTCTGATCAGACGCTAAAAGCTAGGACATGTTTGAGTGTTTCCTGAACGCGCGTGTCGAGATAAGCTAGAGAGCCATTATTTATTCCAGACAAACTGAAGAGGCATTCTTTGGTGCAATCGTCCCCAGGAGTGGCGGAAGGCCAAAGCAGGAAAAGACTAGCAGAAAGCCTGGACCCCTGAACAGGACAGGAAGTAAACAGTCCCGACTTCCAATGTTTTGGCATTTGATGACATCAGGGCAGCAGCACAAATTGTGAGTAGCCAGTTTACGGACAGTAAATACCTCGACGTTTCTCAGACTTGCCTATGCAAAAACACGTACAGCCTGTTCTGTTAATTAGTGTTCTCTCCTTCCGGCCGTTAAGTGTGTATATATATATATATATATATATATAAGGTGTATAGCAATATAGTATAGCAAATAGTATACTGTACATTTTAGCGTACATAACTCAGAAATTCAAGTGATGTCAGTACAAGACAAAATACAAAGGAGATGTAACAAGAGCATCGCAAGTGTCATTTTCCGACGTTTGTGAGTATGGCAATTTTCTTGGCGATATCATACGCTTGACGTTTAAGGCGTGCGTTGGGTAGTGCGCATGTACTTCCTTCAAAAGAGGTGTTCTACCATTGAAGTATGGTTAAAAATTACCACATGAGCGACAGCCATAAATTGTGTAAAAATGAATAATAATACTAATAATAATAATAATAATAATAATAATAGACCTCACAACTGTAACATTGTTTAACATGTAATAAAAAAATGTATAATGATAATGCTATTACATCACCTTTCGGTATTGTTAATTATATTACAATGTTTTTATTGTAATAATAATAATAATAATCAGTAATTTTTTTTCGCCTGCTAGACGGCCTCGAGTGAAGACGTGTGTAATTCGAGTGACAAAAATTGTGCTAATTACAAAGGATTTACGTACTAGTGTCGAGTGTGAAGCTAGTGGCTGGATCCTGAAACAGTCGTGATAACTTGGTGCTGATTTTTCCACCGAAGTTGACTTCTTTCGAAGCCAAACACGACATAGTCCATACTGGATAAGCCGTCGGAAGGCGATCAGGTACGGCAAGATGGTTCCATAACACAACCAGCTGTCTGCTCTCAAGGCGCCGATGAATCGGCACAGCGCGCCGAATCGCCGTTAGCCGTGTCAACGGCAAGTTGTTCACCCTACACGTCTCGGCCAGGATCACCAGCTGTCTGCTGTGGCAGGTCTGACTACTCCCCGCTATCATCTCGTGCTTCTTCGCCGCTTCCCTGCCGCGCAGCTAGCAGACGGACCGGCGACGGCGGAAGTCATATTTGTTGTGCAAAGTGCTTTAGAACCAAAACATCTTCAAGAGAATCAGCTGCTGCCAAGAAGAGCCAGCGGAGAGAGGCCAGGCTAGCAGGTATGATGGAGAGGGCTCTCGAAAGTGGAGATGCATCTCATATAGAGGACGATCCGTCAGAGCCGGCTGGTGAAACAGCTGCTTTTGCTGGAGAAGTTGGAGGCGGAGAGTGGTCTACTATTCCAACAAGAATGGATAAAGCCGTCATGGCTGCGGCCAGGAAAGTGGCCAAAGGGAAAGCCGCATCGGGTACACATGTTCGGCAAAGAGTCGCTAATTTGGAGGCGCTAGCTGATCCCGAGATTATTTTTCAATGTCTGGATGACCCGGCCACATTGAAGACTGTCAGCCTACTAAAGATATATAATGAAATAAGACAATCTTTGCCGGGAGCGCATGCGCGTATCACAGCGCAAGGAAAGCTAGCAATTCGTGTCAAAGAACCAAAACAGGTCGCAATTGGAAAAACGCTGAAAATAGTTTGCGGGGTATCAAAATCTCATTGTGAGGATACGTCAGCGTTCTGGGGACGAATCTCCGGTGTTAATCCCCAGTTCACCGAAGAAGATTTACTTGAATGTTTAAAAGATCAAGGTGTTAGCCAAGTAAAAAGGGAAAAATTTGCTGTGGCCACACAGGACGGAGGCAAAACAACGAAGGGCTGGAAAAACTCCGCGAGGGTGCGACTAAGATTCGAAACCATGCCGGTCTCAGAGGTTACAATTGTCGACAAAATATTTAAAGTAATGTTATGTGCAGGCTCTCCTTTGCAGTGTTTAAAATGCCATAAGTACGGGCATAAGGCTACCAATTGTCAAAAACAAGGTGAACCCACGTGCAGAAAGTGCGGCCGCCCTGGACACCAAATATGGGAATGCCATGATAAGGCCCGTTGTGTTAACTGTGGCGGCGCCCATGCTTCCAACGATAGCAATTGTGGTGTAAGAAGAATATATTCCGAAGCACAAAGAGTGAAGCTATACGAGAAAGTATTTACCCGTCTCCCCGTCAAAGATGATTTTCCTACAATGGTTCAAGTCGTAGAGCAGAATAATAATACCTCGACAGAGGGACAGAAGTCCTATGCTGATGCTGCACGATCTACAACAATTATGGGTTCTAGACAAATAATGCACAAAGATGGAGAGACCGTGCTTTGCCACCTCCCCCCACCAAGATTTAGAAAAAATGTCGACCAAAAGAAACAAGCATCGAGCAAGCAACCGGAAGGACGGCAGCCGAAGTCGCAAGAAAAAACAGTTACAGGATCTTCAAATATCGTTAATGGAATTCTCCAGATATGGAAGATCTTTAAGCCCCTACTGTCTAAATGGCTAGAAGACAACCAAGACTTTAATAGAGCTATATCTTTTCTTGAGTCGGAGGCAGGAAAGGCCTTTATGATAGCCGTCTTAGATGGCTCCAAAGAAGTGCCTTTGGTTCATACGGAAAACACGAGTATCGACAAAAACCATACCTAAATGACTTCACAACCGTCCCATCCCGACGTAATCGTAACAGATGAAGACTCTAGACTGAATTCCCCACTATCCCAGACCCCTTATACCTGCACACACTGCGGTCGCGCCTTGAGAACCTCACAGAGCTTGCGAGCGCACATAACACGTCTACACCCCGCGGCATCCCTACGCAATCAACATCTAAGACCCTTTCAACCACAACCGACTGACTCATCCAATACGCCTTCTCCTCTTCATACTTCTTCTATCGATTCCTCATCAGTCAACCCAGCGACACTGGTTCAAACTTTAGCGCAGGCACGCCGAGATCTCAAAATTGCCAGGGTCATACCCCGGGGAGCGAGAGAAGCCTGTGCCGTAGGTTTCGCAAAGGCGTTGAATAATTTCAACTCAAAGCTGGATGTTCAAAGCTGGAATAGCCTAATGTCTGCTCCATCTTTGATGCTGGCCTTACCACATAGAAAAAATCATGAAGCCACACTAACCAGAATCATCAAAGACAACGCGTCAATGCTCGAACAAAAGACTTTGGAAAGCCTCCTGCAGACAGTTAGAAAGGCCCCAAGTAATAGAATAGACAGCCCAGTTGGAGACCGGGAGAGCGTGTCTATGGCTGAAAGAAAATTAGCCGAGGGCGATGTACGCTCTGCCGCTAGGGTTCTGCTGTCATCAGATACATTTGCACCACGTAATTCTCGCACAGAGCGCGAATTAAGAAACAAACACCCGCCACCACCGGCCGCCTGTCAGGAGCGCTTAGAAACCTTCGAGCAACCTACAGTTGGAATCTGCGAGAGCGTCGAAAATTCGGCGATCTTAGAGGCAATTCGCTCATTCCCTGTTGAAAGCGGAGCCGGACTGGATGGATTGCGACCACGTCATCTGCGCGATATGTTGGATCAAACTGTTTCCTCGTCAGAATGCCTGCTAAATGATCTAAGCATATTCCTTGGCAGAGTGTTAAATGGCACATTACCTAAGTTTTGTCTACCACTATTTTATGGTGCAAATCTTACAGCTCTTAAGAAAAAAGACAACTCTATAAGGCCCATAGCTTGTGGATTGACTTTGCGGAGGATTGCTGCAAAGATAGCAATGGCGAGAAATAAAAAGGCAATTTTGACAGCGATCCTGCCACATCAAGTTGGAGTGGCTGTTAGAGGCGGCGCAGAAGCACTGGTGCATGCTACACGCGCCCTTTTGAAGACTGAGGACCAAGTGAAGGTTCTGGTTAAACTAGACTTCTGCAATGCATTTAATACGCTAAGAAGAGACAAGATACTGGATACAGTGATGAAGAAAAGCCCAGAGCTTTTGCCCATGGTCTGGCAAAGTTACAGAGATCCTTCACTCTTAATCTGGGGCACAACTTCAACATTGCATTCGGAAGCAGGCATTCAACAGGGTGACCCGCTAGGTCCTGCTCTATTTAGTCTCGGTATATCAGATCTAGTATCGAAACTACAGAGCCCTTTCAACTAGTGGTATCTAGATGACGCCACGCTTGCCGGCCCCGCGAGTATCATTGCGACAGATCTGAGAAGAGTGCTGCAGTTTGAAGAAGACGGGGGACTGGCACTGAATGCTTCAAAATGTGAGATTACCGCTGTCGGGGGCTCGCTTCAGGAGAGAGAGGAAGCAATCCAGGAGATCACAGAAATACTTCCTGACATCACGCGAGTAGAGGTAAACAACTTAGAAAATCTGGGGGCCCCCGTAAAGCAAGATGGAATTTCGCATACACTCTCTAGGAAGAAAGAAGCCCTTACCAAAATTCGTCCACGACTGACACGCTTGCATCCTCAGGCCGCGCTGTGAATTTGGAGATATAGTACGGGGTCTTCAAAGTTTAACTACACACTGCGTTCATGCCCTGCTATAGTGTGCTCTAAAGAATTAACCGCGTATGATGACGTTAGCAGAGATATACTTAGTGAAGTCCTAAACGTCAATTTGGAAGACAACACCTGGCAGAGAGCAAGTCTCCCAATACGTGAAGGTGGTCTGGGAATACGAAGTGCTATTGACCTAGCTCCTGTCTGCTACGCTGCTTCACTGATCCGATTTGGTCCGGTCGCAGCCTCGTTAGTGGAGGAGGCAGTTCGACCACAAATAAAAAATGAAACTAGTAAAGCGCGGGATACCATTAGAACCATGCTGGACCCGGGGCCTTTGGAAGAATATCCCAGCCAATATGACCTCGATGAGCTCAAAAGCAAAAAAGGAGCAGGGAGATCTTAGAGGGGCTTGTTACCCAGAGAGACCGCGCCGTATTCTTAGCGGCACATGATAACTTCAGTGGGGCTTGGCTTAAAGCCTTACCCTCACCTCAGCTCGGCACCATGCTGGATCCCAACCATTTCCGCATGATGTCAGCACTTAGAATCGGCGCCCCCGTCTGCGAGCCGTTTCAGTGCAAACTGTGTGGAGAGACGGTAGATTCCAGTGGCCTACACCCATTGAGTTGCCCGAAGAGTGCCGGTAGATCCTCCAGACATGCTGAACTAAACAAGGTCATTATAAGGTCTCTTAGGAAAGCCGGTGTACCATCTACACTTGAACCGAGAGATTTAGTGCCCGCTGGCGAAGAAAGACCTGATGGGGTAACCATTGCATTATGGTCTCATGGGAAGTCCCTTGCTTGGGATGCAACGGTTTTGTGCACCACCGCGGCTTCCTATTTACACCACAGCTCAGTTGAGCCGGGGTGGGTGGCAAAGCATGCGGAAGCCAGAAAACGCGTTAAATACACTGGACTGGAAACAAGATATACTTTCGTGCCTATTGCCATGGAGACGCTAGGACCAATCAGCAAGGGAACCGAAGCATTTCTCAAAGATTTGAGTAAGCAAATTCAGGAGGTCACAAGCGACCAAAGAGAGGGTCAGTTCTTGAGGCAAGCGTTGTCTTTGGCCGTTTGCAGAGGAAACGCGGCATCTATTTTAGGCGCCATGGAGTGAAATAATTATTTAAATAATTTGCACTAATACGTTCAGACCTCACAATTATAACATTATTTAACATGTAATAAATAATAATAATAATAATAATAATAATAATAATAATAATAATAATAATAATAATAATAATAATAATAATAATAATAATAATAATAATAAAGTGTTCCCTACAATTGTGGGACCTAAACGTGTACCCGCTTAGTGTACTAACATTAATAATAACATGAATTATTGTTACAATTGTTGATACTGTTTATAAAGAACGTGTAGAAGAGTGGCAGTTGTGCGTCCTGTCGGATAGGGCTCCATAGCACTGACGTAGGAAAGACAAGACGACGACAACAGCGGACGCTGCGTGTTTGATCACGCGTTTGCTGTAGCTAAGTTCGTTTCGCCGAGTGTTTTTCGACAGTGCTACAGCGAAGCTGTCATGCGAACGACCACCCATTGTTTAGAGAGACATGTTCGCGAGTGGCCGGGGGTAGCAGAAAACAACCGAACTCTGCTGAGTAACGGATAGCCGCTGAATACGCTGACGACTAAGATGGCGGTCAACCGGTCAGCCGGCCCTTGTTTAGCGTTTGTCGTTCGCAGCTCTCCCCCCCGTTTCCTCGGCGTTTTTTCTTCTCGTCACCCACTCCACTAAAGCTTTAAACTCCCTAATCCCAACTTCAAGCCCAAGGTCTTATTTACCTCTCCGCTGTTAGCTTTCTGCGACGCTGAAGTAGCCAGGTAGCGATTTATCGGCGGACCTAACAAATCTAGCCGCGACCGATGCAGTCTAGTCTAGCGGCTCGTCTACCGGCCCTCAACCTCCTTCGCTATCCCCTCTACCAGCAGAGCGGGGGGAGAGGACAAGAACGTCATAAATTTGCCCTTGACCAACTTACAATTGGGGGTTAGAAGCTATAGATTGCCCCTGGCGCTGCAGGTACATGCAGTACGCTCGACTCTACGCTACCACTTCTATATATAGGCGCGACAAATATTGTATCAGAAAGAGAAGATCAGCGGGCGGTCGTTTTCGCGTATCGTACTAAAGGCACGTCTATCTGCTCGCCCTTTGTTCGGTCCTTACCAGCGCTGAACGGCAGTCCTTCGACGCCACTGTTCATCCGTCTAGTCTACAGGCGACACAAATGCCCTCAGTTGTTTTACCATCGCCGACGAACGTCACCGTCTAACAACAGTTTGACTAGTAATTCTATTAATATCACAACAACAAGAACAACAACATCATCAACAACAACAACAACATCAACTACTACTACTACTACTACTGCTTTTTTGGGTGTGAGGAAAAATGCTTTTACGCACACTTGAAGCGGGTAGTGTGGGACTGAATGCCGACGCTGTTTGCATAATACCCACTAAAACCTCTCGCCTAAGTAGCTTCAGGAAGATGCGAGGCGCTGGAACCGTTCTTTAATACTAACCATGCTAACCACTTCGAGCCCTACTTTGCCCTTAGGGTTGCATGGGCAGAACACACATCGCTGTGTACACTAAATCGTTTAACGATGGTCGCGGAAACAACTACAACTAACATTATAAGGTTTTATTAAAGATAATGCTGCATACGAATACTTCAACTTATTTTTCTACGAATACTTTTACTTCTTCTTCTTAGAGCTACTAAATAAGCTAATAGAAATATTACTAATATTAGCATCATCATCATGATTTTATCACACTCGATATGCGCTTATATCGACGCTGTTTTGAATATCTTATCTGCAACCTGTAGGCGACATATCGGGTCCTGACCAGAGAGTGCAAGCGTGTCGTAAACACGAACGAATCATCATAACTCATCGCAATATATATATATATATATATATTCAGAATTAGGCGGAGTGGTCTGTGGATGGCGGAACGGGTGTGGATGTGCAACGTCGTACATTGCATCTTTTCTATTTGGATGGCGTTGGTACAAATACGTGGCTGGGATGATACAATTCTAGGTGCCAGTCGTAGTAGAATACGACGGAGCGGCGCGGTGGAGATGGCATGGGGCTCTGCCGATGAGTGAGTCTTGGGTTCAAATATGGCTAGATTTCAAAAAGTTGCCCTTTCTGTCGCCCAGTTGCGCTCTTCCTCTGCAGATGCAGCAGCGTAAATCTTACGGTCCAGTATAACATGAGCTCGTTGGCTTTCTTTTCGATTATCCGAGTCCAATGGACTTTTAACTTAACTCTCGGATTCCTCACTATGGTATTCCGGTTTATGCGAAATTACACTCGCTAGCCATGTCCAATTCATAGGTGCGCTAGTACAATAGACTGCGTTTAAGGACAGAACGCTATGAAAAAAAGCATTGCCATTTAGCTGTAAAGAGATATTCTGATAGCTCTAATATAATGTTTGTTACGTTTTACCATTTCTACAACTACTTTGCCAATTGTTTCAGAACTTGAATGGGACAACTGAATCGG
This sequence comes from Dermanyssus gallinae, assembly GCA_003439945.1. Lineage (NCBI taxonomy): Eukaryota > Metazoa > Arthropoda > Arachnida > Mesostigmata > Dermanyssidae > Dermanyssus > Dermanyssus gallinae. The sequence goes on from QVRM01003418.1 coordinate 146,240, forward strand.
TGACTATCTACGTCTATAACACTAGTACTATAACTTTAACATAATACGTATATTATTGTACAGTATGTATACAGGCTACCCGATTGAAGAGTATTTTCCCAGCTTGCTGGTCTCCGCAAGGTGGGCCGCATAACCAGCTTCGGAAACGCCGCCACCGACCATAGAAGGGGCTAACGAGTCGATAACGGTTGCATCCCAAACCAGCATTTTACCGAGCGACGGGGTGACCACATTGACACCAATGAGGGTTAACTAGGTCTGCTCCTAGTACTGCTATGCAAACAAGTATTATTACTACTATTTGCTACACTATACTGCTAAACATTATCATTACCAGCCTCAGATACTAACAAAACTATTACATGCGCTGTCGTAGATCCAGCTGTAGACCGGTTAAGTGTCCTTTCGTGGTTATCTTGACAGTCATGTTTCAGTATGAAATCTACAATTTTGCTCGCTTGTCGTCATCTGTAGATTTGATCTAACCGCATGGAATTATGGGCATTTTGTCCCCTTTTCAACCAAAAAAGTAATTTGAATTGATTTTAATACATTTCATCTGTTTCGAGACTAGTAAGCTCTTCGGAGCCAGTTTAAAGTAGAATTTTATGCGCCAGTATAATCAAGAAGGTTTTAGAGGTTTGTTAGAATCGAATAGAAAGCGCCTTTATTTACCGAATAAAGGGTGGAAAGGAGGTTAGGTAGGCGATAACGCCCACGAAGCCGCCTTGCTGTGCGATTCTCTGGCTACACGCCAAGCAAACATAATATTGAGTGTTTCAAGTCTTGCAATATATTGGTACAAACATTATTTGACTTCTGCGATTGTTCATTGTCACGTCCAAGCAACGGTTTATAAGATCAGCACTTGCAAGTTGCAATAGTGCTCGCGCATCATTGTTCTTCAGTAAAATCGAGAGCGACGGAAGGTTTAAAGCATTCGACTCGATATCACATCTTCTACAGAGCTTTTTTAGAAATCTTCTCTGGAAACCTTCAATCATGCCTATCTGCTTGCGCAAGTATGGGCTACAGGCGGGTGAACAATATAAAAGTTTGGATAGAGCAACTGCTTTATACAGGCGAATATACACATTTAGGTCGTTGATGATAAAACAACGGAACAGCATGCTCACAAGTATAGATGTTGATTTGACTAGTTCTCTGAAATGTGCAGAAAATGTAAGATCCGTTGATATTAATACACCGTGCAGCATTAGCAGTGGACAATGTTGCCGCGTTGAGCTGATACTCCAGACCGAAGAAGCCATGTTTCGAAACGAGGCATTTTGAAACGAATAGTTCCATCCCACTGTTGATGCACCAGCGGCAGATGCCATCGACAGCAAATTTTGGTTTGTGTTGTGTTTAGCATCATTTCTTTCATTACTCGCGCAGAGAACGTGCATGTTTGGCATTGTTAGGAACCTCAGCAAATTTGCTCTTGGATAAAGGGGGAGTGGCCCAGCGCTGCCGGAAGATTTGCTTAACTTCTTCTTTGATTTCTTCGTTAGCATGTTTATTTAGCCATTATATAGTTGCGGCTGCTTATCTTTGTTTGGATTTGTGTGGGTGCATTTGAAGCGCGAACTCGCCTTTGTAACGCAGTTATTTTGACATGCGACCAGCAACCAGGTAACGTAAATTATTGTATATTTCCCTGTTGTTGATTAAATTTTCTTTGAGCGATGCTTATTGAGAGTAGATAATAAACCATACCGCTGAGAGTCGGTGGCCATGCTGCCACCAGGACTGTTCGGGAAATCCGGGAAATCCGGGAAATCTCAACATGGTCGGCCCTCGGTGCACTGAAGATATACCACACGGTGAGTTTCAAGCCCAAAGGGAACAGTAGATAGAATCAACTTGAGTGTAAGGGAGCCGGAAAACTATTGTCTCGCGCAACAACAGAAAACATTGGTGTGGATAACTAACGTTAGAATATTTCCTGCATCTGTTAGCTTCTGCTAACTTAGAAGCATGATCCGCTCGGTCCACACCTGAACCGACCATCGACGGGGCTTATTTTGTCGGTTACAGTTGCGTCCTCAATAAACATGCGGTCGCGCTCGAAAGGGTAAAGTAGGACCGTCAGGTATTTTTCCATCGTCCCTGGATGGACCCGTGGGTTCCTCGGGGCGTATGACAGTTCATCAGGTGTTCACGTGATCGCCACATCGATGGAGCACGACTAGGTCAACACCAAGACGCAAACCTGCGTTTTTGTGCCTCACCTCTTGGTTCAAAGGAGCTCCAATTTGCAGACAAACTAGGGCATGTAACCAAGCTCCAGTTCCTTGACTACTAACGGCGTTGACAGCAATGTAACGAGCTCTATCAACCAGATGGTTGTTCAATTGTTAATCGCTTTTCTTGCAGAAGCGAATCGCTTTTCATCGGGTCATTGAAGCGAGTTGAACCGTTTTAAGGCAGACGCTGTTTTATGTCGTAGGCCGTACGTACACCCGTAAGTAACGTAGGTCGGGAGTGATTTTTTCATTGTCAGTGCGGACAATGAAACTAAGACGAAAACATAATTGCTTGAATACAAGAATAGTGGTAAAAAACTATTCGCAAAAATATTAATAAAAGCAACCGTGGAAAATATGTATATATACATATATGTATACGTATAGCCTTCGTGGTGGTAGCCATCTTGCCGCGAGAGTGTAATAGTGTACAGACTAGCTTTACTGGTAATAATGTATGTAGAAATCTAGCACTACTAAAAGTAGCTGTAGTACTACAGCTGGTTCAGTCTTTAGTGGCCTCTTTGCGAGCTTTGAAGGCGGTAAACAACAACCTAGAACGACGTATAGCAGCTAAGCTGACACGGCTAAAAGAGAGTTTGAGTGGCTATTTTCTTCGATATCTCTCTTTACCCGTAGAATTATGATAAAAGCTGGCCTGGGAAGTAAGGCAAAGCGATTTGTGCAGCCACCCGGCTCTATCATAACTCGCCGCTTCCACAACTCGCTGAGTGCTGGGTCGTTACGCTAAAGAAGGTGGCGAACAATTAGGTGGTTTGAGGCGAATAGCCCACTGAAACCTTTTGATCTAGACCAGAAGGCGCTAACTTGGTTCAAAAGTATTTATATTATATAAGAATGAGGAGAACGGCGGCTGTTCTATGATGCGGACGGTAAAGTGTTTTTTCATGTTGACTAGTTACACTTGTCAACATAAAAAAAACTACCACACAATTGTATTTGAGCACCTTAAAGGTGCGATAACAAACAATTTTTCACACACTTTTTATTGGACTCGCAGATGCTTGTTTAGAACAAGAAAAAATCCCCGAAAGTTGACGCAAATGAATGCGCAGCCGGTTTTTAAGGACAAGGGAGACGCGGTTGGCCCACAAAACTACAGAGGCATCGCGTTAGGTTCTGTCATGTGTACATTGCTAATAAGTTTGATTGTCAACCGGCTATGCAATAGTTGTGAAGTTATTTTGCCTGCAGAGCAAAGCGGTTTTACTCCGCAAGGATCAACCGAGACAACTAAAATGACCTGTGTAGTATTTATAGCTTTTAAAACCGCACTTGACTGCGCTTCCGGGGATTGACTGCTAAGCGCATTAATTCCTAAGCTGTTATGCACAGGGGACTTAGAAGCACAGATTGCTTTCGCTAAGTAAAAATGAAGTGGAGATTTGAAAAAAAAAGCAATGAATGTCTTCCAAATTAAAATAGAATAGAATTAAGCTAATTCTAACGATTTGCCTAAGTACATTTGATTACTTATCAAACCGCATATTCCGCTAGCGCTACAAAATCTAAAGCAGGTCGACAAAGTAAAATGAGATTTTCAAAACATTTCTGATCCGCACAACGCACCATCCACCTACGCCCTCCAACGCTGCCAGGATGTTGAATATCGACGGTCATTAAGCACGGTAATAAGTTCGTCTAAAATTAGTAGGCCACGTCACATACTTGTGTTGGGCAAACCAGATGTAGTGCAGACAAATTCGCAGTAGGTCTTTAAAATGTTAATTGAGCCAATTTCAACGCACTGCCTAGGTTGGTTCACTATTCCCTAAAACTACAAATCGACAAAGTAAAATGTGCTTTGTAAAAGATTTCACCTTTACCCTGCCATGAAATGCGCCATTCACTTCGACACACCGGCTGTGCCTGGATGCTAAATATAAAGAGCATTTTGTTTCTCAAATTGCTTTTAAAACTGAGTGCTGGAAAGGTGCAACGCAGGCAATCGAACTACGCTTTGTAAACTCACATGGCACGGATCATGAATAGGCCTGCTTACAAAGATACTGTTTTGAGTTAGATTGCGGCGTACGCAGGAACTGTGGACAAACCAACATCGCCACGTACCACGTACTCCAATACTTCACGTTCTCCTATCAAACGGTGAACTGTATTTTAATTTAACATTTATTTGCGGGAGTAGCTATAATATGACTCTCTTTCTAGCGTTGTGGAAAGCGGCGCGCGAGTTACGCGTGCTGCGGGTACCTTTATATAATAGAAAGGTAGTCAGATGTGTAACTCCCTCTACTAACATTTCCGAGGTCTACGAGGCATACCATATAGAATATGTGGCAACGAATCCTTATTATAATATTGACGTGGCCCATTCGAGGGCTGTTAAGGCTAATAAGATACGGGAACGGAGACTGCACACCGGATCCGGACCGATTGGTAAATGCGCCGGGCCAAGCCAATCTGGTTGCCCGATTGGAGTGCCTGCTGCCATGGCATAGGCATAATGAGCTGAGAATACTAGATGGTGACTAAAATATGCGTTATATAGGGCTTGGCTATAGAAAAGGCCCGCTCTGTACACAGCAAACTAATTGGTGCTTAGCTTTCAGTGGAAATCTTATCAAGGACAAGTATAAGTGTTGTGTGTTTGTTGCTTAGGCTTTTTGCTATGTATGTGTATTTATCTCATCTATATTAAGTAAGCTCATGTGTATATATATATATATATATATATAGAGAGAGAGAGAGAGAGAGGGAGAGATGAGATTTCTACTGAGGGTTAAGCACCAATTCGTTTGTTATATACAGGGCAGGCCACTTCTATAGACCGATATATATATATATATATATATATATATATATATATATATACTGCAGTTTTTATAAATTGTGACGCCTGATGTTTTTAGCTGGAAGAATTAATATTACTCGCGTATTTTCATATTTACCTTTAGTTTATTTGCTGTAGTGTTTTTGCTGTGTACTGACATTAACATTGAATAGGTATACCGACGAGACTTAAGTAATTATGAGTAATATGTACTCTATACAGAAAAATAATGGTCGCAAATGGTCACGTGGGTACTAAATGTTTTTTTTAATGATAGACTTCTCAGTAACGTAAAACAAAAGCGCAAGGCTAAAAAAAATTCATGGTATCGACTACAGCTGTGTCATGTGTCATGCTGAAGAGCGTATGTTTACACAACAAAGTAATGTTTACGGGTGTAGAGATTGTGTTTGTTAGAGCGGTCTTTACGCGACACAAAGTTCCTTCCACCCGCTCAAAGGTCCTCTAGTAACCTATCGGAATAGCTTTGTTGATTATCAAAAGTCTTTCTATATCTATTGTCCGTCTCTCTAACACTCTAAATGCAACCTTACTTCTTTGTCGCGATTTGCCCCGTTACCGAAGTGGCGGCGTGGTCCGGGTTGCCAGTGCGCAGTATGTCCCTGGCTTCTAAGGGGGAGCTACAAATAGATAGAGATAGATACCATCGACTTATTTCCTATATAAGTCAGTAACTGTTACTGAAATTACACTGAAGAAAAAACACTATTAAGTATATTGTGATGGCCAAATTACGTTGTTTGGTGCTTTGGATTTCACTGTTGCGGCCGCAACTAACCTCTTTTAGCCAGGATGAGATCTCTTTCCGATCGTTCTATTTAAGATTATGTCCATTATGGTGCTTATTTAATAGGTTCCGTCAAATGGATAAATTCCGTCAAATGAATCTGGGCTAACAACTTGCAATGCATCTGCGACGGAGCCTAGATTTCCAAGGGTAGCCCTTGCTTGTGTTGGTAGATTTGAGGACCGATTTGAGAGCAAGTACTTGGTAACGTCGAACGCGTCAACGGGTATTTTTTGCCACATACCGACTTGCCTTCTTAGCAGCTTTGTGACAGGGCTGGAAGATAATTCACTGCAGCGTTTAATCGTCGGCTATCCGAGTGACTACTGAGGCGTAACTTGGGCCTGGTGTCGCGAGTTCTGTGGCTACAGCAGCCAGACAATATTACTACCTTCGGCATCATCAACGCGTCTCCGATTATGGCTCTAGAATGAACCACCTTTAGGATGTAGACGTAGGTTTAAAAACTCCGTAGGATGCAATTCCTCTGATAGTAGACTCTGTCTTGGACAATTACGTAAACTTGCTGCGTGAACACATTTGCAGTTTATACACCCAAGGATGTTGGTGTAATCAGCAGCCAAGTGATCTGCTTTTCCGCGTTAACGGCATGTTGTATTATGCATCTACTTGACCCGTGTTTGAAACATACCATTGGCCGGTTCGCTTCCAGGGTCACGTTGTACACCCGGTAGCCTAAAAATAGCGAAGCGAGTGCTGGTCGAAAGTTAGAGTAGTACTCTTATTAAGAGCTTCGTCTTCTTCCGTTCGCTAGTATGTAAACACCAAACTTCAATCAAAACCCTGCTTGCAGATAGTTCCGGAAAAAAAAATCACTTTCTGTAAAACAAATAGTAAACACGCGTGCGTGGAGCCTCGAAATTGATGCAAAAATTGCCGTTACCGGTATCGTCGCCTATTACTATATCTACGTTTGGCTGTGTCGATAGCTGGGTCCTCACTACAATGCCTTCAGCCTTCACTGCCTTCGGCAAGCATGATGCATGGAGAAAAACATATTATAAACAAGCTCGAACATCTTTATTAGAGATCCCATCGCAATGTTTTTTGCTGTAGTTATTTAGTTTGTTTCTTACGTTTGACCATCTTGAGTGTGATCATTGAGCCAGCGCTTAAACGCACACTTTTCAGCTTATCTACCTGCTTTCGTTCGCGCGGTGTCATCCCACTAGTTGATTTCTTCTGGTTCATTATTGGCCATATTTTTGGTTCAAGTTCTTCCTCCGCTTTGCACCAAGAATATAACTATTCCTCGCAGTAGCAATGTCACATTTTCTGACGTTATATGATCTTCAACGCAGAATTTCCGCACGAACACGACGATGCGCTTTGATTCAGTTTAGAGGAACTGGTTGTTTTGCAATTGCACATTCTGTGGTCCTATGTCGGATTTTACTAATATCACTTACACTCCAAAACAAGAGTTCTCAGACCAGATGTTCCATGGGAAAAATATTTACTCTAACGAGCCCTATATCGCTGGCCGAATCTTTCGGGGAGACCCTGTATCTACATCCATGGTCTTCCAGAAGTCGCCCAACAAACTTTGATGTCTAGTACGACTCGGCGAAAGATCATTTTTCAACGCAACGAGGGGGCGGAAATGTCTTACGTTGGAGTGAGAACGAAATGTCCAAAAATGAATGTATCGAGCGTTCAATCTGACATATCTTTACTAGATCAGCAATGCGAGAGTCGCAGTTATCCTATCGACAAACCAATCACATATGCGTTCTTGGCAAATTTTGATAAATTGCATTCTATGTTAGCTCAAAACACAACGAATGGTGTATTGAAAAGCATTCTTAAGAAATGGAGAACATACATACGAATGGCTTCAACGATGAATTACTCATGTTTTACAATATACTTATATTAAGCACTACGAATGCACATGTATTATCACTTTGGTACCAAATCCATAGTGCTACGAGGTGTGGTTGAGAAGTAACTCAGGTATTGTGACATAAACATTACCGTGAATGCATGCGCTCTACACTGCGCGCATGTCGACTTGCTGTATCAAATAAATCGCTCGTGTGAGTTCTAGCAGCACACCTAATGTAACCGTTTAGTTGAGCGAATTGTAAAAGAAGTCATAATTGAGCGGGAAAGCCAAAATACAAGAATTGCAGTTTCATTTATTGAGAATTATCTTCAATACAATATTTGTTCCGCTTTGAGCTAACGCAGAGTGGTAATAGGATGACTGGGACTCTCGCTGTCGCAGATCTACTGAGGATATGTCAGGATAAAAAGCTTGATACATCAACGTTGGTTATTTCGCTCACACTCCAAAAAAGACACGTTCGCCTATTCGTTACATCGAGAAAAATAAGTTTTTTTTTACCGAGTTGTAATAAACTTTAAAGTTTGTTGGACGACTTCTAATTGACCTTGTATAAACATATAGACAAACATAAAGCGAAACATCTATATACTCCCGGTGTTCCATCCAGAACTACCAGTACAGCCACAACAAGCACTGCAGTAATAAATTACTGTGATACGTGAAGGCAACTCACTTAAGTTTTACAGTACGATACTAGCTACTTCTGTAAAATCTAGGTATCTGTGACTATCTACAAATTGTACTACCAGTTATATATGGTACATTCAATTGTAGTAGTATATTTAGTTATTTACTGTTACTGCTCACTTGCAACCCAGTGAATACCTGAATATACTACTTTAAATGAATGTATCATATATAACTAGTAGTATCATACTGTAAAACGTTAAGTTAGTTGCCATTCCGTATCACTGTCATTTATTACTGCAGTGCTTATTGTGGCTGAACTGGTAGTTCTGGATTGAACACCTAGAGTAGATGTTTCGGTTTAAATATATATATATATATATATATATATATATATATATATATATATATATATACATACATATATACATACATAAAGTCTAGGTATCTGTGACTATATACGAATTGTACTACTAGTTATATCTGGTACACTTAATTATAGTAGTATGTTCAGTTATTCACTGGGAAGTCGCTACGTCTGCAAGTGAGCAGTAACAGTGGACTACAACGACGACACGAGCGCATATGTTTTGCGTATGTCTTATTTTCACAGTGTCTCACACAGGCAAGAACTTTTCGACGTCACTCGAAGAGGTCATTGGGCAGCAGAACAAAGCGGAACGTTAACGATTTCGTTTGAAGGTTCGTGTGAGGCAGCGGCTAGCCGCAAGCTCAGCACACGCTCTGCCTGTCTGGCTTTTCCCCTTTGTTTCAACTCGTAACTTTCAAATCGAAGTCAACGTCTTTTCACGACAAAACCATCGTCGCGTGAAGAAACTTCTCTACCAAGAGGGAACCCAACAGGGGCAAAAATAACTGGGCCACACGATGCTCAAGCGTTATGTGCCGTTCGACTATTTCGACCCTGTCTCCTCAGCAAATCTTTAGCCAGTTGGCCCGCTCGGCTGGTGAGTTGCAGTCGACGATTTAGGCCAATGTCAAACTCGTCTTCCTTCGACAAACTTACGGCACCTGGCATAGTACAGAGCGTAGATACACCCTTTATGTATATTCTTTTTTAATGCCTTTATATACACATGAAGATGTTATATTTATATATATATATATATATATATATATATATATATATATATATATATATATATATATATATATATATATATATATGTTCTTTTATGTCTTTGTATGCATATTTGATCATGTTATAACTCTAAAGGTAAATACAATTCGATGCCAATAAATGTTGGAAATGTATAACAAACAAAATTATTTTTTAAAATGTATTTTGATCGTCAAGTCAACTTGGTCGTGATACGCTTCTGCGCAAGCGCATACTGAACTTTGTCGCTGAAGATTGCACATTGATGAAGATCGCATACACAGAAGTCGAAAAAGATATTTAGAGCAAAATCTGCGTTACCTGAATGTCGTCTACCGTTCGCTAGCAAAGAAGGAAATAGTCTTACTGAACAAAGTGGGAAAGTTTCACTAAACCCTGTAATGTCTTGTTTTGAGCCGGCAAGTATAATAACGTGAAAAATGGTCACTATGCTCATAAAACACCAAATGTTCGAGCATGTGGATAGCTTATTGATTTATGAAAAATGCACCCTGTACGTAAGTATGAGCAATGAATATGTATAGCACACATAATCAAAGCGGTTTATGAGTATTATCGCTGGAGCTGAAAGAGCAACACGGATTCAGTGCAGTCGGTGAGGTGATTTAAGGGGCATGGACCGTCACAGCAATTCGCAATCCTCTCTAGGCTAATGAAACCCAGCCGACAGGCATAATGGATGATGAAATCTGTTAACACTGTAACGAGATTGTAGAACTGTAGTGAGATTTCTCCCAGGCCTGCTTGGTCATAGCTGGTGAGAAATAAAACTATCTGGGGATGAGAGAAATTTTTTGAGAATTGTCGTGCCGAAACGTTCTCGGGCGGTTGTTCGCGGTAAATTGAAGCGGCCTACGAGTTAATCTACAAATGATACTATGCTTGCAAGCATGTACGTACACTAATCTGTTGCGCGAATTCGACGGAAGGCTAAGTACTCGCCTTAGGTATATGCGGATAATACGAATACGCGCGTAAATCTTGCACAATTTCAGAAAGATATTCCTTGACTAATGAGCTATCTAATGTTTGGCGTTGTTGCCATGCTGCATGACATTTTCATTCAGTGCAGTCGGGGAGGTGAAACAGGGGCCATAGACCGCGACAACGACGACGGCATTTGCAGTCCTCTCTGGGTTCGTGAAGCTCAGCAGACCGGCATAATAGGTGATGCAATCCGAGAGCGCCGTGGCCAGTGGCGAGGTGACGTCATGGTCGGAGAGATCCCGTCCAGGCCTAGTTAGATAGCTGGTGATAAATAATATTCTCTAGGAATAGAGGCTTTTTTTTTAGAATACTCGTGCCGAAACGTTTTTAGGGCGGCTGTTTGCGGCAAATTGAAGCCGTCTACGAGTTCATCGATAAACTATGCTGAACCTGCAAGCATGTATACTAATCTGTTGCGCGAATTCGACGGACTCGCGATGGAGGCGAAGTACTCGCTATAAGGAAGCCCTATCTGCCAACTGCCATAAATGCGTAGTCAGCATATATATATATATATATATATATATATATATATATATATATATACATCTAGCGGTCCCAATGTCCTAAAGACCACTGGGTGGAAGTTATGGGCTCTGGTCGATTCGGCGTATTTGTTTGTTTTGTTGTTCTCTGCTAAGGTCATTCCGTCGAGGGGCTTACTGTCGTTCCTGGTTAGTCCAGTGGGTTCCAACGTGCCTGGGTGGCCTGCCGTCCTCAGGGCTCTTTCCAGTCTATCGTTATTAGCTACTTTGCGTGGTCGACAGCCTTCACTGACGGCGCTTGGTAGAGCATGATTTGCTCTGATCTGCCCACCGGCTCCCCGCATCGTCAGCATGTGTGAGGGTGAACGAGAGACGCACCGAGTTAGAGCTTTTGCATGTCTTGCAGAGCTTGCCCAAAGCCGGGCCCAAATCGAGTCAATCGCCGGGTCCAGTACGCCAAAGACAGGCAAAGACATCTGTTGTACACCTATATAGTTCAGTTTGAGCATTTTAGCACAAAAAAAAGCCCACTTTTGTATCCCATCATAGAAAGGCGCTCTGAGGCAGTACTTAGTTTACTACGCCACTTCTGCAACACATCGGTAACACACCCTCCTCAAGTAGCGGTATCACTAGGGGCGGTATCTACTTTGCACGCTTTCGTACTATATTGCAGCCCGGCAACCTGCGCTGACCTCAAAGATTGTCTGAGTCAGCATTAAATGAGGTTTTGTCTAGTGCAAAGCCTTTGAAAAGGTGTGTTCACACACAATCCATCCTTTGTCGATGATGCTTGGATGTATCAGTGCAGAACCGTACACGGGCACTGAACATATGAGAAAAAAATTCAATCATCGTACATGTTATCAATAGAACGCACTTTAAATAAAAGCTTCGTTACCGAGTTCAAGTGCAAGTGTCGTTGACGCGTTGTTTGACAACGCCAACGCTCGATAAATAAAACATGATTTTATTCTATCTGCATGTGTAAAACCTGATAGAGACAAACTCTATGCATTTAGATTCGAAGGCATAAGCTATAATGGAAAGCACCTTGTTAAACAAATGTAAAGTTTGCTGTTCCAATCAAACGGATGTCTACTGTGGCCTTGCTTCGCACTTCTCCAATGCGTCTGCTGAATGCGAGTAGCAGCGTGAGAGTTACTCTAAGGCCCGAGAATTATCGAACGCGCTCGTGATACCTGTCGGCGATCTTCATCCGGTAGTCTGCGGCAGCCTATGAACTGCATAGTCTGAATCTTATAGCGCTTGTTTTTCAACTGTTGATTGGAAGGCAATTTGCGTAACATTAGTTTGCGACTTCTCTCAGATAGAGTTAAAGATAAACTCGTGATCGTGGATTCAAGTCGTGAAGAATTCTTGCCAACTCAGCAATATAGAAAATAAATAATAACGGGTTTGCTTGAATAATGATATTGTCTCTTCGAGTGCCACAATGTAGATTGTACATTATTCCTCTAAGTAGGAATTTATTGCGGACTGTGTCTACGAGATCTACGATCTCATGGAATGGAGTCAAAAATCGTTTTAAAATGAATAAATGTTGCGTATATCATTTATGTTTGTATTTGGCGTTGTGTTACGCACTCTAACCCAAATGAAAATTGCATTACCCATAGATCAGTCGGGACGAAATTCGTGCTGTTCTAGTGGCAAATCAGCCGCAATGTTTTGGTATAGTTTAGTCACTATGAGGGTATGTTGAGATTTTGTGTTTGACAAAAATGAGAAGCTATACCGCGATAGTTTCCAGAGCCCTTGCGTTTCCCCCATCATTGAACATTGACATTGTCGGCATGGTCTCATTTGGACACTGCTGAATTTTGCCCGAGAAGGTTTGTGAAATGTTTCGTTTGGTCTTCCTTATTGATCAATGAAATCAGCAAAGTTAGGCTCCTGAGCAACGGAGCCAAGACTTGTGTATACTGTATTGATTTAGTTGCGCTATCTGCTTCCCTTCGCCTTACATATAGCGACGCTTATAACACACGTTTCATTTCGGCGAAATATTCGATTGCTGTTGGCCTTCGGTCGGTGTGTCCGCAGATGGCCTATACACGTTGCGGCTGCCGACCCCTTTGAATTTGTCAACCTTTTCGATGTCTGGGCCTTTGGTTTCATTATACTGGCAAGTCTTTCACTGCGCCAACGGCAATAGTACACTTCTACCTCAAGATTGTTTCAAAGCGGATGTACGGTCGTAGCAGAGTATGGGAGAACCTCACTCGACCAAACTTTACATTGCTTAGATGGTGTTTCACAATGTACAGGGAGCGAGTACCTTGCTTTTCAGAGCGTGTTGAAGAAGCTGCTTTGTGCATTCCACGTCAGGCTATGCACGATAACAAGTTGTTGAGATAATTCAATTGAGGTTGAGGACGCCGAATTGAGTGACATTTGAAAGCTTTGCCTCGGAACGCGGAACTTGAGCTGAATAAGTCCGACGGAAGGTTGGAGACCACTGGGTGGAAGTTTAGAACCTGGATATTTTTAGTGCCTCTCAACCTAGTCTTCTTGCGACAATCGCCAGTTCATGGTGATCATTACCTGGTGTGTTTGAAAACGAGTTTTGACGAATAGTACACTGAGTGCACCCGTTGACTGTGCGTTCTCAAGCGTGTAAGGGGTATCATGCATCTGGCCTGCCTGCCCTTACGAAGGTATCTCTTGAATGACGTGCTGTGAGTAACTGATATCACTCTATGTAGCAAAGTTATATGCATACCCAATATGTGTGAAATACATGTGATGATATTATTCTGCGGTGCCGTCTACTCTAAATGGCTTTGAATGGGCGAAAGTGAGTTCGTTCTGGTCAAACACTTAGATCGAGAAGTTCATTAACTTTTCCTGCTTTTATTTGCACATGGAAGCTGTTATGGTGCATTTGGTTCTGCCCTGACAATTTTGACATCTTAATATTAACGTCAGGCTAACTACTGTTGGTACTACTAACAAAATTTGATATTGACTGATTTAGTTTCTGCATACACCTTTGCTTACAATATGCAGACAAAGACTACTTTTAATCTAGATCTTTCGGGAACGTTGTACAACCTTCAGTTGATTACTCTCTTTTTTAAGAATGCCATACTTGGGTTAAAATAACTGTACTAATTACATGATCTGCTTCTACTAAACAGTCTGGACCAGATCGAGTCCGCTTTCTCTCTTTCTGCAAAGCTGGATATTAGTTCAACGGTCTGCTTTATTGTGGAGTTTTTGCCTTCTAAGAACTTACAATTGGTAATGACGTGGTTAATACAAGACAACAACTTTTCCTTGCAAGCATATTGTGTGAGCTTGTTGGTGTTATCGTCACTATCAGTAAACGCAGGCTTGCCCCTACAATATATTTTTCTATTATTTTTAGTGCCTCGAAATTCGTATGTTTCGTGTGTTTCACAAAATTAATTTTATTCTGATTCGTTTAACTTTACACCTGGCGCTATTATTACATTCTGTACTAATTTGTATATATTTTAAAAAATGTAGTGTCTGTTTCCGGGTGTCCCATTGCGTAGGAATGTTGCTCTACCCATGATCGACCGACCGCTGTTTTATGCCTCCCTGAGCTCTGTTGTTGAATACCAGAAAGAAACAATGTAATATCAGGACACATAAATAGATGTGATCGTTTGAATTGCGCATGCTGGTGTATTAAGTAGAGACTAAGCATGTTTAGAAAACGCGATAAACGCGTGTTCACTTCTCTACGGATGCAAAATGTATACCAAAGTCTATAACAAAGCCTATCGCTCTACATTACAATTCCAGTTTAAGACCAAAAAGACTGACGGTAAGCTCACTCGTGACCCTAACGCTGCGTATCGTAAATTTGATAAAGGTTGTTGATTGCTACAAGTGGGGCGTAACAGCAATCGATACAATATGTTTGGATACCTATACACGTATATATATATATATATATATATATATATATATATATATATATATATATATACAGTCTTGTTTAAATTGTGCAAAATCTAGCGTACAACTTCCAACAAAATTTAACTGAAATGTCAAGAAGCCAAGTGATGGAGTGCAACTAAAGCTCGATGCAAGTTTTTATATGCACCCATGCAGCATGGCAGACTTAAAAAATTAACGACATTTTACAAAATGGCCAGAGAGAGACTGAGGCCCATTTGACCACAGTAAACAACAGTGTAGAAGGTCTTATACATTAAACAAGAATCCAAAAAAGAATATTTTTGGCGTATTAGAGCATTTGTGATACACCACTAATCAGATACACGTATGGTTGGATATAGTTTCAGCTGTTATAGTTTGTTTCTGAAACCTAGCAACTTTACGAAGCAAACAAGTATACTACACTTTAAATTAAGCCCTTTTTGCAATGTCTTGTCCGTTTGCCTCGAAGTCGACACTTGCCGACAATCTTCGTCGTTAAGCAGCACGAGGCTGAAACGCCATCGCTCGTTAACCTGCGAAATTGCTAAGCAATTGATCAGTTAAAACATGGAAGTCCTTCGTCGCCAACGCAACGTGGACCAGTTGAGGAGCAGGCGTTGCAAGAAGTGGCCCCGTGCAAAAACGAGGGTTCATCGGCCGCAATTAAATGTTCAGATTTTAATTGATCAAACTGCAGCAGCGATCGTTGATCAGTCTGGATCGAAGGTGATAAAGTTGTTTATGTGGTGATGGTAAATAGCAGTAACTCGTGTTGCACCTATATGTCTCCTACGGTCGCAAGGCGCACGCGAATACACCACCACGCCACCGGGCTTGAAGAGTGCGAGCCTTGTAGCAAGCTAAGATGACTGTAGCACAATGGCGTTTAAATGCGCCCACAGTCATCCGCCGCGTTCTCGTTACTCGCGGACTCATACGTTTTCAACAAAAACAACCAGCAAGGCCAAGGCTCGAGCATGCGATACGATGCGTCGGCCTGCTTCGGCCTTAATCGTGGTTGTCATGGAAGCGCCACGCCTCGAACGGTGCGTTCAAGAGCAGTTTAAGCCACCTCTGCTACCGCTCCCGGCCAACAGGGGGTAGGTACGTGGTGCACTTCCGAGTCCTGAGTTGGGCCTCTGCTTTGACAAGCTAAGGAGACTTGGTCGTTTGGCTTCACTGACTTTACTTACACCACCGACTGCGCGGTGCTCTGCTGCTGCTGCTGCTGCTGCTAAAAACCTCGCCCGCAGGTTTCCCTGTATGCGCCCCGAAGTTGGCCCTTAGGGCAGGTAGAAGAAAGCGCTCGTTGCCAGGCATATGTATGTGTACGAAGTTTAACGATGATACAATCGTACGTCAGCTCACATAAGTTGATTCACAGTTATTCCGCTTGAATAACTAACTTGCTCATTATCACTAGGAGGTTGGCCCTAAGGTAGCCGATGCATGATGATACCTACACGAACGTGTAGGTTCGCATCGGCGTGATCTTACTGAAATTTCTAGTCAAATAAAATACAAAGTCGTCAAACGCATCTCGTGCAACTCGTGCAGCCCGAAATCTATGAACTCTATCGGCGACAGTTTGAACACTCCTATGGCCAACAAACATGCCTCTATTATTCCTCGTATCACACATCGTTATTCCTTAGAATATTGCTGGCAGTATACATCAGATGTTGTGCGAAATCTACACTGATCCTTTGTAACAAGTGCGAGTTGTGTACGAGACAACCATCGACCTCAAGACACTGTTCACTCAAGCGCATGTGGTGATGGTATCCGTGCCATATCACTCGACAAACTAATACCCGGTTCTTCTGGGCTCCTCTCTTTCTTTTGTTCGAGCAAAACGCTGGTCCGTCCGTATAGTTATTGAACACAAACTTCACGTTGCGTCTCTACCAGAACTTTCTATAACCTGTGAGCACTGTTCTACTAAGCGGTAGTCCGTCTAAGGCAAAATCATTTGCTTCGGGGGGTTCGTTTGCGGCATAGTTCAAGCGCGAAGGTAGCAAATGACAGGCAACTCGATTGTCTTTGTACCGGGCAGGGCATCTGCAATGCTTTTGCATGCCTCATCCTGTTCGTAAGAGGTTCCACCTATAGCTATGAGCTCACATCTAGATGCGTTAAAAGTTAAGCTCCTCTGCAAACTGTAACACTTCGCGTATGTCGGAGGCAACTACGTTCGCCGGGCGGCCTAGTATACTATCTTCCAGATACCACACATTTAGTAAACTTTTGATGCGGATTACTAATCCGTAAACAGGTTCGTAAGCTAAATAAGGCGGGTCCAGTCGGGTCCCCCTGTTGGTTGCCGTTGGCTTAGAGAAGGGGTTCATTATCTCTACAGCAGTGATGTCGTATTATTATGATTATTAGTATTATTATTATTATTATTATTATTATTATTATTATTATTATTATTATTATTATTATTATTATTATTATTATTATTATTATTATTATTATTATTATTATTATTATTATTATTATTATCATTATTATTATTATTATTATTATTATTATTATTATTATTATTATAAGAGTACAATGTAACAGCCTATTTACATGAGCGCAAATTAGTACAAAAAGCAAATTAGTCAATTGGAAGAAGATACAATTCTGCTAAACCATAACTCTTGTTCATTCAGAAGTCACATGATTAGTGTATAGTCGTGTTAAATTTAGCATTGTTCTGCCGCTAATTGGCCGAGCCAGGTGGCTTCATGGCAAACCCATTCGGAAGGTCGTAGCTTTTAAGCTTGGATCAGTTTTTAATTCGAAGAGCGTAAATGACCACGACACAGAAACAATAACAAAATATTAAATATAGATGATAATAAAATAAATAATACTTAACAAATTTGTGCTAGATATTTTCATTTAAAAAGGAGTGTGCATTGCCGGGAACAGAACAAGGCCCTTGATTAACCAGCTCTTATTCCTCCTCGACACCTTAGGAAATGTCCCTGGGTTGGTCAATTGATTAACAGCCGAGAATAATCTATATTTAAATGGTAAGTTTCGTTCAACTTTCTTTTTAAGTAAGGGAGTTACTATCGCAATAGTCAGCTTAAATTGAAAAGTACTAGTCGCAGAGAAATGCCAAACAATTTTTGTCAGCAAGTTTGCAATATTTGAAGTTGCTAACCTCAACAAATTTGCAGACCTTCATAACACCAGAATGGCTCTAAAACTGAGCAGAAGCCCAAAAATATCGGACACTGAACGCTCATTCTAAGGTGTCCTACTTTAAAATTTCCAAGCGTAGCAAAGTCTGCTTCTGGCATTCGATTCGTGCGGCCACGTCGTGTTTTGCTCCGTGTTCATTAGCTGAAAGGTGCGGGAACCTGAGGCCCTTAGTGGGCTGACCAATCGCACCTGGAAGTTAACCCGGTGAAGAATCCGGCGTGACCTTCGAAAAACTGCAAAAGACGCAGTGGAACTGTTTTTTGACGCAAAGTTTACGCAGCGAGATCGAGCGTTCGATTTCGAACGTTCGATTTCGAACGTTTGAGGACGACCGGCGCTACCGGCTCGCTTGTTTACAAGTAGTGGCATTAGCTGACTAGCGCAGTTAGGCCAGTGTACATATTTCTGTATATACACCCTGCAAGTGTACATAGTTCGTGCTGCCGCGGTGCTTTCGTGTATATAACGCGCTCGAAGTGTAAATACTAGTGTGTATATTTGCCACACACCACAAGCTGTGGTTAGAGGTGGTAATAGACACTGTGCGAGTGTAAATAGCCGGCGGTGCAGGGGCAACGCCTCGGACTTCGATCAAGTAGAACGAAGTTCAAATCCCAGCGGGGATTTTTTTTTTTTTTTTAATATTAATATTTATCTATTTTATTCCTCTTTTATTAATTCAATTTTTTTTTTTTTATTTATTTTATTTATTTATTTACTTCGGCGATGTTCCGTTCGCCCCCAAAGGACCATGATAAGCCCGGGCGCGTGGCCCCCCAAACTATCGCCGAAGAGGAGGATGGCGGGCCCTCAACGACACTCCCTGGTGGCCTTTCCGACGTCGCGGAACTGACAAGAGAGCTCTGCGCCTATGTCAGCGGACGAAAAACTCTAGACACGGCCGTGAAGATTCTGGCGGAGCAACTCCGGGCGGCCGTAAAGAGGGCTCAAGTGGCACTTAACAGGCCAGAAGGAACGGACGCAGGCACACAAACGGAAAACAATACAACGGACTCAGGATGCCAATGCACCCCAGAAGGCTTTGCCCTGGAAAGGCAGGCCGAAAAGATCAATAAAATGATCGAGGACTGCGACACCGAAGAGGATCTCAAAAGCCTCCTCTCAGTAGACTGGCCTTCAGCTGTCTACACGAGGGTGACAACCCTCGGAGCCAGCATAACAAGGGATAGTCCCCTCCGGGTGCTTGTGGCCAGGGAGGGGGACGCATCCGACAGTGCCACTTGGAGGAACATGGCCTGCCAGTTCCAGGGCATTGCCGGGGAAGCCGGAAGCAAGGCAGGCGTGGTACTGTCCCGCCGAATAACGGAGTCGGGAGACGACGGGGAGCCGACTACCAGGGCGCTGGTGGCACTTCGGCTCCCCAAAGACGCGACGCTGCTCCAGCACAAAATTCTCCTGGAGCAAGTACTAATAAAGGCGAAGGCCCTTATGGGACCAGAAGACCTACCGGCGATCCCTTGCTACATGACCAGCGAGGGAGAGCGGACGGGAGTCGACAAGCTCCTCGAGTGCCTAGCCCGCACTCACGAGCTGCGCCTAGCAGTTACCCCCGTGGCGGGACGGCCGACGGGCTGCCGAGGCTTCAAAAAGTCCCACGTCCACGCCAACGACTACCGTTTTACTTAAAAAGAAGGAAGGGAAGACCTACGCAGAGACCATTAGGGATCTTAGGGCCAAGGTGGACCCCGGCTCCTACAAGGTCTCGGTCAAACGGGCACAACACCTTCCCAGCGGGGACGTGAGACTTGTAGTGACGGAGGCGACGCCAGGAGGGGCCAGCGCATTCCTCGGTGCCCTTCAGGCGGCCGGGGAGGGCGAGGCGAGCCTCGATCGGTCCTCCCTCAAGCGTCTGATTGTCAGAGACATCATGGAGGGGACAACGGCAAAGGAAGTCGAGGAGGCGCTCCGCAGAGGAACTCGATTTGACGGGCCACTAATGGTGGACCCCCCTCGAAAGGGGGCTACCGGAAGATGGTCGGCGCTCGTCCGTGTGGCGCCGCCCGATGCCCGTCGAGCGCTGGACCTGAAGCGGGTCCAACTGGGATGGCTATCCTGCCCCATTGTGGAATGGATCACCGTCCCCACGTGCCAGAAGTGCCAGCGAGTAGGGCACACAACCACTTCGTGCACATTTGAAGCGGCGACCTCCAGGCGCTGCCACAAATGCGGGGTACTGGGGCACCTGTCGAGGGAATGCACTCAAAACGCCAAATGCTACAACTGCGGCGAGGAGGGGCACGCGGCCAACGCCGCTGCTTGCCCTACGTACAGAGCCCAACTTGCAGAGCTTCGCCGCGGCGGCAACCAGTCTGGCAACCGAGGCAGGCTGCCGCCCCCCTCGACAGGGTCTGCGCCCGACCAAAGCACGGTGCTCCCCACAGCGGGAGACCACCCCAGAGGCGCTCAGGACCAGGACGGGTTCACCCTGGTAACGCAAAGGAGTCGAAAGAGGGGGCAACCATCTCCTCCCATAGACTCCCGATCCACAAAGCAGTCAAACACGGGCGAATCTTAAACAATGTATATGACAACTACTCTTAAAGCATTACAGCTGAACTGCAACCGGAGCATGGGTGCCCACAACATGCTCCAGGAAATTAGTAGCAGGTCTGGGGCAGATCTGCTACTTCTCAGTGAGCCCAACGTCCGGTGGACGAAAAACGGCACCCCGGACCTTTTTACAGAAGCAAACAATTTGACAAGCATTTTACTAGACAACCGCTGTCGCCTCCGGGTTTCCGGACACGGCAGCGGGTACGGTTTTACTTGGGTGGATCTAACGGGCGTTGGGCGGTTTTATTCCTGCTACTGCAGTCCCAACGCCCCTCTCGAAGACTTTCATAGGTTTTTAGACAACTTGACAGAGTCTTTTAACCAAAACGACGTGCCACTTCTAGTCTTAACCGGAGATTTTAACGCAGCTTCCACTACATGGGGCTCTACGGCCACCAACCGAAGAGGACACGCCGTCCTCGAGTGGCTGGCGGCGGAGGACCTAGTTGTTCTTAACACGGGTACGCCCACCTTCCACAGAGCTGGGCACACCTCGTGCATTGATCTTACAATAACAAGAAGAACGGAAGCACATAGGATTTTAAACTGGAAGGTTTTACTAGACGAGGAATCTCTAAGTGACCATCATATACTTGAGTTTCACGTGACCATCTCCCGCGAGGGACCGCCCACAACGCTTCGTCCTACAACCAGGCGCCAGGGGGTCAACGAGATCCGGGAGTCCCTTAGGACCCTTATAAACCAGGACGGGATGCCAACAACACCCGCGGGCCTCCAAAACCTCCTCAAGGCCGCCTGCAGAGTCGTCACGGGCCGCGGAGCACACCGGTTGCATCGAAGGACCCCGAAGAACTGGTGGACAAGCGAAATAGGTGGCCTCAGGAAAAGGTGCATCCGGGCACGGCGTCTACTCACCCGCGCTCGGCGAGCCGCGCCTGAGGGGCAAGCTGCCCTGCAATACGGCGCGGAATATAAAAAGCTGCGAGCCTGCCTGCGTAGGAAAATCTCCAGGAGCAAGGAACGCTCCTGGAGAGCGTTTCTCGAAGAGCTGGAGGACGACCCATGGGGCCGCCCGTATAAGATGGTGCGGGGTTTTCCCCCCTTCAAACGAAGGGTGGAGCTTACGTCGGAGGAAACCCGGGAAGCAGTTATGGCACTCTTCCCGCGGCACCCGCCCTTTGACTGAACCCCGTATTTGGAAGACACAGGGGGGTCTGAGGACAGCATACCAGAGGTAACCCCGCACGAAGTTCTCGCAGCGGGGGAACGCCTCAAGCCAGGAAAGGCACCGGGCCCAGACGGGATCCCCGTCCTCGCGGTTAAGCTCCTGCTGAAGGAATACCCAGAGGCGGTGGCCGCCGCGGCGACGGAGATGCTTCGAACGGGCTTGTTCCCTACCGCATGGAAGGCCGCGGACCTCGTGCTAATACCTAAGGGCCCCGGCTCGTACCGGCCCATATGCCTTCTCGGCTCCCTGGCCAAGGCCTTCGAGTCCATCGTAGAGGCACGACTCCGAGAGTTCGCGGAGGAGAACGGCCTCCTTTCCGAGGCCCAATATGGGTTTCGTAAAGGTCGCTCCACCATTGCAGCGATAAAGAAAATCCAACTAAAGGCCGAAAGCATTCGCGACTCCCCGCCCGGACGCCGAGATCTATTTTTAGCAATACTATTGGACGTGAAGAACGCTTTTAATAGCCTCCCGTGGAGAGTCATCCTCGATACTCTCCACAGGAAAAGGGTGCCCTTTTACTTAAGACGGATTTTATCGAGCTACCTACACGACAGGATTATCCACTCACACGACCAAACTTTTAACATGACCGCAGGGGTGCCGCAGGGCTCAATACTAGGCCCACTGCTATGGAACATCACGTACGATGACGTGCTGCGGCTGGGGGATCTCCCACCCGGAGTCGAACTCCTCGCCTACGTTGACGACCTGGTCCTCACCGTCCAGGCCCGGACAATGGGCCAGCTTGAGGCGCGTGCGAATGAAGCCCTCTTCGACATAGCGCACTGGATGCAAATAACGGGGCTTACCCTGGCCCCCGCTAAAAGCGAAGCTATTCTCCTGGTGGGTCGGAGGGGCTTGCCCCCGCCGCGCCTTGTCCTGGAGGACCAGGAGATTGCTGTAGTCAATACTACAAAGTACCTCGGGGTCTTCCTGGACCGGGGCCTCCGGGGTACTGAACACCTACGGCGGGCGTCAGAAAGGGCATTGAAGATCGCCAATAGTTTCGCGCGCCTCATGCCAAACACATACGGCCCTAAACAAACAAGAAGAAGGATTATTATGTCCGTGGCTGAGTCAGTCGCCTTATACGGGGCTCCGGCCTGGCCTACCAACGCTCTGAAGACTAAGGCAAATAGAACCCGCTTACGGCGGGCTCATCGGGTCGGAGCCCTTAGGGTCACCATGGCGTACCGCACGGTTAGCACAGCGGCGGCGCTCGTGCTCGCGGGCACTATCCCATGGGACCTGAAGGCAGAAGAGCGCCGCCGCCTGTGGGGCGACCAGAGCCTTAAGAAGGAAGAGGCACGGCAACACACACTGCAGCTATGGCAGGAGGAGTGGGATGGCCTGGCGGAGGGGGACCCAGGTGCCAGTCTCCGCAAGCTGGTCCCTAACATCAAGGACTGGCTGTACCGGCCCGGTGGGGAGCTCACCTTCCACACCACCCAGATGTTGACGGGGCACGGCGACTTTCAGTCGTACCTATTCAGGATCGGGAAGGCCCCCAGCCCCATGTGCGTCCACTGCGGCAATGGACTTGAGGACACTCCAGAGCACACAGCTCTGGCGTGTCCCGCATGGGCGGAACAGCGTCACCCCTTGAGGACTTTAATGAATACGCACATTTTTAATCTACGCGACGTCGTTCTGAAGATGACAGAATCCCTGGAACACTGGAACTTGACAACAGCGGTTTTTAACAAGATTTTACAAGCTAAGACATCGGCCAACAAGCTGCGACTTTTGCGATTCCCTGCAGCTCCCAGGGACAACTTTCGCCAGGAGTAAGAAGACTCGCCCCCTCTGACTGTTTGATGCATGCGCAAGCAGTTCCCGGTCAGTTGGGGGACGGGGACATGACTAGTTTTTAGTGGGTTGGAGCCCCACACTACCGGCCCACACTTGCAGGAACTCCCTGCAGTGGTGTCCGTGTGTGCAACCGCATTTTCCAGTTAGTCCTCTTAAAAAAAAAAAAAAAAAAAAAAAAAAAAAGCGTAGCAAAGTGTCGGCTTTCATTTAGGGTCACATGGTTTTTTTTAGAACTTCGTATTAATGTGGATGGTAGTTCCATTGAATCCTACCAAAGAACCTTTTAATGAAATTCCAAAGTTAGAGGTGTCGCAACGTAGTTCCTTGAAACTGTTTTTATAGAACGCATTTCTTGCAGCTCGAAGATAGAGTCTGCGGCTCTTCAATTAGCAACTTTTTTTTACTCTGTTAACAGTACAATGACGACAGCAGCGTAGGCTCGTGATGACAAAGCAGGCAACACATTATACTGCGAATTGGAATCGGTCTTCGTACATAAATACGTGTATATGATTTTTTTTTTATCTGCTGAGGTGGTCGGGGGTCTTCACTTGCCGTCACCTGGCGGCATCCTCAAAGCCAATGCATAATGCATTCAAACAATTGGGCAATAGGTTTTGTAGAAGCTTGATACCTTTGCAGTAAGAAAAGGAATTACATTTTCACAATATATAGTATTTACAAATTTTGTGTGGTATATAGATGTCCAGAGTATTAATTCATGTAAGTTAATAAATCGGGTAATTTATTGAATAGTATCAGGGTTTATTTTCATATCTCTAGTGAGGTGTTTTTTGGAACTGCGTTTGTATATCACTTATTGACCTTAGTTCATTAAAAAAATATTTCCCTGGGGCTAAAAACTGCAATAGGACATCTATATAATTTTGCATACATACAAGTTGTTTTCCTAACTATAATTACAGCACAATTGCCGAGTTTAAGGCTTTAAACAGCTGAAACATTTCCCCAGGTCTGCAGAGATTGTGCTCGGCCAGGAGTTCGGACAGGACACCCTGTCTTCATTCGAGAGAGGATTTCGATTTCTAAGTAATTCGAAAACGGAAGACATTGTTGATCAAAGCTTGGTGTCGCGGAAAGTGACAAAATGTTCAGGTAATATACTCCAATAGTTTACAGATGGACTGAATCGCTTCAATTATATGCCAAAAGTCGCCTATAGTTCGGTTGTGTAAAGCAAGACAAGCCAGCGTGTTTCTGGCGTGTGCAAATGATAAGTATTTCAGGGGTCAAGCTTGTTCACAGCAATCGGCTCAGCAATGGTAAAGGTGACAAAATGTGCACACAATAGAAGCAAAGCGCCTAAGCACTGTAATATGTCCAATGGAAGACACACGGTTACATACCTGTGTGTTGCGTATTAATAGGCTAAAGACAAGCAAAAGTATATATAATCTATGTGTAACATGTAATTTGGCATTTCGCGACGTGCGATATTCAGTTATGTCAGGACATAGGACAAGTTATGCCAGGAATGTCTACCGTCTTGTCAGGCGCTTGGGTACGACTGGAACTAGTCCCCTATAGTGGCCCGTCAAAAGATGCTTTGCGCCTATCGACATCTGTAATGCAATTCGGAACAACCTTTCGAGCTCAACTTTAAACGGCCTTCTGTCGCTATGAGAAGAGACTCTCGTCTTTGTCAGTCAACACATGAACGTCGTCTGCAAAATACCAGGCAGCAACTAAAAATAAACTACCCCAGGTTCTGTCTGTTCAATTCTGTTTAAACGATACGCGTTTGAGACGAGTAGTACAAGGCACTCACTTGGGTCTGCGGTTAGAGTTAAGATTTTACAGATTAGTATAGTGATAAAAGCACAAGTACGATCCGATCATCGCTCCGCTCATTTCGGAAGAATGCAATAAAGCATTAAGGATAATATTAAGGAATACGTTGCGCTTTTGAAGCACTGTCGTAAGCTCTAGCCGCCATTTTGTGTGTAGCCAGATCGGAAATAGAGCACAACTGGCAGGAGGAAGGAACGGCGTTATATATTTACAGCGTTTCAAAGACAAAAACAATAATGCAATCACAATTAAACGATAATTTCCAGTCGTGGATGGAAACACACACACCGGACACTCCCTGATGTGTGTGTGTGTGTGTGACGCCCGGAGTTGCATAGTAGGTAAGTACCCCCGAGGGCTAGAGAAGCAACTTACCAGAATTTTGCCCGAAATAACTTTCCCCACCGTCTGGATGTCCTAATTGGAGTGGTTTCATTCATTGTTGTCCAACTTCCTCGGCATTGTTCGGAATGTTGCATACGTATGCTATGTAGACTTTTTAACAACAACTCTCTGTGACAGTGCGGAATGACCAAGCACGTATGCGAAGCCGGGGAACTATTGCACACTAGCGGTTTTCCGCTACACCAAGCCATGTAGAAAACATCGTTCAAAACATATATCGGCTAATACTATACCATAAACGTGTATTGATTAAGATCTACACGTGCATCACGATAGACAAATCCTCGGCATCCAAGCATATGCATCGTGTCGGCATTGAACTTGCCATTTATGAAATGAAATTACCCTCCGACACTAGACGTGAGTACTTCGATCACCACTACGTACGGTATGAGTCATATACGTGATGATTCACAAGTGAAGCACACTTGACGAACCTCCGTTTTACCAGCATGCTGTAACAAAAATGCCTGTGAACATTCTGCTCCAGCTGCGCTCTAATTTAGCGACACTTAGCGAAAATAACCTACACAATAGCCGTATAGCTATGGCTATCGTTAAACGGTACAGCAGCTATGATAAGTTAGCTAGGAGGAATTATGGGTTTCTAGATAACGCGTTTCCCTGATCAAGGGAAGCTGAACACATATAAAACCAGGTCTGATTCAAACCTGGAAATGGAACTGTGTCTGTACGACAAAAGCGTTATTATATTGACGTAAAACACGTGCACATACACGTGAAAACGCAAAATGATTTTTGTTTAGAGTTGAGGTCAGGTGAAAAATAGATACAATTCAATTGGTAGAACGATGTAACATTAGTCGGTACTGAAACTCAAGAAGGGGAAAATTAGGCTGATGATGATGGTTTGTAAGCGGTGACGCGCACTAGACGATTGCCTGAGTCGAAGGTGGTACTAGACAAGTAAAGCTCGTTATTGCAATAGAAGACGAGGTTGACAGAGGCACATTGATATCGGTATAAATGTTGGCGGAAGTTGAGGTATCTGCGAAAATAAGCGAAGCTCGCTCCTCAGTAAAAGGAGAGATTTCGGGTGTGCACCCCCCTATATCAGAAGCAGCCATATTAGCATCGCTCGCATCGCATGGAGTCTCCAAAACAGCTCGAGTGAGACCAAGGAAGCCAAATGCTACTGTCGTAACAGCAACGGATCATGTTACTGTGATCTTTGTGGGCAATAACTTTTCAGCAGAGGTCCGCCTGGGATCTAATTAACACGGGGTTATGTTGTACCGCCAGCCGATGCAATGCTTCAGATGCGTTAGCATGGATCATTTGCTCACCAATTGTATGATGACAAAACCGAAATGCCAGAGGTGCGGATCGCAGAAGCATTTAAGGAGAAACTATAAGGCCAAAGCCCGCTGCTGCTCGTACAATGGCTGTCACGAAGCCAGCTGGGTCTCCTGCCGACATAGATTGATCCGCATGTACATGCCAACATTGTCGTAAGTAAGTAAAACGTCGCGAAACATAATACAAAATTAGACGGAAGCCCCAAGTATTCCACTCTGCGCACCAGTAGTCTAGGTACACGCATCCGATAACTTCTCGAAATGAAGTTGGTTTTCTGTAGTTAAAAAACGGTGATAAAATAATAACGACTCGGCAGAAAGCAAGATGCTCGGAAATTAAACAGCGCCGGCCGAAAAAGACCATCTCGGGCAAAAGAATGGTGATGGCCTTATATAATCTACCATGGAAAAAATGATCCCTTCTATCGTGGAAGCAGTACAAGCGCCGATCACCCGTGCCACTGGTGAAATAATGCCTCATCTATTCTCACAGATTTTGGTATCGGCGAACTCCCTCAACACAAAAAGTAGTCTGAAGATATTTTTATTAGAAATATACTTCGACACTCAATTTGCAGCGTTCCTACGAGAAGCGCTTTATGTATCTACGAATGAGGCGATTCTAGTTACTGGCGGAAAAGTAAGAGCGAAGGGCATTCGTGACTGAAACATGCGCGTACAGGTCGTGTCATGGCGGAATTTTTTATAAGACCCAGTCAAAAACCGCAATATCAACTCCCCTTCTTTTAGTAAAATTGCAAAAATATAAAATATTTTTGCTTCCGACTATGAATGGACAGTATGAAGTACTGGTCCTCACCGATACCTGGGTCGCGGAATCAACTGTGACTTCCGGTTGGTACCTATTAGAATGTCTTGGACAACAGAGTGAAGGTCTTGTAAGAGCAAGCGGTGGAGTTGCTGTACTATATAACAATAAGCTCAGTGGAATAGAAGTACTATACACAGAGAACAACTACGTTGTACTTGCAGGAAGTTCTATAAGTATAATTGCGATGAATTCTAGTTCTTTAAAAGCTGTTTCTGACCTGCTGGAGAACCTCGTGTATTGCTTGGATGAAGTCGACCTTAGCGAAACAACAGTGCTTTGCGGAGACCTTAACTGTCCTGTCAACAAATCGGACAACGTTACACTTTTTGCGTACTTATCAGCACGTTAGCGTCCTGTAGTATGTGGGTGCTTTCCACAGCCGAAAAACCGACCTACGTAGCTTCACAAGGAAGGGTTACGATAAATACATTTGACATGAAAGCCAGACACGATAGCATTAGGTAAAGACTTTGCTGTAAAAAAACAATTCTTGCCTTAGGTACCAGACGACATCTTCCTGTTGCAATGTCGCTCATTGTGCATCATCAGGCACGTCAGGTCAAATTATATCTAACACAAATTTGAAATGGTATACTGCACAGCGTGCGACTCCAACTGACCAAACCTCGAAAAACCAGTTGGTATACCCAAAAACGCCGATCTCTGAAACACTGTGGGATTCAGACATATATCCTGGCAAAAGGCCGCACCGTCATAAAACCGACTGGTATTCGTATACAGGACGGATACTTGCGGGCGAGCCACAACTGGAGCAATAGATAAAAGTACAAAGCAAGCTTCTCAGAGATTTCCAGCTTCATCCACATAAATGGCTGCGCTCCGACGCGCGCCCAACGGCCAGTCCAGTATAGCCTGAAAGGCTGCTAATCACGGATAGCTATTTTCGACAGATGTTTTGTCGAAAATGTTTGTTTGGGGCCAAAGAACAACCGAAGCTCGACAGGAGCTGGTTTGCTATATCGGTATCTCGGAGGTTGTGGATGCGACAATGAAAGCGCCGTCAGGAAAGGCTGGGTTCGGACCTCGTTCGGAACGAACATCTGCAAC
Organism: Dermanyssus gallinae; assembly: GCA_003439945.1. NCBI lineage: Eukaryota > Metazoa > Arthropoda > Arachnida > Mesostigmata > Dermanyssidae > Dermanyssus > Dermanyssus gallinae. The sequence goes on from QVRM01003418.1 coordinate 175,376, forward strand.
AGGCGATTGTTCTAGCTTCTTGCAAAGTGTGATACCGAGAAGGATGGGGGACCCCTTGGTACCTTCGTCGTACCGTGGCATAGCAAACAAATGATTATCAACAACGACCCATCTGCTCAAAAAAGAAATTAGCGTTTTGTGGTGACTAGAGTTATTACAGACTATGCTGCTGGAGGGGTTTGCAATCATCGACGAGGAGGTAACTGAGCACACCCCAGTTAGTCAGACGAACAAGGGTTGCACAAGACGACAATCTTAGCCCGCTATTGTTCTAAACATTGGTGAGCAATCTGTCGGAGAAAATCCAGCGTCGACAATCGCAACTTAGTACACTTATGTAAGCTCATGACCTTGTTCTCTACTCCCGGAGTCGATTTCGCCAGCAGCAGTCGCTTGCATCACTGCAAATTTTTGTTGGCCTTAATGCTCTAGTGATAAACGTATTAAAAACTTAAGCGATAAAGCTTCGCCGCGGATGTAGACTTGCCGAAAAAAATTAATTACGCTTACGTTTAACACAATGAATTTTGTTCAACATTTTTCATATACTGGAGTAGCAGTTTCCACGCAGGGATTAAATGTCACTAAACATATTGACGGAAGAGCTCGCAAGGGCATTCTGTCATTTCATAGTATCCCAGAGCCCCATCGGTTATCACTGGATGTCGCTCTCAGTGTTTTTAATCGAAAGATTGCACCGACTGCTGCTTACGAGATACAAGTAATATGGTTCTACCTAAGTTTTCTAAAAATATATAGCGGATATTAATTGACATTTTTATGAGACTAGAGAAATGACCACAAACAATTGGAAGGGTCTATGTTATACCGGCTCTGCAATACATGTGTTTTCTATGAAGATATTTATGCGAAATGGGTTGCAAAAAATATCGACCGGTTGTGAATGCAAGATATGCGGAAAATCGTGTGGCCTGTATCATCTCCAACAATGTATAAGAGCGATGTCGCTAATAAACTTGTTGTAGGAGAGCTGTAACACATATGTGCATAAACCAAATATTAGTTGATAACAAAAAAAACCTTCATTCATTCATATACGTTTCCAACAAATTCAGCTTTCTTGAAATGGCGTTGAAATGGTTAGCTCTTACAAGTGCTAGGATATTATCTCTTTGTGTAACAGACGAAATTTTGAATGAAAACGACTTCACATGAACGGACGTTAAAGGTCCGTACAATGTACGAGCGTTTGAAAAACAAACATAGGGCGACTTTATTGTATTCAACAGACAAATGTATGCTGTCGTACGTACTGAAATAATATTGCGTCTCTTGTGCAAGATCGCGAATTCTCTCTTTATATATACAACATATAAACGTAAAATAGACGGCGTGTACCACTTTATGTATCGGCTTTGATTAATAAACTGTTCTAGGCCGTGTTCTCACTTCTTCAACTGCTGTTGTTGTTTTTCCTGCTCCTGAGGGCAGCAACGCCAGATGCAATATCTTTGTCATTTGATTCAACGCTCACTAAACAAGCCCCTACAACGAGCTACACAAGTCCAGAGCCGTTGCTTTATCAATCTAATCTACGTCTACGTTTTCATTGTTTTTGTTGAGTTTGCTGCTGCTGTTGTTGTTTTTGTGGAAATAGTTATCGTCAGGATTCTCGCGCAGGGTCGTGTGACATTTGCGGCGACAGATAAAAATTGACGACATCGAAGCAGTTCAATTGCTATGTGGGTTCAACGTTAAGCAAATTAATATGTGTGTTCAACTCAAGGATTTCACCAAGTTGGCGATCAATGTCGTTGCCGGTTCTGCTCGCAGGTATGCGCTAAATACCACGCAGCGAGCTGCCAGTCGCATCGGCGGTCTTTGCACTTTCTTGCCCGGTGGGACGGTCGCTAAAGTGTTAAAATTGTATATAATGATGATTGTATTGTATTTATGTACCATCTTGAAATGCAAAATTATTGCGAAATAAACAATATGTATGTTAAGCAAATTAACATTAATAATATATTATCTAACCACCTGATCGACTGGAACGTGCTCTTTTTAGACTGCCATGATTATAACAAGATAACGCGTTCACGCGGTGCTGTCGCTTTCTAAACGAAGCCTTCACTCGAAATGTGGCCGACACAACGCTTGAGAATTTGCGCTCATATGGAGCCCGTCTCGAAAGGTTCACCTGTTCGTATCCCGACACTGCGGCGCCCACTACACGCCATCCGAACCTCACGAAAGCATTACAGCTGACCGAGATGAGCACGAAGCGGCGTCAAAGACAGCCAATCCTTTTTCTCTACTTCAACTCGCGCCTCACAAGCAATGGATCCCTATGAATCCTGGAATTAGCCCCGCATTCAGCGACGACAAAGGACGAGAAAATTGCACTATTTGCATTTCCTATCGTTAATCAATCCTGTCCTACTAGCCTCGTATCCCGCTCTCGTGTCTAACATATCCGCTTTCGCATGCGTTAACAGCCCATACTCTTCCTTGAAACCAGTTTTTTTCAAGAGTGCTGCCTGCCGCTTCTGTGTGTAAGCTGCCTTCACCATCATTTTAGTTTGCCCACTGGACACTTAGTGTCTGTTTTTGTTGACTGCTGAGTCTTATCTGTCGTGCCACACGTTCCTCCCTTCTGCCCCCCCCCTGGTTGTTACTCCCATTGCCTTTTTACTCCTATATCTTTTCAACCCTTCGTCCGTCACTCAATGCCACTAGTTTACTACTTTACCTCAGCTTTGTGCTACCCTTTTTTATAATTTAGAAGAAAGCCCCTGCTACAAATGAAATCCTAATGGAAACCTAAATATTTTATTTTTTATCTTTTCGAATTTCTTCTATAAGTCCTCTGCACCAGAACAGCGTTTGCAAATGTCAAGCTCATATTGCCTTCTAATTGTCCTATATGACCATATATCTATTGAAACCCCACAAGGGGGTTCACCACATGAGATTCCGCCCTACCCAAACATGTATTAACCTTTTTATACATATAAAAAAAACTGCCGATTATAACAGGCGCCCCAATCTTACTCCTTTGCACTACTATATTCACCCTCCCTTTGTTAGATCATTACTGAGTTTTCTGTAAAATATCCTCTTATAGATATATTAATTTTGCCATTATCATATACACGTTATTTCCATTGACCATATTGTAGGCCATTTTTAGATTCAAATTGATTCCATAAAATAAATGGTTGTCCAACCTATATCCCTTCCTAAATCCGCACTGCCATTCCCCAACTTTACCATTTTATGTAACTTTTTATGCACTCCGCTTAAAAATGTGCATGGTAATACGATATGTAATTGATGTAATTGTTATTGACTGTCTATTTTTCAAATCATTGTAATCGACGCCATCTTGTGATGGCAAAAGCCCCTTGGCATCAACTTTCTGGTAGGTCAAGTCCGGCAATTGTGCTAATAGAATCTATAGACATATAATTTGTTTTTCAATTTCAAATTTGAGGTTTATTCACGAAACCGCAATCTCACAATGCTTAAGTTCTCGTATATAAAAATATTAAAAATGGGTATTAGCACCAACATGATTTATTTCGTACTTTAACATGACTCAATCTAATACAATTGTAATCCACTTCTAACGCATATACTACCTCCCATGTTATTCCATCAATAGCCAATTAAATGACCCACACGCTATCAGTCTCCTAACAACCACACGTATTTCATTATCCTAATAGCCTGTGCTATTTCCTCTAGCCCTGTAGTTTGCCCGTACACTATTCCCAATACCATATGTTAGCCATGCTTTTTCCTTTACCAATTAGATATATCTAGAATAACTAACGTCTAACCACTTATCCCCCCTTACTATTTGTGTTCATCCTGCTCATTCATTCCTTATTCCAAATACTAAACCCCTGCCTGCATTTATTTAAGCCACTATTCCTTCCTTTTATCCGGCATCCCTAACCATATTTATTCTGGCTCCTTCCTCCATTTCTTTTTCTCCAATATTGCCTCTTCATGTGTCTAATTTTACCGCCCCTTTCTTGCCTTTTCTAACTACTTTATAACATTCATCGTATTTATCCCGTATAATTTTACGCATTTCGCTCAAATCCACTTCTATGGTATCCCCTGACAACTAAAACGATCTTCACCTACGTTATGTGCCCACACCTGTTCGTCTATCCCTGACGTACAAGTCTCTATTCCCTGCACCGTAACTTCCAACCAGTTATGCTGCCAATATTCCATTCTATTCCTTTATCTATGTAGATCTCCCATACCCATTCACATATTGCCCTTTAGCCATTATATGAACAAAGCGATGACACATGCACAGATATTCTAGTGCCAAGGAATATGGTGCTCTGTCCCATCGGACAAATTGCACTATATCGAACGCCAACAGCTGCACGATGCAGTTTGCCCATCCAGTTTTCCATACATATTGAGCTTTCTGTTCTCGGCTAAGGTACCAACGGCTCCTCTCTGCTAGTCAGGCGAATATACGATCTAACTAAAATGCAACACACAATAACGTTCTACACCATCGGTTTGCTGTTGGTTGTTTTATACTACCTGGAAAAGAAAAACTGAAAAAACAACTTCTACAAAAACTGATGTATTAAGCATTGCTGGACAACCATCGAGAACGTAGTCTTAATTAGAAACGTCATTTCTATAACAAGGCCAGGAGATCGAGGATTCTACTCACACTTTTGAAGACACTCGACTGCATTATCTATAGCTCCAGCTCTTATGACAAATGTGCAGAGAATATTTCTAAAAAGGTTCTGCAGAAGATGTTACATCGAGTCAAATGTTGTAAGTTTCGTTCGGGTCAAGCTGGCTTTAAAAATGACGGTAGGTTTTGAAATTCAGCTATACAGTGATTAAGCAATCCTATTTCGTTCAATCAATATTCACTTCATGAGACTGTATTCACAATTATTTATTTTCTTCACGCTTCCGGCGCAAAAAGTAGTGCAACGATTTATAGCCCAGTGCGGCACATTTCACTACGTGGTACTTAGGGCACTTCTTGAGGCGAAACCGGCAGGTGCACATCTCGTACGCCTGGTATAAGGCGGCCTTTGAACATACCAGATGGTGATAACCATGCATTATGTACCTGATGGATGCGTAGCGACTGTCACATGTCGGACCTGAACACGAGTGAAAGAAATTGAATACTTTCAAATCCCCAACCTACCGTCTGGCCCGTTCAACTTTAGCTTTCCACTCCGAAATAAAACATTTGTAATGTACTGTACGCGGCATTTTTAGCATTAGCCGGATTGTTTCAGCAGCTGGTCAATAGGCTGACACGAGATACACAAAGCATCCTCTTGCTTGCCTAGATATATAAAGCATTCGCTTCAGATGTAAAAAAAAACCTTTAAAGCTGGTTGAAATTAGCCAGCGTGAAGTGGTTCCATACCCTGTCAATACCATTGCACTATTCCCTGAGCGATCTTAAGTACGAAGAGCCTGACTGCTGAGAAAACGGACAGCCGTTGGGAAATTGATTCGAAAAATGAATCCGGAAACCGTAAGGAGAAATAACAACCATTCGTACTGTTTCGTTTAGATTCGCTGACAACGTCGGCAATGTGCTTGATAGCAGCACCTCGATCGCGATGTGAAGCAATGCCAATGAGAAGAAGGGTAAATGGGACGTAGCTTAACGGGTTCCCTTGCGGGATTCCCACCATTTGCTAAATATCCAATATGCCACACTCACCATCAAGCAACAAGGTGTCCTTATCAAAGATACTTCCTATTACGCTCAGGAGAGAGTCACCTATTCCCGCTCGTTGAAATGATTCAACCAGCAGATATCGAGGGGTTTTGTAAAAGATCTTGGCGCAGTCAATAAAAGCTGGGCGACCTTTGGGTTGTGCTATAGTTCGCTCGATTTCTGAGTGGAGAACGTGAATTGCATCGTAGGTTCCTCGACTTCGCCTAAAGCCATATTATTCCAGTAGAAAAGCCTGTTATAACTTATGCTCAATTTGTCGAATAAACAACTTGTAGAAAATCTTTCATGTACGCTCTGACGCTATCCAACGATAGAGACATGGATCGTGTTTACCTACCTACCTTTAAACATAAAAAAAGCCTGGCGGCATGCTAGACTTAAGGCATCTGATTCCTATTTATAAAACGCTATAAAAATTACAGAGAATTTCCGCCAAGAGAGGAAATAAGTCGATCCAACGGTAATAATAGGCCTGATCGGGCCCCGAACTCTTTCTCTTCGGGAGTGTCCGTAGGACCTGACCAGTGCGGTGGGTTGTGTGGGTCTCGCCAAATGCCAAGAAAATTGACAACGACCAACTCCTGTTGATGTTTTAAGGCTGCCTCGTCGAGAACATGGAAGCTCTTAATTTGACGGTTGATAAGGTTGTAAAACAACAGGTCGATCAATTGCTGCTTTCGTTATGGCTTAAAGTTTTATAGTCTCCATGCGCATCTCTGACTAATATTTGTATCGTCTGAAGCAGCACCTTGCATTTATCACCGTTGGCCCCACAATCGAATCTGGCAGTGAAGTACCGCCGACGATTGCCGGCATAGTCAGGGATAATTCTGAAGGTCCAAAGTCTACCGTCTCAGCAACCTCCGCAGAATCGAATGTAAGTGATAAATAGAATACAGCAACGTTTACCCTCCCAGCGGAGAGCACCATGCAGTATTCAGCTTTCTTGACGCATTGCATTGGTGGTAAGCGTTTATTTAGGCAGGTAGCCAGGTAGATAACCCATCCACAGGTCTTCGCCGTCCTCCCGCAATTAAGACAGCCAGCTGATGAAATCCCTGCATACCAATTGATATGCAGCTCATCACGCTAAAATGTCTTTACGAAGAGTGTAATGTCAACCAAATTAAACATGTCATCACGTGCAAGATCCATTCCCTTGCTAATTTTCTGGCAATTCAAGGGAGGCAGTCGTAGAGATGATACGTGTCGAAATCGATTCATTTACAAATGCGGTTTAGCTGAAACAAAACGCTTGCTCTTATATTAGCTAGCAGCGGTGACTTGGCTGATACGGGCACCGTCGAAACGAGACGTTGTCAGGGCAACAATGGACAACGTATTGACAATCGCATTTTCGAGCCCCAACCTTGCTGGTCGGAACTTGTTCCCTGAATGAGCCGCTTTGTTGCACATTGTCCTGTTGCGACAATTGATATAATTTAAACGGTCTCACAGCGTGTAGCTAAATTCGAGTGACGAGAACGGTCCACAAATTTTCGCGCAACACACGCGCACGTGGTGGTATTTAACATCAAATTCATATTTTTTTCATATGACATGCATACTTATTTGCCATATTCAATTAATTCGCCACAGAAGCCACAAACGCATTATTTGATACTAAAACAGCTCGACTTCATACATACGTAATGGTGGTATCCGTGCAAGCTATCCGGCAGATTGGGAAGCGATTGCAAGGCCCTTTTCCATCTCTGTATGGCCGGGCCATCAGTATGGCTGTCAACTATATATTGTAAATTCATATTTCCCTGTAATCATATTATTAAATAATAAATGAAGATATTAAAGGAATATATATATATATATATATATATATATATATATATATATATATATTTCCCTGTAATCATATTATTAAATAATAAATGAAGATATTAAAGGAATATATATATATATATATTGTAAATGTATATCCTCTATAGATACTCGATTTAAGTTTAGTACATCCGCTATATTCGAAATAAGTGTCCTTCCCGCACATCCCTAATGCAAGTGTTGCTGACGCGCTCTTTGGAAATCCTCATAATCCACGCATAACATAGCAGGCTCTCAGTTTGTGCAGGCGTTTTAATTTTGGTGGATTTTGGTAACTGTAGGAAGGTATTATCTTCATAGCCACAGTGAGTTCTTTATTCGTAAAACAGTTTAGAGCTGTGTTTAATTCTACGTCATGCATAGTGCCTAATGAAGAGACCGCAAACGTGGCTTTTGCTGGTATCCCTGGTTTGCTAAAAGACATCTTGTGATTGATGTGACGCTTAGACAGGCAAAATAGCTGACTAATTTGAGTGGCTTTTCATATATTGCTACGTGATACTCGCGTATAACCTTTCTCTATAGTATATATATATATATATATATATATATATATATATATATATATATATATAGCAGCTGGCGATAGTTTAGCATCGCATCGTTACGAGCACCAGTCACGTGCGGGAGCATAAATAAAGCGACGAACGAATGACTAAAAATACCACTTAAGCCATGAACGTGAACGACGTCCAATCAGACAACCACAACGTGCTACACCACATAGACACAGATAAAGCACGACCAGGCGCGTCGATACAACGCAGATTTAGAAAAAAGAAAGACAGCTCCCTGTACATATCGGCAGCCGAAATTCTATACACCTAGGCTACCGATCAGCTGGCAATGCTCTCTAGACAAGAAGCCTCGACTGGAAAGTGGTGCCTAGAACACGGCACCGCACAATGAGTTCGCCTCCGTGGTGACGGCCACGGAGGCCTCGGAGGTGGCACGAGGTATGAGTTAAAAGTTGTGCGCATGGTTGGTTTGTATCGATTCTAGTAATCTGTTACACCACCGGCTGCGGCTGGCAGCCTCAACGCACGATTAGCATTTATCAGACTTTGGCTCAGGATAGCCTAATAGAAAAATAAATGGTCCGTGGACTCGTCGAGAAAGAAGAAATTGCAGTGTTGCCTCCGGATGGGCTAGTAACGCTTGCTGGCGACGAAAGCCGCCACAGACAACTAACGGAACTACTTAAAGCGCTTCAGCTTGTCTCTAAGCTATAGGTTTTACATGAGTTGGTTCTTATTTGTAGTGATCATTCTGCCTCTCTCTCTCTCTCTTTTGCTATCGCTTGTGTATTGAAGCCGTCTACGGAGCGCGATTGCTTCTACTACTTTTGAAGCAAACACCCTGTTTTGAAGCGCTTCACCTTGCGCTAGCGACAAATCTCGCTGCTGCTCGTTGATTCAGTCTAGGCTGTTCGACAGGAGTTGGACGCCTCTCTGTGTGCGGCGCGATTGAGTGTTTTCTTCGTGCCATTAGTTCTCGCTCAACCGCGATCAGCAACAGACAACCTACAGCAAAGTAGGTATTCTATCTGCTCCGAGGCGTGATAGAGGAGTAGTCACCTGTAGTTGCACGATTTGCTTTTACTCTAGTTGTGCTTGTCTCTCTGTGACAGCGTCGCTTACGCTAAACGACCGAAGGCTTAAACCAACACAAACACCAACCTTAGGTTATACATCGTTTTCATTCCCGACAACTCCGTTCCTATAACACGTATAACATGCTACACTATTATCTGTAGAATTATACGCACACAACTGTTGTGTTGTGATCACTGTTGTGTGTGTAACTACCAGTTATATGGCGAAAAAAGCATCAATGTATATTACGTATAACATACACACTTGCCATCATGAAATCATACAAACTTGCGAACAGCACTAACGTAAGGTCACGGCAAACGTAACCAAAAACAAATGCCACGCGAAGGTGTCATTTCATTACCGGATTAGAATAGCTAGCAGAAAACAGTCCAAAACACTCGGCAGAGCAGCTGGCAGAAAACAATCCAAAACACTCAGCAGAAAAGCTAGCAGAAAGCAATACAAAACACTCCGCAGAACAGCTAGGATCTAATAAACGCCGCCACTGTTTCATCTATCACTAGCAGTTACAAATAGTACTGGCGGCAAAACGTTTCGTTACTTTTCCTTCAACTAAATAGGTATATTTCTAATGGGCGTTCCTATAATTCTAAACGTACCACGCGTACTCCAACTTTCAAGAAGTGTGCGTAGAAGAAGCCGCCTGCGCCTCCCAGTCTACACGTTTGTTGTAGATAGCTTAGGCTATGGTCTCGCACAATTCTTAGATATGCGTCCGTTCCCCTGCCCGCTTGTCTAGTGTATTAGCTACACGATGGTTTAGGCGGGATCCTGAATGATAACGTATCGGCTGAACGCGGACACTGTGCGGGGTTCGGCTAGGTCAGAACCAGGCCAAGCTAGACGGGGGGTTTGTATTGCATCCACGGAATTCTGCGCTCCCAATCTCTAGGGAGCCCTTGAATTAGATGCACATAGTCGTAATGTCGCCTGTCGACGAAATCAGCGGATCGCAACGAATAGGCCAGACCAGACCTGCCACTACTGGACCTTCGCAGATTTGTATACACTAATGTCGCTTTCGCCCAGCAAGACCACGCAGCTCAGTGCTGCAGTTAAGGAAATCTTCAATACGGACCGCTCGACGCTCGTTTTATATGTTGCCCACTTGGTCATGGTAAATGGCTTTAGGCTTGCTTTCCTTACAGAGTACAACCTGCTGAGCTACCGTGTTATCCAGGTGGCTACTTTTGGCGGGACGTTTCGCGTTCACCAGCTTTGTGTGCGCCAACTGCGATTCATTCACTGAGCTGCACAGTTTCTACCACGGTTACCATAGTATCGCCACGCCGGGTCTCAATAGGCACAAACACTAATCAACTGCCGAGATGCGTTGTCAATCTCTTCTTTCGGCCAGCCCGCGCGGGAACACTCTAATGCGCTTAAACAGGGCAGTCATGTCAGGCCTGTCTGCTGAACACCAGGCTCAAGGAGATTTGGGTCTGTAAGCGCAATACGTGCGTTAGCCAGTCTTGTATGCAAATCAAGATGCACCAAAAGACAAACAAAGTATACTGAGATGATGAGTCCCTGTCAGGAGGTACTGGCTCGTTCCCGTATGACGTTGATTCTATATTTGAAACCCTAGGGAAAGACCGGCAGGATGAATTGTATGGAGGAATGCCGTATTTCCCGAGAGTAGTCCCGGTTGCTGAGTTTTAATGTGTAATTAGTATGCTGAGACCCTTCGCGAAGAAGAAAGCGATATATATATATATATATATATATATATACATACAGGGTGTGGTGGTATGTGGCGCGTTCCTTGTACTCCTTGTAGGGGGAACAATTTTCCAATGGAATGAGTAATATAAATATTGTTCAGGTTTGAAAGTAGAATTACAATTTTTTTGTTATACCGATGTGACCGCCCGGTCATTTCTTTAAATGTGCGATTGCAAGAAAACAAGATACATTGATTGAGGATCGATTAAGAGACAGAGCATACCGGTGTGTTCAAATGATATTTAGTGCTGGCTAGTGGAAGCAGATTAGGTGGAACGTTTACAAACACGAGCTCCTGTGATGTTTTATGTTTGAGCTTTTATATTGACTATATTAAAATTTTGCAATTAGGCCTTAAAAATTTACACATTCAGGGGAATGCGCATTTTAAGAAAGTCATTCTCTGAGCTCTGCTACACCGAATTACCTGGGGCACCGAACAGCCCGCCCGCGACCACCCATAATCAGAAGCAAGGACTCATAGATTCTGTAGAGACTGTCCCATGGGTTCTGTCTTACCTGGTGGTAAGGAACAGATCCGCCGGCACGTTCCTGTGTGGCCATTGGAAGTCATGCGAGATGTTGTTGCAAGTAGTTTCCCACATTAGCAACTAAAGGTGGGCGAGCACATACAAGTTTCCCTCAAGAATGTTTTCGAGATAACGCTCGGTGAGGTGGAGCAGGCTTAGAGCTGGCGCCGGGTAAAGCCCAGGAATTTCCGATGGAAACCCGATGAAATTCTTCCCCAAGTGGTTAAGCTTTCTGTAAAGAGATGTCCAGATACTCACGCATCTCATGAATAGGCTGCTACAGAAAAGAACTTCCTCTAGAGTTCGGAGAAGGAGGCCTTAGTTTTTATGTCTAAACCTGGTGGAAGGTCACTTCTAATGGAAGATGACAGCGTCCTAGAAATCAAATACCTACCCGAAGGCGTACAGTTCTTGGTCTACGCAGATTAAAGCCAAGAGAGAAGGTTCCTGCGAAACCAAAAAGGCTCATAGGAACGGCGACACAATATATGCGCAGCTCTGTACGTATTTAAAAAGCCCATGACGTATATAAAGGGCCCATAACGGACTTGGATATAGAACAAATCAGTGCAGTCATCTTCAATCTATGTGACTATGATGTGTTGCAACTAGAAGGTACCAAAATGAAATAAGCCGTGCGCGGCTTTGCTAAGTGGCTAAAGGCAAATCACCCTGATTCAAAATCGATGGGGCTTTTAGTGCCTGTGAAAATCTCGGAAAACTGTCAAGGCCAACTCAGATCTAAAGGGCAATAATGATAATAAAATGATATGCCACTTTAGCTGCAACGAATTTTGAAGCATGAAGGAATCCAAATTCCTTACTATCAGAATTCGACGTTGTTGTTCTGACAGGACCATTTTCCGTTCAAAGTTTTGATGTCCCCGAGTATTAGGCGTTTTATTGTCGCTCTCAATGTGTCACTCACGGTCGTTCCACAAGTGGCAGATATTTTATTAGTGATCCACAGGTTGGGAACATGAACCTGTTATATGCAATGGATTATGTCGTAGTCATTTCGCAACCCACGCTTTTGTTAAGTGCCATGTACAGTAAGTGCAACCTTGAAAAGCGGTGACAGTGCTGGCCAATGACCCAGGTAAACGGACATCGGCCCTGTTAGAGTCGCTCGATGCATATGATTTGTGGGTGTGTACCGATAGGAGCACTCCCACCTATTATGCCGATGCCACCCTGCAGCGCGTTTGTTTAACAGGAACAAAATGCTACCCAACAATCGACCTTCTTGCAACATTTACTTCTTATGCGAAAATATTATCGAAAATGTTAAGACTCCGAAAACAATAATTTGCCGGCTAGCAGGAACGCCTTCTTATACCAAAAGCGCAACGAATTTCCCTCACCTCAACGATCACACAACAGCCAAATGTATCTAAAAAACTCCTAGAATTTTACTTTTAAGCAACCTTCGCCTAGAAAGATACGTACCTGCTGAGACTCCTACTTTGCACGAGCTCGAAGACCCATAAGAGCTAATCGTTGCTGAGGCTCTTAACGAACTGTTTCGTCTAGCCGAAGTCAATATTGCCCTTGCTTTTCTTTTTTACAAAACAATAAGGTATTCGGGCCAGATCCGAGCACATCTAAGGTTACCTAACCAGATTATTCTCGACGATAGCGTAGGCGAGCAAGGCGACAATCTCAGCCCGTTGTTACTCGTAATGTTGCTCAGCGGTTTGTATCGTCGCTCGTCGCGATTTTGTATCATGTACCACGTATCGTGAACAAACGGCAGCCAATAGTGATAATCCTGTCCTACGCAGATGATCTGGTAATATTTGGCAAATTTCGTACTGACATAAAGGCTGCGCTTTGCTTGATAAATATTTTTCAGAATAGTGTCATACGTAGTGGGTCAAAAACAAAGGCTGTAGGGTTCCGACATAAAATGGAACAAACCCGCGACGATAAACTGCGTAGGACGAGCAAGTGCAGTTTGTACAAAGCGTTTGCTTTTTAGCTTTAGCACAAAGCGTTTGCAATAGAACCTCATCTCGAGCTACTATCTTTTCGCAACACGTAACTGTGCGTCGCAGAAAAGCGCTTATGGTGGCAGCGGGCATCAGAAGCCCAATACAGCTGTGTGTTCAGACAGTCATAGCATATTCACGCTTCAAATGGCATCCGTAGCTGCGTACGGTGTCTAAGCGACGTGGAATCATCTTAACACTTTGAGCCGACGGAGGGGACGGAAGCCGGACGGAGGGAGGGGAAGCTGTAGCTAGACCCCAAGCGTGTCGAAACGGTGTCGAAGAAATGTAATGTAATTTCAGCCCGGTGGGGGAGAAATAAGGGTTTGCTGGGTTAATGACTCGCCGCATGTGCATTATGCATTCCCCAAAATCTCCCATTTCCAAAAACCAACAAAAAAATACAGGCCAAAAGCCAACAAAAAAACACGGGTCTAGTCATGACAGTCATCTACAGGGGTGTCACCGGTTTAATACTTTCTGTTAACTGAATTTTCTGTGATCCATACTCATTGTGAATTGATGATAAAGGTAATCTTATAAATAAAAAAATATTCGAGCCATATTTGCTGCCGTAAGGATAATTGTCGATATATATATGAATGTCTAGGGTTTTCTTTAGATATCTCAACATGCTCTTGGTGCATTCGATTTTTTTGCAACTTCTTAGCAAACGTTCGGCTAGGATCAGAACGGCTCGGCGTCATTTTATATATGGAACTCATGTTATGTTTTAAGTAATACAGCATAGATCATTTTGCAGCAAGCTTTCTAAACAACGATACAGAACATGTGGCTCTACGGAGCCCTGGGGAAGGATTGAAAAGCCCAAGCTCGATGCAGTCTGCGTTTTGGGAAATACGACGCCACCTGGGGCTTATGTCGTCATAAACTAAAGCGCTTATAATTCTTACAAATATCCTTCTGAAACAGCATTGAGAAGCTCTTAAATACCACGTTGACGGCACTCTGCATACCCGCGGGCCAAACACAGCGCTATGACAACTTATCAAGGCTCGCGGGACTCAGAAACGTATGCAGAGGTATCTGGGTTAAAAGTAGGGCGAATAACCAAGAGCGAGGGAGCATTGCTAGGGGCAATTTACGTAGATTGTTACGAACGCAGTCTGGCTTATTAAGGTCTGCGATACTGCCACCGCAGAAGAGAAGCGGAATAACGTAGTTTAACGCAGGTTGCAGAGCAGCTGAGTAGGTTGACACGAGAATATGTAAAGCTTACACCGTTCCGGTGATGGGACCGTTGGCTTCACAAGTTAAGCGGTTAGCTAAGTTATCATATAGGCAAGAGGAGCAGAGTACTGCGAAAAGTGGGCAGCATTAAGGCAGGGTGACGGACTCCCACATACATGGCTGAGGCGGAACAATGCTCAGCAGAGACGAATAGGCTTGTTGAGCGTTCTGGGATTTTATTTGCCGGGTTGGACACAACAACGAAAGTGGTGCTAAAATACTAAGGCCTGTGGGATCAGAAGACGGAGAAAGCCAGTCGGGATAACGAGGGAAATCTAATGGACAGTGAGTTAATAAAATACAGTGGGTAATAAGGCACTGAAAATGTAAACAAAATGAGACAGAAAGATGCAATTTGCGACAAGACAGATAGTAGTCAACAATGAACAGACACTAATGTATCCAGTGGGCAAATTAAAGGTAGGGTAAAAGCAGCTTACCTACAGAGGTGGCGGGTAGCACTTACAAGAAAACCAGTTTAATAAAAGTATACGGGAATATCAAATTAGAAAGGGCGGGGTAGAGTGGTTACACGATCTCACAAGAGGCAGCAGGCAGTTAGCGGATGCGAGAGCAGCTCAAGGTGCGATAGGGCTTCAGCGAGCCGCGATGGTCTTCATCGGACTCCTATTGGCCACACAGTGGGGTTAAGAAATTGGTTGACGTGTTCAACCGGGACATCTACGTGAAATGTTTTATACGGGTCCTGGTCAATGCCTGAAAGGCAAGCAACCTTCACTCGAGACAGATTCAAGTACTCGAGGGACGTATTCTTTGAAATGTTCGACTGTTTAGTGTATTACGTTGACATGTAGTGGCTTGACCCCTGCGAGCTCCGGGAAATCCATTGCAACCTTTAGTTCTGTCATATTGATCATTGATTCACTCTCGGTCGACCCTTTCCGTGGCCTGTTTTCCCATGTGTCGGTGACGCTGCACGAAGCGCAGTACATCATGAGGTCGCCGCGTCTTTGGTTTGGCCTACTAAACTTGTCACCGTATGATCGCCGCGGTGACCAAACGTGTGGACACAAACGCTACCTATGCATGCTCATATCATGAAATAGGCCAGGACGAATGCGTTTAGAAGTCGAAGTCGATTATAAATCCTGACGCAATTTTTTTCAATCACTGGCGTACTCTCGGTGGCCCTCTTCACTTATCGAAAACGGCCGGCGAAGTCCTTCCCAGCTTGATCACGAACACTGTTGTGACGAGCCGATGCTTTTATTGCTGTGTGTTGTTTGCTCTTGTGTCGGCTACGCTGTCAATACTGATGTCGGTGATATTCTTCTGTCGTGATTAGCAGATGTCGCTATGCCGATGCTGGGCTAGAGGTGTAGGTGTCGTAGAAGTTGATGGCCGTTTTCGACCAAACAGAGTGGCAATTATCAGTCATTCACCATATCATATTATTCATCGGTTCCACCACCGGTGAGTGAACCAGTCGCTTAGTAGAAGCCTTTACAACAACCTTAAGCATAAAACAAATGGCATTTTACACAAACATCTGTAATTTACGAGAGTACTGCAAAAACACGTCCATCGCCCACCAATGACAGGTGAATATGCCAGTCTAAGGCCAAATTGTGCTTACTATCGATCGACAATTTGCGGCCCTAAAAGTTGCCCTTAGAAGACGATATATTTTTTTTAAGATTTCCCGTAAAGCAATTGCCCGTGTACGGTTTTTCATGTCATGACTAATTTTAATCCACTCCGGCATTTACCTTGTCTAAATTGGAAACCAAGCAAACCAATTTATGAGTGGCCGGTCTGGGTCTCGAACCCAGTCCTCCCGAATGCAAGGCAAAGGCTTTGCCACTAAGCCATCTTGCTCGGTCTACAACCTATACCTAAAATCGCTTGACGTATCGTTGTCATATATACATATATATAAATATATATATATATATATATATATATATATATGATGATGATGATAAAATTGCCCTAAAAAAACGACCTACAACCTATACCTAGAATCGCTAGACGCATTGTTGTCACATATATATATATATATATATCGCGCAGCAAATTACAGACCGATATCTGTTGTTGATTATATCTCAAAGGTCATTGAGAAGTTGGTGTTGTTCAGGCTTAATCTACATTTAGAGTCGATTAATTTCCTATCACCCAACCAGTTCGGCTTTCGCAGGCGTAGGTCGACTGACCTAGCGCTGGCTCACTTATGGCAGCGGGTGTCTGATTCGGTGGAGACAAACAAGTTTTGTCTTGCGGTCTTTCTTGACGTGTCGGCTGCTTTTAATTGTCTTGATCATTCCTTACTGTTCCAGATGCTCGCTCAGCTCGGCTGCTCCGTGCCGGCTGTTGCTTGGTTTAGGTCATATCTCTCAGAACGGAGGCAAGTGGTTCGAGCTGGGCAAATAGAATCCTCGTGGAAACAGGTTGATATAGGTACCCCACAAGGTTCGGTTCTCGGGCCTTTTATGTTTCTTATCCTTCTGAATTTTATCCTAGTAAGAATTCAGGGGCTGAATCATGGTTCTACTATAGCTTTTGCTGATGACACGACGCTAATCTACGGAGTTAATAATCGTAACTTTGATGCAGATTTGCACCAGTCTCTCCAAAATGTTGACAATACAATCAGCATTTTTAATACTTTTGGTTTAGTTGTCAATGCCGATAAAACACAATTTGTAGTTTTTCGCTCATCACCGAGGCATCAGGCATTGCCTAACAACCAACTACTCGAGCTACGAAACATTAAGCTCTCGCAGACAGCCAAGTGCCTGGGTCTCGTTCTCCAGGAAAATCTGAAGTGGCATCCCCACATAGAATATATTGCACCCAAGTGCTATGCTGTTATATCGGCGCTGCGCAGAATGAAATTGATTGGGGTCCCCACAGAGGGCTTGCTTCTGGTGTACAAGGCCGTGTTCTTACCGGTACTATGCTATGGTATCCTTCTCTGGGGTGGTGGATATGACGGAATTCTCCGGAGAGTCAGAGTAATTCAGAATGATGCACTTAGAGCAATTTTTTCTAGGAGACGGAGAGATTCGGTCCATGATTTATTTACTCTATATAGCCTACTCAAGGTGGAAAACATTTACACGCTGCGGGCTTCTATGCTAGCATATCAAATTTCGCGAGGTATTGTACCAGCGGAGATTGCGTTTCCACTAATTCCTACCTCAAATCGGACATCAGCTAGGCGTGCAACAACTTTTGCAGTGCCCTCAGTGTCCTTGAAGACTAGTCAACACTCACTTGCATGCCGCCTGCCCGAAACTTGGACTAGAATTCCTAAAAATATTAGATGCCTCACATCGAAGCACCTCTTTGCTCGCGAAGTAAAAAAATGGCTTTTAATTTCACAGTCTGAATCGGGCTGATGATCTAGTTATATCCTAAATCGGGGTTATTAGTGCTTTTTATAAGGGATCATCTTCCCATATCAAATTTGTTTTTAATTTTTCAGTGTGTTTTTACCTGATGTCGTGGTGTATTATATAGATGCTGTATGAGTGTATTAATTCACTTGCGCGTATATGTGAGGGCGTGTTGCCTCACCTAATGCTGTACATTGTAACAAACGCTGTATAGACATCCTGGTGATGATGCTTATTGTGACTATGTATTGTGTAATTGTGCTTATTCAAAGCATTCTTTGAAATATTGTTGAGTGTGACTTTTGTCTCGGTGATTGATTTATTTTGTTACCATTTTTATTTACCGAGAACTTAAGCATTGCAAAATGCAGTTCCGTTGAATAAACCACGTTTGAAACTTGAAAAAAAAAACTTGAAAATATATATATATATATTTGATGAAATAATCGAACACGAGCAGCATAACCAGTTACCCGTGAGCATGTCATGATCTAAAGCCCGTTTGGGCGTATCGCTCGGGCAATCGTTCTCTTGCAACGAAAGAAGACGGCGATACAAAATAAACATTTGGAAGTAATCTGCCCTTTAACAAGAATGCCCTTAAAATGTCAAAGTTAGACACACACTTGAAATCCTTCTCGATTGGCGTCATCTTAGCGTTAAGTGGCGTTGAGCTACCACCGGGGAACATTCTGAAGCGTCGGGGAAAACTAAAAGGCAAACAAATTTGTTGCAAAAAAAATATCTCATCTGTCGGTGAACACTTGACAATTCTACTCTCCATCCTCACCGCCTTATCTTTAAGCAGTCCGTTTTTTGTAACGTAGTTATATTATTTCTTTTTAAACGATTTTATTGGAAGCACCACTAATTTTTAATTCGGTGTAAAACTACAGTGTATCGCGTAATCCTAAATAGAATAGGTTAACCTTTTGACAGCGGCACTATGTGAACTGCTCAAAATTATAATTTCTTAGCCAATATATATTAATGCGTACAGAAAGACCTCTTGACAAAAGAAAAGTTTGCGCCGCGCTTTGGGAAGAATATTCCCTTTTAGTTGCTTGCGACCCAGTGACTGGACCAACTTTATCAATGTGTTCATTCAGCACTTTTGATATTATTTACCTCGATTAAAATTCCGCCTCTGGAAGGTCTTGCAGGACATGTGGATGCTTAATTTAGCAGAATACTATGCGGGAGAGAAAATAATTTCTCAGAAGCTTGGAAGGTTACTTTTCCGCACAAATAAACGTTTCGGACAGAGGTACGTGTACCATGCTTCCGCGTTAGCTAAACAACTTCAGACTGTCGTCATGGGACAATCTTAGTGCTACATACGTACATCTCAGAAGAGGTGAAACAATCTGATAAAAAGCGGTTAGTCAATATGGACTATCCAAAATAATAACGTTGTTATCCCTAGAATAAATTTTCATTTATTTAAACAGTAAATTAAAAATCAAGATATTTTTTATTGGCCTCAATTAAATTTGGATAAATATAATGTATATAATATTTCTAACAAAGTTTCATAGAGTCCTCTTGTTCCTTTATTTTATAAAAACTTTGTCATGTTTATATATATATATATATATATATATTTATATCATATCACCTTTATTGAAAAAGGAGCTTTACAATAGAAGCAAAGTCGTTTCGAATCTGTGAACGACGTGCAATCGTCCAGGCAAATGAATTGTTCACAACGTCCACACGAGCAATCGCGATGGAAACACCACTCCAGAGATTATTTGGTCTTAGAACAAAATACCTAGTAATAAGTTTCTGACGCGCTAGTTGTTTAAACATGCGGTAATCGGAATGGATTTGGTATTCACTAACACTAGGCAATGTGATACGCTCGCGTGGTAGACAACACCGACGAGCAACTCGTTTCACAAATTTATCCCGCACGCTCTGCAAAAAGTCAACATCTCTTTTATAGAATGGCATCCATACGTGACAGCAATGAGTCCACTTTGGTACCACTAAGGTTTGATACAGCGTAGGTACACATTATGGTCCTGTATAATGAAAGACCGCATTATGAGATTACACATTCGAGACGCGGCCTTGACAACCTCAGCCATTTGAGGTCTAAACTTCATTTGGCGGTCGAAGATTAAAGATCATTATCATAACAACGTCCGTCCGCATACATCTGTCGCGTCCTAGAAGTCGCTCCCACCTAAAAGTTTTGACATTGCTCCTTCGGATTATCCGTTCCGCCCAGTTCAGAAACTCCTCTAGAAAAAAGTCAGATGTTTGAAGGATATGAAAATTCCCTTGACTACTTTAGCGTTATCGAGAAATTATGGAAGGATAAAATGTTTTTCTTAAGAGAGCGTTGGACAAATGTGGTGTATATAAGATTGAGTAAAGTGACATGGTATGTATAAAAATATCAGAACTTGTCCTAAAAATCTGAATAACATTTCTGAGGAAATATCATATATATGTTCCAAGTTTTCAAGTTTCAAACGTGGTTAATTCAACGGAACTGCATTTTGCAATGCTTAAGTTGTCGGTAAATAAAAATGGTTACAAAATAAATCAAACACCAAGACAAAAGCCATACTCGACAATATTTCAAGGAATGTTTTGAATAGGCGTAGTTACACAATACATAATCACAATAAGCATCATCACAAGGGTTTCTATACAGCGTTTGTTACAATGCACAGCGATAGGTGAAGCAACACGCGCTCACATATAGGTGCAAGTGAATTGATACACTCATACAGCATCTATATAATACACAATATATATATATATATATATATATATATATATATATATATATATATATATATATATATATATATTGCAGATACGGACGATAGCCTTTTCTGCAAAATTACCTGAATAAATATAATTGTTTGAATTTATGTAATAATGGAAATTTCAAGCTCAATGAAGAGTTATTGAACTTAAATAAATTTGCCGTCCGGAGAAGACGGTCCCATAAAATATTTATATAAACAAATTGCATCACCCATCACATCTAGATATAGGCATACTTTGCGCTCACAATAGTAGCGCAGAATTAAACCTGCTTTAAAACATGACTATGAGCTTCTTCAGAGCACGAAATAATTAACACAAAGAAGTTCTGCTAGTTGCTCAACCGTTTAACCGTTTAATGCGAACCGTCGTCGAGAAGCGCCCCGAATCATGTGCAGGTGCAAACGTTTATCATAACAGCGTCCGCCCGCATACATCTGTAGCGTCCTACCACAAAACAGACTTGATCTTGCTCCTTCCGATTATCTGTTCCGCCCAGTGTAGAAATTCCTCTAGGAAAAAGTCAGATGTTTGAAGGATATGAAAATTCCCTTGACTACTTTAGCGTTTCCGAGAAATTCTGGAACGATAAAATGATTTTTTAAGAGAGTGTTGGACAAATATAGTGCATATAAAATTGACTAAAGTGACACGGTATGTATAAAAAATATCAGAACTTGACCTAAAATCCGAATATTATTTCTGAGAAGATATCATATATATATATATATATATATATATATATATATATGTATATATATATATTCATATATATAGATATATATATATATATATATATATATATATATATATATTATATATGTATATATATATATATATATATGTATATATATATTATCTATATATATATATATATATATATAATATATATATATATATATATATATATATATATAGTATATACAAGTTGCATCATCCATCACATTTGAATCTAGACATACTTTGTGCTCACAATAGTAGCGCACGATTTTAAAATATGACTACCATTGCATTATATTTGGTTTCTTTATTATTGTTTGAAAATTAAAAACTTTTAATTAGGTAAAATATGTTGAAAAAAGCTGCATTGCAATGCAAACAATTTTGGTTTTACGACAAATGTATGCTTGTTGTTTATGTTAACTCTTATATTGATGAAATAGTAACATTGCAACCTACTTATTTATTTTGTGTCTTTAAAAATGCAATTGTCTTGTATGAACGTATCGAATAATTATACAAATATTAAAAGTGGTTAAAGCTAACCTCTTGTGCGCCCGCGCTTTGCCTGCACCGAGTTGTATCTGATAGGCTACTCAACGACGGCACCACAGCACACGATGCCGCGTGGTACCTAGGGCATCTAGCACCACATCTTATACAAATACATGTATCTGCAGGTGCATGACCCCCCCAACCGCATTTACGCATAAAACGTGATAAAAACCATAAACAGCAAAGCGCGTGAGAACGTGTCGGTTCGTTCGTTCGGCCTGTTTCCATATTTCAGAGGTAATCGGTAAACCCGTGCTATATAAATCAGGATCGAACTCCGCCATTTTCCCCTCCCAAGAGCTGATGAATTACACGTGGGCCGGAGGGAACGGATGTTTGAACTTACGCTTTAGGTCCTTTATAAACAATAGAGTGTCACCTAGCAGAAAGACGTGTCTGTTCAGCAATGTACGATGCAGGCCCAGAGCTCGCTTTAGAAATGCAGGCTTAATCCACTCGAAGTTTTCGAGTTGCGCCGACGAGAGATGATCCCAGATGATCTGTATACCGTAGGAGGCCACTGGTACCACCGTCATGTTGAACAAAGCCAGCGTCGTTCGTAGAGATAGTCTCGAAGCAGTTCGTGTACCAGCAACACTTGCAACCAGCGCTCGACGCACTCTGTCCGTAATGTGCTCCACGTAGAACCGGTCGTTTGTAGGGAGTATCACCCCTATATATTTGGAGTTGTTCACATATTTCAGGGATGTTCTGTTTATGTGCAACGCATCAGAAGCTACAAGATGGCCACTGCGTCGGAATTTTATGGCCTCTGTCTTGTCCATACTAATCAACCGGCCAGCCTCTTCCACATACCCCGACAGCCTTGCCAGCGCCTGCTGAACGTGAAACCGTCTTGTTCCGAAAATCACAAGATCATCGGCATAGAGCAGAGTTTCCGCGGCGTGGCACATCGCTCAGCAATAGGGAGAAAAGTAATGGGCTTAGATCATCACCCTGTGCTGCACCAGTGGACTGAACAAACGGGTCTAAGATGTTCACCAAATTCTTCTGCAGTATGGCCTTAATCAGCAGTAGCATGTTTTCAGAAACTCCACACTGAGCAAGTTTCATTAGAATCTTGTTACGTGGCGCCATATCGAACGCGGATTTGAAGTCCACAAACACCACGAATAGTGCTTGTTTTAGCCTCCGGATCGCCTGATGCACCTCTTGCAGCAAGATCTCACACGCGGCCATGGTTGGAGTGACCTGCACGAAATCCATGCTGCTCAGACGGGATATAGGAGCAAGCCTTTAGGTACCTTGTCAATCGCCGCGTGATGAGGAGAGCCAGCAGCTTGTAGCAGCAGCTCTTCTTCGCGATCGCCCGCCATGAGGATGCGCCATGAGGGCTGTCTTTGTTCTTCGTGATGATGCTAAGGAGAGCATTGCTGCACCATGCTGGCAGACGTCCATGACATAGGAAGGCGTTGAATAGACTCGTCCAACAAGTAAACATGTCAGCCGCATACTTCAGCTGTTCGTTGCGGATCAAGTCCGAACCCAGCCGCCCTGCGGTGGCAACTTAATTAAGCAGATTCCAGCTTCTGCGAGGTACCGGGAACAAGTGCAGCGGTGTGCGGAGTGGCAGTGGTGTGCCACTCCGCACCATTGTGCGCATTGTGTTCCCGGTACCATTGTGCGCAAACCGCTCTCCTCGTCGCCGGTATTCAATTTGCTGGTTATCTTTACCGTAGAGAGACATCCTGATCTTATCCGAGAATAGGTTTTTTAGGGACTTTTCGGGAATGCGTGATGCACATGCACATGCCTGTGTGACTAGTGTGGGACTCACACTAACCCCGGATTCCTTCCCGCCCCTCCAGGCTCGGTATTGTTTTAGCATTACTTCACAGCCGTGAGAGAGGCCTCTCTGCCATTCTTTTTTACTCAGCTCTATCCCTGCCTGTTATCCCGCATGTTTACCTGCGGTTAGATATCGGGATTGTACCATTCCGTATATCATCCTGTTAAGGTGCATCGACAAGATGAGGGCCCGGCTGCTCTCCGGCAATCTTACCACACACTTTTTGCAATTTCAGTAAATCGGCATTCCTCTCACACCCAACAGATTCGTAAGTACGTAGGCATTTTTTCAAATACATTAGAGTCACTGTTGCACCAACGCCTACATTCCACTCAAATCCGACATTATCTGGCGCTTCCTGTCTGCCATGGCGCAGCTTAGGGACTTTAGCCAGGCTGTTAACGCATATTACAGCTCCACGACCTAGAAATGCGTCGAGAGCCATCGCCTAGAGCGTTCCCGGCTGTCTCTGCCTAATCCCAAGGCCGGTTTGCCTATCGTCCACTATTTTCCTTTGACCTACGGGCGCTCCCCCTTGACTGGATCTGAGGCTACCGTTGAGACAAGCAGTTTCCATGATCACTTTTAAAAACATGATAGCTTCGAAGAGAGCTTAGTACTCCTTTCATTCCACCGATGACAGCATATGTGCTACTACTTCTCTGATCGGTTTTCCGCTCACAGTGGCCGGATCCGCGTCTCTAGCATCTTGGAAAGCCGGGCATCGCAGAGCTGTGTGTAGTACCACACCTTGGGAGACCCTAGCATTAGACTCTTGGGACTCTTAGACCAACTCCCTAAGATAATACCGGGTCTTATTGGCGCCCATTGCTCGTGCCAGACTGACTTGTGGCACCAGGAGAGCCTTCTTTTTCCTCAAAGACCCCACTTACCCTGGGCATACAACGCGCTAGGTTTAAATAGACTCTTTGGGCCTTTTCGACCACGTACTTCACGTGCGCCGATCCGATCGGTCTCGCATCAAGCATGGCTTCAAGGTACTTAACCTTTTTATAATCTCTATCGGGTGGCCTGCCATCACGAGACCATCTCCTAAGCAGTAAAGAAATCCACGACGGGTGCTAGCCGTTGCCGAGCTTGTTCAATCCAGTCCAACGTTACCTCCGAGATATCTCCCGCGGAAACTGAGAGCTCCTGGTCTACTCTACACGGCTGTGTTATGAAGAGACCGGTTACAGTGTCCCGCAGCACATCCGGGGCGACTTTGGAAAGAGGCCTCCGGAGGGTGGCCATAACCACCCGGCAAAACCCATACGTCATTCTCCACAGCGTTGATCGGCTCTATCTATCTACGCTCGAGTTTATGTTTGGCGATGAGTCCATACAGTCTGAATAGAGCAGTCTGCAGGGTAAGTAAGCTATTACCCATACTGTCCAATAACGTCATACCGCCGAACCAAAGGGCCAATCAATATGTCCATGTCTGGAAGAACATTTTCTGCGCTCATCAGAAATTGCAGGAACAAGTTGCTCACCATTGTTTAACACTGTTTAACATTGAACATTTCCAGGCCGCATAGCTTGCAGGTTTTTTGGGGATAGTATGAATAGTATGAACTGTCGGAACTATTATTGTACACTGCGAGAACGTCGCCTTACCACTCCTGGCAAATGAAAGCTGAAGATGTTTTATTTAATGCTTAAGTATGTATACGTATATGCAATCACCTCATATAATAGTAAATCAAATACAGTTCCTCTTATTTCTGCAACAGTTTTCTTTCTTGTCTTTGGTTTTTATTATGCTATATATTTACACATTTATATATACATATAAAAACTAACTTAACGTAATCAGTGAAAACTAAGTCAGTCAAAGTTAGGTAAGCTAGTACCTTAGTTTAGTCAATTATGCTTAATAGTCTCGATAGCTTATTGACCGAAAAATAATACTCAAGAAAAGCTTTCACAGACAAAATACTGTAAAGCCTATATTGCTAGTAATTTACACTAAAAAACATTATACAACGTGTTCCTACAGCACCAACCGTCGCTATGCTACGATGTACATTTTATTTATTAAAATTGAATATCTTATCACTTTGAAGTGAGCATTTGTCACCACGCGAAGGTGTATATATATATATATATATATATATATATATATATTTTTTTTTTTTATAATACCGTTCTTTACGGACAGCAAATTTATTTTAATTCAGTGATTTCTCATTGAGCTTGAAATTTCCATAGTTACACATTTCAGACAATTAAAGCCATTAAGGGGATCTTGCTGAAAAGGTTATCGCCCGTGACTGCCCGCTTTTGTAAGTGTGTACATCCTACATATTACATAACGGTATTTATTAGATTTTTAATGTTTTAATTATGCTGGAAGACCCATCTACCCGGCAAAATTAAGAAATATATTGTTTAGACTTGATTTTGCATTCCATACTAGATAACTCCAATACACATCTAAACAGATAAGGAAATCTGGCATTTATGTTTACTAGGCGATGATTAAGCATCGAAAAACTTGTCAACATCCTTGTATTTGGTTGTGTTACAACACTGTTTACAGTAATTCTGGTAGGATATGCTTTACAATAAGTAGCCTCAAAAGGGGCACGGTTCCTGCTATAGTGTGTTAGTATGCTATATATATATATATATATATATTCCATAAAAGTGCAATGTATCTACAGCTCTCCATATGTCCTCAGTGGTTGCCAATCCAAATATGCTATGGGCCAATCCAAATATATTTTATATACATCGTTTCTGCTGAAATAAAATTGATGTAGACATTCGGTTTAAATGAGGCACCGTTCAACAAGACACCATATCTTAAGTGTAAAAAAATGGCATAATACACGATTTTCTTAAATATGTCGTGATTTATGCAAACGCAATGCCCCTGTCGTAAGTTTGTTTGTCATATGTACAATATGAATTTCCCATTTAATGTTATTCTGAAACGTCAGACCAAGGTATTTATTGTTGTGTACCTCGCGAATTATCGGACAAATGTATTATGCCTCAAGATCTAAATTGGAGCCGATATTAGAGACAAAGCATAGTCTGCTATCATTATGTCTGTTCGATGGCAGGTTTTCAACTTTAGTATTAACACAACAGACTAAGGAAGCACATGAGTAGCAGGCAATGCTAAGTGGTGGCTCAGTAGCATACTCATCTTGATTTTCATAATTTTTGTTTTTTGCATTTAGACATAGATTGTTGATTCACAACCAGAGATTGGTGCTAGCCATAGCACTTGTTACCTACTCTATTAGCTTATTCCTGGTATCACTCTCAATAAGAATGCATGTATCATCCGCGAACTGAATAATTTCCACAATATTACAAAGTAAGTGTAGATCGTTAATGTAGATATTAAACAGTGTTAGTCTCAGAACGGAACCTCCAAGTACGCCGTGAATAAAAAGCAGGTTTACACAACACATTCCTTATACTTTTTCAGATAAGTAGTCTTAAAGGGTGTGGTATTTTGTCTTGAATAACCGCAACGTGTTCAATTTATTTTGTAATCTTACTCGATCTACACAATCAAGTGATTTTTCTAAACCAAGGACGACCCGACAAACTTGCTTTTTAATCTGTATCATGCCCCAATAAAGTTTTGAACTTTAATCATTGCGTCTTCAGTACTGCCCTTTTCTAAACCCGAATCGTCCTGAACGGATAATGTAGTTTTTTCAATGAAATAAACTAGTTGAGAATATAATTTGTTTTCGAGAATTTTGCCAATACAGTCGTAATAGAGATGGGTATAATGTTAGCACGGAAAATCCTACCCCCCCCCCTTTATGAACCGGCGTAACTAAAGATGACTTGTAGACATAACTTGTAAAGATGTTTCAAGAATGGTGTCAGAACATCTGTTTTTTTCTAGTTTTGTAGAAATCTTATCAGTTCCCTCATTTGCTGAGTTTTTTTTAGATGTTCAATAGCATGCAGCACATTAGTTGGGGATGGTGTTTCAATGATTATTTTATTTGTTGAACCTTTAGGATCAGTTAGAAGTGTTTTACTACTAGACCCTGTGGATTTTAAAGCCTTAGTTTTAATCCCTTCTAGATGCATATTGAGATCATCTAGTTTGTCTTTAAGCGATCCTTCAGGAATACCTTGCAGATCTTCAATGGAAAACTGTTTAGCATTGAAACCCTTGAGCTCGGTGAGCATTATCCTAAAGGTCTGTTTCGTACCCTTCTTCGAAGCAAATAATTTAGCTCTTAGGTCTTCTTCACGCAAGCTTCTGATTATATGCTTAAGTTGATTTCTATATTTAGTAAACTTTGATCGATCCGAGTAGAGGCGGTCCCGATGAAAAACCTCACGGAAAAGCTTATTTCTATACTCTATACTTTGTACAATGGCTGGAGACACCTATGGTTTCCTTGGTCTATGCTTGCTTTGTCGCACAGATACTTCCTTAGAGCATGATCGAATTATATTTTAAACTGTTTAAGTAAGAGGTATCGCAGCAGCATTTAGATCTGTCATAATATAATAAGAAAGCCAGTTGTACGTAGTATATCATAACTGTTCACGGCTATATATAATTTTTTGGGTATTATTAACTTTAGGACTGGTTATTCGGGAGATAGAAATTGCCAGAACAGAGTGATTGGGTCTGCCTTTAATTTTTACATCGGGATCATCTATGTTTGAAAAACTATGGAACATATATTCGATAGCTGAACCTGATGCTATTCTTGTAATACCTTTAAACCTTAACTTATACCCTTGAGTCGCCATGACATCCAAATCCTTGCCCGCATATACATTGTCTGCAAGCATGTCTATGTGCATGTCGCCTAGTATAAATCTTTTAGTACTCCCACTACTAGCCTTACTAATCTGATAAACATCATTTTCTAAGAATTTATCAATATCGGACGCAACTCTACTTGGAGATGTGTATATGTTTATGTCACCTAGTATGCATTTTTCAGTACTCCCACTACCCGCCTTACAAATTTGATAAACATAATTTTCTAAGAATATATCCATATCCGACGTAACTCTGTTCGGAGATGTGTATATTGAATTAATCTCTAATATACTCGAGGTAGTGTTATTTCTGACTGGAGCCCACTCGCAAGTAGATAACTCGCTGGTTGTAAAATCAACAGTCTTATAATCTTTATGAATGTAGATTGCAGTCCCACCTGCTTTAGTTTTTGTAGAACAACAGAAAACTGCAACATAATCCGGTATATTGTATAGTTCCTTCTCACGTTCCATTATCTATGTTTCACTTAGACAAATAATACCAAAATGACCACCGGCATTTTGAATCTTGGCTTTAACACACTCGATTATATTTTTTAAACTTTGTATATTTGATACAATTAATTTTAATGGATAGTGACACTCAAAAAAATATATGTATAGGAAGATTAGATAAGATTACTTTACTATATTCTGTGAAAAACCCTGATTGAAAAGTCTTCGTAGCTTATTATTTCTGTCGCTGTCTTCTTTTCTAACGCAAGTCGACTATATACATCAGTGGTTAACAGTTGGTTTGCTTATTTGCCACGGGTGGCGCTGCTGCGGTTCCAGGCGCTCGCCCTTGGGCCGGCAACACACGAGACCTCCAACGAGGGGGCGTTTATCAGAGGATGCAAAAGCCCGCCGAGGAGAGACAAGGCCATATTCAGTTGCCGCTTAGCCGTCACAGTGATCCCGTCGCGCGAGATCCGCATGAAAAGGTCCGTGCAGCGTAGGGCCTTTGAGAGCTGCTTCGTTGGGTTTCGTGGTAGTTTTCTGTTTCTGTTTTTCTCGTCTTTGAAGTCGTCGGGATGTCGGTTCAACCCGTTTGGCCAGCCGACATGTGCGTGCCCAAGTGTACGACGAACGAGCATCGAACGCCAAGCTCGTGAATACTCGAAACCGGCGAGTTTTAGCGACCGAGACACCGAGATGGATACGTAGATGGATAGACAGATAGATAAATATATAGGTATATAGTTCAATCAATAGACAGACAGACAGACTGACAGCCAGATCGATTGATGTAGCGCAACGCGCCTCCATGGCGCTCGCGAGGTAGTCGCGTGCGAACGAGTTCGACGATGAACGCAACGTTCGGGTCGCCCTCGCCGCTGCCGCCCGAAGTCGCTGTCCCGCCTGAACAATGGGTGTTGTCGGTGAAGTGCGTCACGCTACTCGTCATTCTGCTGATGACGCTCTCGTCGAATCTGTTCGTTCTGTGGGCGGTATTGGTGCGACGCGGCTCGCGTCGGCGAAGTGTGGCCGCCGGCCGACGAGGTTCGCTGTCGCGCGTCCAGCTGTTTATCGTGCACCTGTCGATTGCCGACATCCTGGTCGCCCTCCTTAACATCCTGCCGCAGCTGGCGTGGGACCTCACGGTACGCTTCGAGGGCGGCTTCGTACTCTGCAAGCTGGTCAAGTATGCGCAGGTGCTCGTACTCTACCTGAGCACCTACATCCTCACGGGGATGTCGCTCGACCGGCTCATCTCGATGCGGGCCATCTACGCCCAATGGCGGTCGGGCATGAGGCCGCCGCCCGGCTCGTTAGCAGCCTGTCGTCCGCTGTCGTCGCTCGACTCGACGTCGGCCGTCGCCACCGGCACCACTCATAAGCCTCAGTCACGGGTCAACATTCATCATTCGCGCATCGGCTACCGAAAAGTGGCCAAACTGCTCATCCTGCTCGCCTGGACGTTGTCGGCCGTCCTCGCCTTACCTCAGCTGTTCATATTCTCATACGTGGCGACAGTTCCACCAGGGGTGACTCCCTCAGTTCCCGTCGCCCCGGGGGTGGCGGCGACGCCCGCGGTGGCGGCGGAGGCGGAGGCGGCGGCGTTCGATCCCGCCGACCACGATCTCGTCTACGTCCTCGACGGAGACGGGGATGCCGGCCCGCTTGACGCCCGGCAACAGCAGCTGCACAACTGTCTGGCAAGCTTCTCGTGGCATCCGTACGGGATGGAGATCTACGCGACGAGCTTCGTTATCATCATTCTCGGTGTGCCCACGCTGTTGATGCTCTTCTGCTACGGCCATATGTGCCTGATCATCTTGCGCATCCAGCGGGGCCATGAGTGGGGCCATCCGTCCCAGCTACTGGAAGTGGCGACGGCTGCAGTCCCCGCTGCCGGACCGCCCCCCGGTTCGGCGACGCCGACGATGACGACGACGGGAATGGCCAGCGCGCCCGGTTCCGTCGCCGACCTCAGCTCGTCTGGTGGGAGCAACGTGGTGGCTGGCGGCGGGGGTAACCTGGTGGCCGCCGGCGGGGGTTTTGCTGCGTCGAGTGAACGCCTCATAGCGGCCAAACTGCGTCTGGTGAAGATGACCTTCGCGGTAGTGCTGTGCTTCATCGTGTGCTGGAGTCCGTTCTGCGTGGCGGTGTTGTTGCGTGCCTACACGCTGCCCGTAGATAACGCGCACGCTAGCCCGCTCATCATGGTGCTTCTACTCTTGGCCGCACTCAATTCCGCTGTCAATCCGTGGATATACGCTGCCTTTTACGCAAACCACCTTTTCAAACGCTCCAGACGAAAACTACCGACCAGCACGGTCAACGTGAGGTAGGTTGTAGTCCGACTCAGCCCGTCAAGTATATCTCATCAAATCGTTTAGCTAAGGAACTACTAATAGAAATGCGCCTGCCGATTTTCTACTGAAGGTGTGCCCAGTTGCATGAACGACGTAACACTAGGCGGATAGGCTAAGACGTAGCGGCGAAAACGTGTTTTTCATTTTCCCGCATAGTAGAGTATTAACTAGAATGTCTAGGTTGTAGTCCGACATAGCCCGTCAAGTATATCTCGTCAAATCGTTTAGCTAAGGAACTACTAATAGTAATGCGCCTGCCGATTTTCTACTGAAGGTGTGCCCAGTTGCATGCACGACGTAACAATGCTGATAGGCTTAGACGTAGCGGCAAAAACGTGTTTTTCATTTTCTCGCATAGTAGAGTATTAACTAGAATGGGACCGATTGGTGAATAGCGCAGCATTTGTTTAAGTCGATTCTACCGTAGGCAACGGTGTGAGAAAAAGGTCAACCTGATCATACAGGCGGAAAACAAGCCGTGACCCACAATTTAGCTACGTACAGTTTATTTGTACAACTTCTAACGAGGATAAATTGTATCTAAGTTTTCCGAAAAGCTTTGAGCGACCTTTGAGGGTGAAGCCCTATTCCTGAGGACTGCGTGGGTATGGCACAAGCCACTTTGAACTAGATATTTTAAGGACATCCAACACAAACAGCGGATAAGGAAAACTTAAATTGTTACAAACACATCGCTGGAGAAAAACTTGCGCTCGAATGCCTTGTCCCTCTATTAGATCCATCATGGCTTTCTCGAAGTTACGAAAAACTTACTCAATGGGCGTCTCGTGGTTTCTCACAGAATACAAAAGAGACGTGGGGGTTCATGGTCCGAGAGAGTTTAATTAAATTAGACTAGAGCCGGTTTTTGTTTACGAGACTGGTCACAGGTGATGAAACTTGCATACACTTTTATGACCTCTTACTACTAAGTACCAAACCTTGCAATTATTAGGCGATTACCGAACTGGAAGGAGGTGGTGCCGTGACGTGATTGGTATATTACAGAGCGCCTGCCAAAAGTTTTTGTTGGGCTCACCGATAAAAACTCCAAAGTGCCCGTAACCATTGTCCCTTCGCCACGAGAAGCTTACCACGAGAATCGTCCCTTCGCTTCTCTGCAAAGCTAGAAAAAAGGCTTTTATCAGTGCATCTTGAGTCAAGCTGGCTAAGCACTCAACTTATTAATTGAGATTAAAATTAGATTATTTGAAAATGAAAAACAACATTAAGCGAACGAAGGTTTATTTCACGCGAGTCTGTGGTTTAGTCCATTAAAAAGCTGAAAAGAATCGGAAAACGCGATTCAAATATTTGCTTTAATGCTGGACTTTATCGCCTCAAAAATACATATAAATTATAAAAGGTCGTGAAGTAGGTGATGGAGAAGGTTAAATTCGGCCCGCGGCGTTACGATTTTCGGAAAGGAGATGGTGCTGCTGTTCCACATCGTCCTCCCTCGTCTCTTTAGTGCACTGCGTCAATTCCTAGTGCCTAGAATAAACTTGTTTCGTGCCACTTGGCTCAACGCTCGGTAAACACGCGTGTACCACTTGTCAACTGCACGCGCAGACCCCTTTCCTTTCCCACATTTGTGGCTCGTTCTTTATGATTACACACACATACACGCCGCATTTATGTAGGCTATGTCGACAAATAAGTATCCCTTTGCTGGCCTATTAGTGTTTCGCGTTAGACGTGCCTAACTTCCCGCTTTAATCAGCCGAATGCAGCATTCCGAACATTTGTTCGTAACAATCACTTTAAAAAACTAGATGTACGTCGCTGCTATATTTAAATAGCACGTTACGCCTGGCCGGGCACGGGCCGAAAAATTGCAGAATAGTTTAGTAGAGGGGGGGGGGGGGCGTAAATTAGGCGAACACACAAGACCGAGAAAGCTTTCGATACACTAGGGCAGATCTGCATGCCTGACGATGCAGTAAAGTTTTACGCTGGACGGCATTGAAGTTAGTCTTCAGAGTGTGCAATCAGCTTAACATTATTCGTGTTTAGCAAGCGTCAATGTGCTGTCTGAAGGTCAAGCTACGCCGCTAAAATGAGTCATCTGCACACATGCTTGCGTGCTACTGTCGGGCTCTGTCCTTTTTGGGTCATTTGGTTGCATGCAATAAATCCTAGCGATTTTACCAAAATGTAAGCACAACATGAGCTCTTTGGAGGATTCATATAAGACATGCGCTCAAGAACGGGACGATTTTTGTTGATATATAGAAAGCATTACTAACGTTGAATATCTGGAATCAGATATATCAGCGAAATTCTCAGCGCCAATAACCTGAGCTCTGAACTTATTGAACATATTGTGCTCGTCGCCTTGCTTCGTTAAACATATTGTGCTCGTTATTATTATTATTATTATTATTATTATTATTATTATTATTATTATTATTAATTATCCCGATTATTTTTATCATTTAGCTATTCACATATTCAGAGAAACTGCTTAATGGGGTGCAGCATTTCTTTGACTCGCAAAAATGTTTCTACAATAACGGAATATAATAGCCTGAATGATTGTTGTCTAAAGGTCGTGAGGTTCGCAAAAAGCTACTTAAATTATTTACTGGGGTTAGTGTGCTAGTCATAGTTGTGATGTACCGGGGCGCAATTATTTCACCAATGAGATGTTTAGAGCATTTTTTTTTTCGTTTTTAGTCCATTCTCATTAGTGTTCGAAGTATCAGCCACAAGGTCTGTTAGGGAAAGCCTAGATATCCCAACATGTCCGCTCGTGTGCCGCTCTACAAAAGTGTGACATGTGCGCTTAGGCTTACATATTAAGCGAATAAGAAAGCTATCCATTCATTCACGAACATATATATACGTATACGCCCAAGTGTCGACTAGTCTTAGTTGACACACGAATACAGACGAATAAGCCGATTTTTCTCTCACCTTCTTAGAAGTTGCTTGTTTAGGTCCTTAGCGAAGGTCAGAACAATTGGGACATCGACTCAAATATGACTGCCGTATTACCCGTTGCGTGTCAATGGGTACTCTTAGTGCAAAAGAAATAATACTGTTGTTCTCCTTGGTGGTGACTATCAGTTTACGGCATACTCTATGAAGCAAGCGACCGAAGAGCAAGCCCAGTCCACGCTGTGTTTCGGTTTGGCCGACGCGAGTAACAATAAACCAGGATCGGCAATGGAGAGTGTCACAATGCGACCTGCAGTTTATTACCTGCTTGGGCAGAAATAGGTGCATCTTTGTGCGTCTTAAATGTGCGTCTTGTAGCCATAGGTTTAACTACAGAGTCCAGACAATTTCGCGGTGCATTCCGACTGTGGGGGTTCGACCACCGCGCCAAAGATCGATTCGATTTGTCAGGTTGATCGGCACGTTTTAATCTCATCCATTGCACTAAAATCTAAATGAGTAGTATTGGATCATCTGAAAAAACGTAACAACAAAGAATAACTTTATGGCCCTTCATCCCACCACTTAACTGTTTCACTTACTTATTCAGTTTACCCAATGCGTTTCGAACCTCAAATTGAGAATTATGATACAGTGACTAAACTAACGCCAATACATAAATTAGCCACTTCTCAAGCACATATTGACAACAGCTGCGCTTTAAGATGCGTAGCAGTCGGTGCACAATTATTCTAGAGCTGATTGAGCCGATGTTTAGTGGTGCCGGGCAGCTGAAACTTTAGAAAGCTCAAAGCTTGACTTAAATGTCTGTTGCACTATACTTAAGATATGAGACACAACCTGTGACCCCCGCAAACTTATCATGCGTTCTTTGAACAGCAAAGGTATTGTCGTCAGCTCAATATGGGTACTTCATTTGCGGTCGTGTGGGCCGGCTATCGCTGGAGTTCGAGGGTCAGCCGCTTCTTTTGTCTCACTGTCCCGCTTGGCGTAATTGATTAATGGTTGTTTTAAACGTGGACTTTGGAGTACGCCGAGGGCATTTGAGCTCATGAAGCGTATGCCTCCATTTATAACGGGCAGCTCGGCTTTGAAAATGGCTAGCCGAATGCCTGCAGCGTTCCTAGTATACTGGGACTGGAGACCCGTTTTTTGCTCGTTTCCCGTCGTTGCTCGCTTCTTTTGTAAGATCCTACTAGGCCACTGTTATAGTTGCAAATAGTCGGTTCGGCCACTGTTATAGTTGCAAAGAGTCAGTTAGCGGATAGGCTTTTGTCTCCGAGGCAATCAGAGACCTCGAATGTGTGTGAGAGGCGCCATCAGTCTCTTCTACAAACAGCCGCTAATGACACTAAACGAACTAGACCTCTAGATAGGCGCAGATCCCGGGCTCTTGCCTTGCAACGACACGTTGGCTTGCCTGCTGCGATCCACAAACTGGAATCACTGTACTGGCTAGCAGTTTCAGTAGTCACAGTAGGATCGCTGACGTGCGCGCGGCCCTGGCGTCTCCTATCTGTACACTTCGAGGAAAGTCGGACGCTTACATAGGACGACAGGATGCCCGGATTGCTAACGGTCTCTATGGTCGGTTTCGTCTTACCTTCCTAATGAGCGTGATTCCATGACGTTTCGCTGCGTATTTCTCGCCAAGAGATCTCGTTTCAGTAGGGAATCTGAAACCTCTCACTGCACGGAGAACAATTACCTCTTTTGCCACTACCGCAATGTTCGGGCGACACATCGGGTCACTGTAGAGGCGCGCTATCAGTTTTTCTTAACGGGTAATTCAATGTAGACTTCAGTCGAGATGTAAAGCTAAAGTGGAAAAAAATGCACACATTTATCTCTCTCTATGGGTATATATATATATATATATATATATAAGTGTCCCATAGCGGGAGTTGGCAACTTTTCCTGATAAATATACTGTTACGTTTCAGTCTATGCGCACTCTAAGACTGAATCTAGCTAAAGTTTTCCTGAGTGTCCTCCGAACAATTCGCGCTCATTACCAGCAGAGTCTTAAAGAGAGTGTACATGTAGCCACTTGAAGCGTAAATGAAGTATGACAGGCAGAGGCTTCTTTTCGTAAAGTAGGGTAGAACTGGTTCCGCCCCGGTGGGCTTGCCCTCCTAAGACAATTTGTCTCAATAACCTTGCTAGCTAAAAACCTGAGTAAGTCTTTGGATTAACAAGGTTTCCCATATGAGGAGAGCGCCTTTAGCACAAGCATAGGTTTGGAAATAGTAATTTTGAAGATCGCATATCTAGGAGGAATCCAGAGAAGGGCTGGGTTGTGCTCCTCTGGATGCGAACATAAAAATCGTCGTATCAAAGTGAATGAACAGATTGAGAGACTTGAGAATATTTAGAGACTGCATTATTTGTAGGGGCATCGAAACAAGCTAAACACCAACTACATCTCCTTGTTTTTACTGTACACATTTTATAAACATAGTTTTGTTGTACTTCAACCCTATCTCATGAAAAGGAACGTCGTATAACAATGGTCCAAAAATACTGCAAAGCTAAAATGTTTTGTTGTGTGCTTCAGTTATATATACGTAAATGCGCAAAGCTTGTCAGTAGCTCTCGGCAACCAGCCGTCGAGTTCGGAACCAAGCTAGCATTCTACTGTTAGGGATATGATATGGTAATTTACGTTTTAGCCCAATTACATCGCAGAAAGATTTTTTTTCGAATAGTCTTAATCTAGGCTTTTCCTTAGACATACACAAGCATACAATTACTGCCGAGAAAATGCCGGGTCTACAATAGGTTGCTTCACACAGTATGCATGTATATATAAATATACATATTATACGAGGGCGAATCGGTAAGTTTTAGTATTTTGTATCATAAACATGAACCGAAATAATTAAGGTCGCTCAGTTAAATTTACTCTAAAGCGCCATTCATCACCGACTCACAGGCCATTTTTGTTGTTTAAGTTTGGTTTAATAAAGTGAAGTAAACGAGGTTGGGCGATTTTTAGAAAGCCGAAAATGTAGAGGGGACGAATTTAAAGCATAAGGTCCTGTGTTAACACCAAATCATACGTTCTAAAATAGTGGAAATGTTACGAACTAGTTATGGTGATCAGCCAGTATCCCGAAACACTGCGCATACGTGGTATCGTCGATTTCGTGACGGACGTGAAGAGACCGAAAATGACCCCTGTTCGAGAAGGCCTTCGACGTCGATAACAAAACAAAACGTTGGCAACGTTTATGAACCCAAAAGTAGCCTAGTACTCAACAATAGTCGAAATACTATCAGGGAGATATTCCACTAATGTTCGCCACCTGGTTCTACGGTCACCAATGAATACTGCCGCGAGGACGTTCGACGAAAGAGGCCAGAACTCTAGACAAACAATTCTTGATTAAATCCTTCATTTCAACGCATTGGCGCACACATCGTTACTGATTTCGGATAATTTGATGAAAATTCTGATTTATATATTTCAGCAACATCCCCATTGATTGGGTCCGGCTTCATTTAACGTTTTCCTGTTCACACGGATAAAACAATTTGAACAAACAATTGAACAACGACTGCCAACTGAAATTGTTCAACTTTAAAATCAATTTTAAAAAATAAACGAGTTAACCGATCTTATTGATTCAAAAAGTACTCTCTACGATAAGCCACAATGTTCGATGAGTACGATGATGGATGCGGCAAAGTTTCCCGAAAATTGAAGCTTGTTATATTGTTAAGGCTGCAAACTCACATGCGGTCTTGCGTTGCCTTGGTGGAAGGTAGCGCCCTTTATATTCCCGCCTGGGGCGCACCAGGATCTAGCTTCTTTCTGACCGGCCTACTATATATATATATATATATATATATATACTCGTATAAGGTCACGCGCTTTTTGACTTAGTGGTCGTTTTGTGACTCACGGGTCGTCCGGGTTAGTCCAAGATTTGATATCTATATAAAGTCTAAGCTGTCGAAAACGGTAAAGCCTATCTCAAACGCGATGCAGTTTTCTGGTTGCTAGCAACCTAAGGCAATCACAAAGACGGGCGAAGCACAATGATTGCATGCCGGTGACAGAACCTGCGTGGGCCACTGAATCGGATGCTTTAGATGGACGTCGGCCCCAGCTTCACGTTCTGATCAAGTCAACGGCTGACGCCCTCTCAGAGGTGCGCTCAAGGGTTGCCTTGGAAAACACGACACGACAGTCGTGTTGGGGTCACCGATACACTGCAAGAATGCACGCTTTCTGGCAGTAGTCATCGATAAAAACTTGGCAGAGTTCCGACACGGTGTTTGGCTAACAGACTCATTTAGCTCTTGTGTTCACCGCGGGTGAATCACGCGTTCGTGCTGAACGAAATCGATTTATCACGCGGGCTGTGCTGGCCCAACTATCGGACTACGATGGAAAAAACCTCTCGCGTAACTGGACGTCAGTTGGCTGTCTCCTCCTTTTTCGCAGCTTTTACCCTCTTGTATTCGGCGAAGGATGTTCTCTATGCGGCTGGTTAATTTTCAAAAAACTCCAGTGCCGTTCTAGAGTTTAACAGGCCTCATCACCCGCAAGACTTTTTCACCTACTGCGATGGGAAGGTCCGTGGTGTCCCCTCATCCTCGGGGCGAGGCTGTTCGCACCGAAGAAAAAATACGGCTCGTTCAGACCCATCGGTTGTTTATCGGTAATACGTAGGGTCGCGGCAAAATTGGCAGTGAGGAACTCTAGAGACGTTATTACCATTGGGCCTCGCCACCTGGATTTCTCTACCAAGACGATGCTGAAATATTTGTCCACGCTACCAAGACTGTTATAGATTCTTGGCTCGATGCTTCCGTACTGGCTAATATTTAAAATAATTGGTATTCTTAGCGCGTTTGACGCCGTCAGGGGGGTATTTTAGATTAGAGATAAGGCCCCTGCTGTTTATTGCGAAGTCAAATTGGCATGCGGTGATCCATCGCACTTAATTTTACCCTCGGCGCTGCCCACCTCCCGGTTTAGTCACAGACGATGCAAAGAGACCTGATGGCTTAGCCCGCCGTAGATACACGGTTGCCTCTAGCAATAGCAGCTAAGTGCATAATGATTCAAACCTTGATTACACCCAGCTATTTTCACCCTTTGCGTTCAAGGCCGTGTGCACGTTCTTACATCACAAAAAAAAAAAATATATATATATATATATATCACGGTTGTCATTCGTCGAGATGTCTCCGGTTCGATCTGTATTGTTGATCTAATCAACTTTAAGCGATGAGATATCATTGAAAATAGCTAACACACCATCATGCTGCTGAGGGTCCGCGACCATGCTGAAGAACTGTCGTGGAAACCCCAGACTTCTCAGCATGTCCGCTTATGTTGCCGCTCTAAGCGCTCTTTATAGAAAAGGATGATATGTGCATTTTTGTTTATATTCCAAGCGAATAATAAAACCACCTGTCAAAAAAAAAAAAAATATATATATATATATATATATATATATATTTATATATAGAGAGAGAGAGAGAGAGGGAGGTTTAGCAGTCTATTCAGAATGCGTTCTATTCAAAACTCAAAAGCGCTCTAAGACTTGTCCTGCCAAAACCTTCCACTCTCTTAGGTGCGTGGCCACGGTATTTACTAATGTGGATTGCTTAAACTAGTGCTAGTGCGATTTCACAACTCCACTCTTGTTTATTTAGCCAGGCAAGCTGTCGGATTCTGTTTTATCGGTTTTGCCTAGCTCTGAGCTACGACCTAATACGTGCTGAATGAGGGGCCCACGCTAAGGGTTGGGCCTTCGAGAGGTAAGGGGCCTGCATAGTGCAGGCTCGGTAGACTGGTTTAGCTCTGCGGATAATCGCTGCGCAAACGCTCTAAAGGAAAGTAGTGCAGCGTCGTGATCTACTACTTCTAGCACAGAGACGACACCAGCGACAATGGTACGCTGTGGCCACTTCAATTATTCTTACGGATACTTTGGGGATGATAGCTCTCTTCCTTTTCGAGCAACGCAGATTGGAAGCGTACTCTCGTTGAATAGACGTGTGGTAATTGTCCTTTTAACTATTATTGCCTCGTTTTTAAGATTAAATTCAGAGCATGGCTTCTTGGGCTTACTGCAGTACAGTAGAAGGGGCGTAGTGCTGAGCGCCCCAAGATAGACTTCGGTCCATTCTCTTCACAAGGAAAAGTGAAATAGGGCTACTTAGAACTTGCTGGCGAATATATCAGCCAATTATCTCTTGGTCAGAATTCGATCGACTCGATACGCTTTGCATCTTAATGAGAGAGAACAGTAATAAATGCTTATCTAAAAACGACCTTTGTTTCGTGCTTTTATGTCGGTTTTGTTGACCGTCTGCCCTACGTAAGTCCTGTGTACCAGTTTTAGTATTCCAATATACAGCATTATATTATTTTTGTCCTAATTTACATTCAGCCTTACTATATCTAGCATGCACGAAACGTCCATTGTTCTCACAAAGAAGGCCGTGACATTATGCTATGCTATTCTATGTATGCTTAATGTGGCACGACGTTTAGAGTGGATAAATGCTTTTGATTAATAATTTGATTATTTTCTTATTTTAACACATGTGTCACTTCTGAGAAGAGGCATGCATATCTGAACTTACGTCAGGTGCATCTCTAACAAACTCTACCACCTTATGTTAGCCTATTCTACTCAATCTCTGTTACGCACGATCTCGAGCGTTGAACATTCAGTGCCACGCA
Organism: Dermanyssus gallinae; assembly: GCA_003439945.1. Lineage (NCBI taxonomy): Eukaryota > Metazoa > Arthropoda > Arachnida > Mesostigmata > Dermanyssidae > Dermanyssus > Dermanyssus gallinae. Next base: position 216,483 of record QVRM01003418.1, read on the forward strand.
ATTAGTTATTTTGGAGCGCGCCAGGAAGCGCCACCCGCCATAGATATGATTCATATGTTGCACGTCAACGACGTAACGCGTGCTGTCAACATATGAAACACCACGTACACTAACAAGAGACACATATATGTGTAACTTAAGCAATAAAGAAACTAGGTTAAGAGGTTATATAAACAAGCAAGAGGTGTGGCGTAGCCGTAATGTTAACTGAAGTCGGGTCACTCTGATACCGGTAGTCATCAGGAGTGGTCACCACTCTATAAGGTGGCCGCAGAAGATCTCGTCTTCGGGGAGGCTCCCCAATTCCAGCACGTACCGCCTTCGCTTGGCTACCTCGGATCTTCACGGTCCTGTGCCCAGATCAAATTGCTGCCAGTTAATGTAGAAAAGTAAATACTTAATATTTAATGTTATGGTTACAGGAAAATGTGAATAACTAACTACACTTGGGCTTGTGAGGAGTGCTACCAGTCGAGCTTATCCTCGAGGCAGCCCCTCATTATGCCCATCATTGCTGCCGCATTGCCGCTTTGAACCGCCAGAGATAGTCGCTGAAGTGAAACAAAAGCTCTTTTGTCCCCTGTCACCTGTTCGATTCATTCATTTGCCAATCTTCTGTAAGAGAATTAATTCTAAGCATTAGGTACGTAACAATCTCTTTGTTTGGCATGCGTTTACATGTGCACACACCCACATTCCTACGTTAACCAAAACAGTTTTCAAATCCTTTTGATGCAACCCTTTTGACGCAAAGACGCGGGAATGAGGTATGCGCGGTAGATTGCCCGGAAACCGGGGAGGGCGTCCTCGGTCTGTCAATCTCTACTGTCCTATCGATTGTTCATCATTGATCTGCATGGCTACCATGCGTAGTCTCCATCTATCCAAGCTGTGCAAGGCGTGGCGACCATTGTATACGGCACCACGGCGGCGTCGCCGTTTCTCATTATCCTGAGAGATTATTATTAGAAAACCTGCCGCCTTAACTACCTATAACAGAGCGTGCCTGCCAGTTCCTCCACCCCCGCCCCCCCTTCCCTCCCACTAGTCCTTAGAGATGCATTGGTACGTGTCAGTTCGCATTGGGGCGGGTTAATAACTCAGCATTAGCGGTTGCAGCTTTCAATAATCTATCGCATACGTGACATGCTTAAGCGTGCGCAAGCGATCGAAAATCATCATTGCGTGCTTTCATGTCTGTTGATGCCGGACTGATTGGACGACAACCTACGTTATACGAGTATGTTACCGAGCAAGATGGCTTAGTGACAAAAGCCTTTGCCTTGCATTCGGGAGGTCTGGATTTGAGTCCCAGACCGGCCACTCCTAAATTGGTTTTCATGGTTCCCAATTTAAACAAGGTGAATGCCGGAATGGATTAAGAACCGTCCATAATCGAAAAAAAAACGGGGAGCACAGATGTCTCAATAAAATGAGATGGTGCATTACCATTCAACCCCTCCCCCCCCCCCATTTACGGGTCGCCGCCGCTTCTGACGGTGCGAACGCTGTGTTTATGTACGCACTGTAACACAAAAGGGGGAATGCCGAATACACTAAGGGGAAGAAAGGTTGAGAGCGGAGCGGGGAAGACGGTGGTTGGGTGGTTGCAGGGCCTAAACTTTGAGGCTGACCCTTAGCTAACATTTAACGTCCACGGGACTGCTTTTGCATTGCTTCGTAGAGCGCTCCCCGTATATACACAAATGTGCAACAGTGGGGCACCAACCCGTTCACCGAAATGTGTCCTCCAGTCGCGAGGCGCACGCGAATGTACCACGCCACCACAGGGCTCGACTCGCAGGGCCTCTCGCAGCCTGTATTAATTCTATAGGATCTAGAATTTTTTTATTTTTTTTTTATAAATATAAGTGCGTTTTATTAATAACATGTGCGATGACCATAACTTCATTTGTTTTTCCGTAAGGCTAATGCCCGTGTACGGTTTTGCACTGATACATCCAAGCATCATTGTCAAAGGAAGGAAATATTGTGTGTAGACACACGTATCTTGCATGTTTCTACCTAATTATACCTAAATATACCTAAGGAAGCCAAAATAGTGACACATAATTTAAATTATCAGACGTCTCATATTATGCTAACCCCAATAATAAATAAATAAGAAAACATTTTTGTACTTATTTTATATATCTACTGCGTAATGATACGTTTTTTTTTCAAATGTGCAACATTTGCTCTTCATAATCATATGACACTTTGCAATGTGCTAACTAACAACATCTAATTTCATTTTGTCAGCCGAGCTTAGCAATACTTCATCTAGTCAGTTTAGTGCTTGTTTAGAAGCGTACACATGCTTCTGCACACGTGGGCCACGTGCATAGGCAGTTTGGGTATCTCTTTCTGTTCACACACACATTCATTCATGCCTCCCGCTGATCATCCCCACACGGCAGCAGCAGCACCATCGTTGTCTTGGCAGCGGCGTGGTCGCCAGGAGTTTCTATTCGAGGAGAGAAATTATGTCAGTGTCACTTAGCGTTGCGATGTGCTTTCGTATGGCGAGTTTTAACAGTCGGTGGCGTTCATTTGGTGGTTCACGGATGTTTGTGGGGCAGGTGTTTAATAGTTTTATGAAGTGATGAATTGCTGTTCGGCGCACTGTTTCCGTTCGTGTGTATTCTATGTTAATTTTGTCATTTTGCCGTCTTCTCGTTGAATAGCTGTGTGTAGGTCTATTTCTATTTTGAATTTCACACCCGGTTTCTGTTTCTTTAAGAAGGAAGAAAATAAGTACGGATTCGGCGTAGAGCTGACGAAAATGAATTATTTTGAGTGTTTGCATCAGGGGAGCTGCACTAGTTATGGCGCTAACACCGGCGATTAGTCGCACGGCTTTTTTTTGCAAGATCATCAGCGGTTTCAGTATAGTAGGGAAGGTTCCACCAAACACGACGATTGCGTATCTAAAATAAGCTTCAATAAGTGCTTTATATAATTCTAGTTTGAATTTAGTCGTAGCAGACGAACGTATTTGACTGAGGACTGCAATGCCTTTTCGGATTTTGCGGGCGGTGTGGTCTACGTGTGAGTTCCATGTTAAATTACTGCTTATTATCACTCCAAGATATTTAATTGTGTCTGTTTTTTGTATAAATGGGCAGTTGCATGTTGTGTTTGGTATGTGATTGTGTAGTTGGATTTTGTCAGGTACAGTCAGGTTGCGGCGACATTTTAAATTAAAGTGTATAAATTTTGTCTTGTTGTGGTTTATTACAAGCCCGTTTGTTTTCATCCAGTTTCCTACCTGCCTCAGCCCTTGTTCAACATGGTGTCGGTCGTGGTAAAGGTTTTGTCTATATACGAGTGCAGTATCGTCTGCGAACATATAATTGGTTGATCCGTCGTGTAAGTGGAAAATATCATTACAGTACAGTATGTATAGCAGTGGCCCGATCACGCTTCCCTGGGGGACCCCGAAGGGTCTTAGATCTATCTCTGAAGAATCACTATTATATGAATAAGTTTGTTTCCTGCAGTGAAGATACGTGGCGATTACGTTTAATGTTCGCGAAGTGATTCCCATATTTGACATCTTTTTTAGGAGACGGTTGTGCGGTAAGGTATCAAATGCACGTGAGAGATCGAGAAATACTGCCACGGGTCGGTTTCCTTTGTCCACTTCCGAGGCTATCATTTCCTGTATTGCTATTAGTGCTGATTGTGTACTCTTGCCAGTTCTAAAGCCAAACTGATTTTTGTGTAATATGTTGTTTTCATGCAGGTGCTGTTTTATTTGCTTGGCTATTAGTTTCTCAATTAACTTACCAATAGTGCTTAATAGAGATATGGGTCTAAAGTTGTCAATATCTTGTTTGTTACCTTGTTTGTGTACGAGCACCAATTCCGATCGCTTTAAGGCCATTGGAAATTGCCCTTGTGAGAATATAGCGTTTGTTAGTTTCAAGACGATATATGTGAATGTCTCGTTTTGCTGTTTAATGATGTTGTTTGTTACGTGGTCGTATCCTGATGCCTTATTAATTTTTAGGTGTTGTATTTCTCCATGTACTTCTTCCTTGGTTGCCGGTGCAAAAGAGCGCAATGGCTCGCTGAAGGTGTATGTAGGCAGGCTGTTGTTGGCTGATGTTTGTCCGGTTGACAAACTCAGACGCTCACCGACTGTAGCAAAGTGCAAGTTGACTTTTTCTACTTTCGCTTTCATTGACGGTAGGCTTTCACATACCGACAGTGTGTGAAAGAAGATGAAACTCTAATCGAATCGATGATGAAGATGAGGCGGAGACGTCGTCGTCAACGAGAATAATGGTCGACAACTGAGGCATTATTAATTGCCCGGCCCGGTGGGCCAACTGCCTCGATCGACTAGCAAGATCGACGCAAAACACTTTTTCTGGCGGTACGAATATAATTGATTAATTGGCTAGATCTCAGCCGCCATCGTATATTCCGTTGCGCTGCTGCTCTGCTTTGGGTACGTTGTTTTGCATCCTCAAAACGTGCCCGAAACACAGAAGAAAAGAGCGGACTCGGCACGCAACATCCATATTAAACTCACCTGCGGAAAGAATGGATCGTGCATTCTTCAGCACGCGTTAGCGAGACAGACCTAGCCGTTATTGTAGTAGTAGTAGTAGTGGTAGTAGTGGAAGTGTTATTAAACGGAATCTGTGTAGGCTGTCGAGCGAGAAGCCCTTCTCGGCATAAATCGGCAACTTGTGCATTGCCTGGAATCACCCGTTACTGTCAAGGTCAGCTGCCTGTCTCGGTTGCAGAGCAGAACCACTACATATATATATATATATATATATATATATATATATATATATATATATATATATATATATAAATAAATTTAACATATTGTAAAATAATGTACAGTCTTAGGAGAACGCAGAGATATAAACCTATCGGAGGCTCTAGCTTTAGGACCAAATGTTAGAAAAGCCCAGGTCGAAATTACAAAGAAGAGGTTCTCTAAATAAACGGCAAATACTCATTAGGCATTTGAGGACACATTGATAATATGGATGCGTAGGAAATATATGTGCATATTTATGCGACTTGTGTATTTAGGTGTGTATATGTATATATCTAACATTGTATCTCTAAGTTCGAACCTGTTTGCTGATAACTCGTCAGTTTGTGTGGTTGATCTAAAGTAAACAAAATGTCTACATATACTTGAAACGGAATGTCCGCCCATAACCTCGGGCGGTACTCTCGCTAACTACACAGCTTCTCACGTCACGTAGTTAGGTTCCAACTACGGGATTACTTTGTAATTAAGGAATATCAGTGACGGTATTATCTGTGATTTTCTATTTGCCTGCAAGTGGTACACAGAGTTAAGCCATGCCCTATCTCATTTATGCGATGGTATTTTTTTACTTTTGCTGCTAAAAGTTGTTTTTTTTTCACACTTTATTTGACACACACTTTATCGGCTTGCTCAACTATAGAGCAGTTTAGTTTTCTCTTGACCTTGTTCGCGGCCTCGTCCGATAATCGATTTAGTTCCTCTCTTTCCATCCAGATATGGCGACTGCGGCGGAAGCAGCAGCACCTGATGGAACCAATTTTGTCCAAAGAACTTGATACACTTTCTCCGTGCCGCAGCCGTGCCGTCGAGGCTCCTATGTCCAAGGGCGTCGAGTATGTTGACCTATCCAATATAAGGAAGTCTTATAGTCATTTATGACGATCTTACCGGCCCGGCCGTCTTATGCTATTAAGGCAGTGTACGTGAACCTCAACGCTGACTGGGCAAAAAATCGATTGCATGAACGAGGAAAATCAATGTTAGTTGCTCGCTGCTTGGTCCTTCGCCGTTGAGACCTCTAAAGCTATTTAATAGATACGGAGAGGGGTGTTAGTTACGCGAATAGTTGTAACAAGGACATTGAGGATGCACATGTAAAATGGGTGCGTCACCTGCGCACGGACATTGTATTGATAAACGTGCGACTCACTCATGTGCGTATATGCCCTTGAACAGGCGCAACCGAGAGGAGCAATAGAAGCTCCATTACCAGACGAGGGGATTAGGGCTTCACGAAGGCATTAAAGTTTGTAGGTCTTGATTACCTCGGGGATTTCAACGACTATTAATAGTCGGAATGGCGCCTCGCTCCTGTGAAGTCGACACTTCCAAAGAGCCACTTTGTTGTCGAGCTGTACAACATCTGTACAACATCTGTACAGGTTGTTCTGGTGAAAGGAAACAAACAGCAACATAATAACAGCAGTTTTTTTTATATTAAGCCCCTTTGATACAAGGAACCATGTAAGGATTGATGCTAACTCAGTGCGAGACACTCAAGTTTAGCCAGAGCTCGGCTCATTTCAAGCGTTTCAAGTTCCAAACGTGGCTCAACGGAGTTGCGTTTTACAACGCTTTAGTTGTCTGTAAAAAAAGTTAGTAAGGTTTAGTAGTCCTGAGTTCATCTGCTATTCAGCTATATGATCTTATCTTCGTTCAGTCTTCTCTAAAGAATACAGTCTTATAAGGCAGCCGCAGAGGCAGGCGATGTTCAGAGGAGTACAACACAACATAAGCAAACGACCTGAAAACTGTTCTTATGACGTGACCTTCGCACCCCGACGTTTTACCCAACCGGTATTACAGATATGGACTGCTGGCAATTACTGTCAATCAAAAGCGGGCAAGGCCAGCAGCAAAAATCTGATCGACAGCTTTCGAGTGAGCCGGCCGTACAATCTGCCCGCTTGGGGCGCTCTTTTCGGGCTACAATCAAGGAGATCCACTTAGCTGCGTAGCATTTTAGTCCATGTTCAGATGTGACGTGTTCTACTTCGGAAAATGATAGTTTCGAAGTAGAACATAAATTTGAATATGCAGATATTGTTTTCTACCTTTTACTCGTTTTTACTGAAAGATAACTATATATATATATATATATATATATATATATATATACACACACACAGGGTCATTCATATCGTTATGTACTTATTTTAAGGTTTGATAGAACTCGGCAACAAAAAAAGTTTTTTCAATGAAAAGAGGGGTCGGAAATGTCTTGTTTGGGAGAGAGTGCAATTCAAAAAAGTAGATATTCTGCCTTTTTTCGCCTACATAGTTGTGCGAAATCTACGTTTGCGGGAGAATCAACGCCTGAAGGAACCGATTATATCGGCGTGTTCGGCGGACAATTCTGCACAATAAGGAAGCTACTTCACTAGCTTGTGTAGCGAAAAACGAATAGCCAGATTAAGGGAAGTCATAAAAATGGATATGTTGTTATGTCTTACGTTAACGCTTTTCCATTACGACCAAAAATGTGCGTCCAAAAGACTGCTTGTACTGCAATAACAAATTTAACGCCCACCATTTCCGTACAAAAGCGATGGTGCTGCGTTACGTAGTTGTCAAGTAACTAGGCTTTTTTTTTATAGCCATATCAAAAGCGAAGGCATGCACACTTGCATTGGGTGTATGAGAAAATTAGGTACATATTTTGAGGCTTGGTAGAACTCGGCAAGAGAATAATTTTTCCTAGAGAAAGCAGGGAAAACCAGCGGAAACGCCTTGGCAAAATTTTACGGTTCTGGACGTGGAAGCTTGCACGTAAACATAATAACTATGACTCTCGAAAAAGCTTAGTTTCTTTGGCAACAACGTAACGCAGCACCATTATTTTGGTACGAAAATGGTGTTCATTAAATTTGCTATTGCGTGAGAGTGGTCTTTTGGACATATATTTTTGGTCACAATAGAAAAAATTGCGATTTTTCACGTAAAAGCGTTAACGTACCATATGGACTTTTTATGACTTTTCTTAATCTGGTTATTCGCTTTTCGCTAGACAAGCTAGTGAAGTGTCATCCGCAAACGCAAATGTCGCACAACTATGTAGGATAAAAAAGGCAGAATAACTACTTTTATAAATATCACTCTCCCTCTTAAACAAAACGTTTCCGCCCCTCTTTCCATTGAGAAAAATTATTTTCTTGCCGAGTTCTACCAAATCTCGAAATAAATACATAACGATATGAATGACCCTGTATATATATATATATATATATATATATATATATGCAAAAGCCAAGTGCTTACTTGTTCTCACCCCTTGCGTTTGAGACGTTGGGGGGGTGGGCTGCTAACGAAGAAACTGTTTAACGATGTCGGAAGAAGATTGATGCTACAGGAGATAAGAGGGCGGGCGAATATTTACTGCAACGTCTGTCATTGGATGTTCAGAGAGGGAATGCCGCTTCGGTAAGAGGCATCCTGGCTAGGTGGACCAATATATGTATATATATATATATCAACACACAGTTCGCCGACTAGTCATTTATGTTTTTAATGACGTATGCAGATATACTAATGAACGCTCTATCAAACTAAAAAAACATCGCATTTCCACATTCATATGAATACTTCTCAAACAGCTAATTTTCTTTACTCTGTCTGCAAAGGCTATTTTTATTTTCATTGTGACACGCCGTCATATTGTTGACCTTAGCTTCGTCAGATGCGCCCGAGAGTTGCCAAAGTTGTGTATCTAATATAGAGAAGGCCCAGGGTAACTTTTATTCAATTTGCATTTAACCTACTGCCCCCTATTAGTGCTTTTGGTGCGTGCCCTGCATAAACGAAAAATTCGCGCCAGCGTGACAAGTGAAAAGAAGTTCGTCCGATGCCAGAACTGCTGTTATGAACTTATCGCTATAATTGCGTTACAACCCGTTTCGTCGCTTGCCGCATAAACTTGCCGTAAATTGTGACTACAGATAAAGTCTCTACTTGAGCTTCAAATTAAGATGCTTATTACCACCTGCGTCTAAATGCAACGCCAGTGATTTCGTCAATTTGTTTATGTGTAAACATTAGAGACCGTATTAGAGCTGCCTATGGAGGCAACGCGAGGCTCGCTTTTAGAGCAGAAGGGTTCTGGACGATCAGACATGCCCAAAAGCTGTTTCCATGTTCCACTGGCTAGACAGAATTGATAATTGGTATTTTTTTCCATTTCTATGGGACCGTCATTTTCCGGACGGCAAATTTATTTGAACTCAGTAATTCCTCAAAGGTCCATAATGATGCATTTTCAACAGTTGTAGCAATTAAAAGCATTTTTGCAGAAAAGGCTATTATTGCCCGTGTCTGCGATAGCCCTCTCTGCAAAATGCCTATAGTTGTTAACTGCGTAATTGGCCTATATATTATAACATTATTAATTGACCTATATATTATATAATTGATAATTGGTCTATCTATTATACAGGGTGTTCCTATTTGTGTGTCCAGAACGCTAGGGTATGGTCAAACTCGGTGAGAAAATCATTTTTGCCAATGGGTGGAAGCCGGGAAAACGTTTTGTTTAGGAGTGAGGATGAAATTTATAAAACACAGTTATTCTGCCTTTTTTCTTCTACATAGTTGTGCAAAATCTACGTTTGCGGGAGAACCAGTCAACGCACAAAGGAACCGATCATACCGGCGTGTTTGGCGGAAAATTCTGCACAATAAAGAATACATTACTAGCTTGCGTAGCAAAAAGCGAATAGCCAGATTAAGGAAAGTCATAAAAAGTTGAAATGTTACGTTAACGCTTTTTTGTGCAACATCGTAATTTTTTCCATTACGACCGAAAATGTACGTTCAAAAGACTACTCTCAGGCAATAGCAAATTTAATGCCCACTACATTCGTACCAAAGTGATGGTGCTGCGTTACGTAGTTGCCAAGTAACTAAGCTTTTTCGACAGTCATAGTTGTTATGTTTCACGTTGAAGTTTTCACGTTCAGAACCGTAGCATTTTGCCAAGACGTTTCCGCCCCCTCTTTCCATTAGAAAAAATTATTCTTTTGCTGAGTTCTACTAAACCTCAAAATACGTACCTAACTTTCTCATACACCCTATGCAAGTATGCATGCCTTCGCTTTCGATATGACTGTCGAAAAAGCTTAGTTACTTGGCAACTACGTAACGCAGCACCATCACTTTGGTACGAATATAGTGGGCATTAAATTTGCTATTGCCTGAGAGTAGTCTTTTAAACGTTCACTTTCGGTCGTAATAGAAAAAATTACGATGTTGCACAAAAAAGCGTTAAAGTAACATTTTGACTTTTTATGACTTTCCTTAATCTGGCTATTCGCTTTTTGCTACGCAAGCTAGTAATGTATACTTGATTGTGCAGAATTTTCCGCTAAACACGCCGGTATGATGGTTCTCCCGCAAACGTAGATTTCGCACAACTATGTAGGAGAAAAAAGACCGAATAACTGATTTTATAAATTTCATCCTCACTCCTAAACAAAACGTTTTCCCGGCTTCCACCCATTGGCAAAAATGATTTTCTTACCGAGTTTGACCATACCCTAGCGTTTTGGACACACAAATAGAAACACCCTGTATAATTAATAATTGGCCTATTCATTATATAATCGTTGGTCTATATATTAAATACAAGCTAGTGGCATCCGACGAAACCGATCGCACGTACATCGTTCATCAGATTCACTTATCACTTTTCGTCGACCGGTCCTCTCGCCAATCGTTTTTCCTCAGAGTTTCAACGAGAGCTCCTCCTCCTGGAGTCTCGACGGAGTTCTAAGACGTTTTCCCTCCTTGTCTTATTTCGAAAGCGGGCGAGCGAGCAGACAAGCAGCATTGATCCATTCAGATGACAGTCGACTGCGGGAGCGCAGTTGCCCTCTAATGCTAAGAGACGAGCAGATTTATTTCTCTAGGTGAGGTGGTGTCGGGCAGCAGAAACACCAAGTCAACGTTAACCAAGAAAGGCGACACAGACGAGAAAAAATACAAGAGGCAGTAGGGAAAATAGGAATAGAAAAACAGAGTCTTGCGGAGAAAAAATTGGGCTCGCTTGTTTCAACTCTTCTACTGACATGAGATTCACCTTTAAGGAGCTAGCGCTTCCAAGGAGGAGACGGGTTATCTCAGAGGCCTTATTCCGTCTAGCGTGAACTGCCCACCTAGCATCGCGTCGATATGTCCGCCACATACCAGTCACAAGAAATCTACGCTACTTCTCTATTGCACCTCTCGGCGAAACATCGGAGAAAGGCTCCTGGTAAGCTTACTGGACAACGGATGTTTTGCTTTGCAAGAAGCCAGACAACCAACGGCGCGAGTGGGAAAAGCTCGGAAGAAACGTACAAAATCAATTTTCCCGATGGGAGACAGTCACCAGTAGCGTCTGTCGATTCGCCTCCCGCGTGTGCTGCCGTTAGGTATCACTTCTTCAACATAACCGGCGGCGTGTCAATAGATACATGCTGTAGCTGCTATGTAGACAACTGTTCTGCTACGTCCCACGCGCGTATGGCGAAAACTGATTTTATTTATTGCTAGTAACGAGGCACTGAACGGCGACCCTTTGCTTTAGCTCGTAGAACTTTAAACGGCAGCGAGGTGAAAACACTTGTAGTTTTAATACATATGTACAGGGTGACCAGATAATAACGGGCCAATTTCAGGGGTATGGTCACTTTTACCAATGGAAATGGGATTGCAAATGTTTTGTATAGAAGTGAGATGATTTCTTGATGAGTTTTTCTTAGTTGTGATTTACGAGTGACTGTCTTGTCATAAAACTGCGAAATGCACGATTGTGAGAGAACGCATTACTTCATTGAAAACACAGCATACCGGCGCATTCGGGAGAAAGTTTTACATTGTCAGAACTTGGTCTGAGCTAGAGCAGGAACTATTGTGATATGAAGAGGAGTTCACAAAATTATAATTATATTTTTGCATGTTCAAATTTTTACGCCCAGGTTCTTATTTTTTACGTTCAAACGGATTAAACCCTAAGTGAGTCATTTTGACACCAAATTGGTAGAGCTAGCGTTTATGGTTGCATAGTAATTAAAGTCATTCTGTGGCCATATCGGATGTGATTGCATACAAGCAGCTACCGTGTTCGCTTTCTTTATCAATCAAGCCACTTGTAAAACCTGTAGAAGATCAGGAAAATATGTATTTTAGTCCAACTCTTGCTCGAACGAACGCCCAGTCAATTGTCGGGTCACCCTGTTTATATATTTATTTATTTATTTAGACCGACGGTAGAAGAGATGAGCGTGGAAATAGTAGCAAAACAAATCTGAACGCAAACCGGAACTGTTCTGCATCATATTCTGCAAGTACGCTAGCCATTGTTAAGATGTGACGAACTCCGATGCGTGAACTCCCGTGCCAAGCCTGAGTTGCTGCTGAAATGTAAACCGCGGTTTTTGAGATGCGCCACGGCATCAGGCAATCCTTTGGCATTAGCTGGCGGGACCTCGCCCCATCAATTTCGACTTCATGAGGAACGAAAAGAACGACACGCGCGCACCATCGCTTATTCCGACCCTCACCATCACTGATGCTGGTTGAAGTTGCACGCCCGCTCGCTGCTTGAAGTTGTTGCCGCATGCGCATCGTTGAATCCTTGCCGCAGCCATATCACATCGTTTTGCCTGTTCTCAGATCGTCACGAGTACGTAACGATATGTAATCGGGGTTAGCTTTTCGCTGAAAATAAGCTAACTCCCGTTTTGCTTATCCACAACATGATGCACCTGTCGTATCCTGTAGTCCTTCACCTTGAGATGACTTGATGTCATGATCCGCACCACGCTGATTCAAAATTTTCAAATCACGAGTAATTGCAGCATTTCGGCGTTCGGATGTCTCTTCAACGTGTATGTTTTTTTTGCTATATATTATCGGCTAGTTGCAGTGGATTTTAATCCGCCGTTGTACCGTACAGGCAGCGAGCTTGTATTATTATTATTATTATTATTATTATTATTATTATTATTATTTTATTATTATTGTTTATTGCTGATCATACAGTTGTGAGGTCTAAAAATGTATTACTATATAATTAAATATCTCGGTGGCAGTCTCTTCCTCTCAAAACATTGACCCGATTATACAGGCAGCGTTACCTCTGCACACCGCCAGCGAGGGCAACTGCCGCAGGAACTCGCTCTCTCGTCGGTCGCCTGTGTTCTCCTCTGTCCGCTCGCCAAGCTCTTTAATGAATCTCCTTGTGCCTTTACTAGCGGGACCTAGTGTTTCCATAGCGATAGGCACGACGTAGTATCTGGGTTCTAAGTCCCTTTACTTTCGTCCTTTTTCTCGATCTGCATGTTCGGCGGCCCAGCCGGCCTCATTATTATTATTATTATTATTATTATTATTATTATTATTATTATTATTATTATTTTTATAAAATTAAGGATGCTGCAGCTCGTCCACAATGTCCTTGGCACGCTTATCCGCTAACTGTAGCGCTACCACACTATGTCGCTTCACTTCCATGATCTCTGGCGTAACGAAAGCAAGAGCCGTAGTTTGTCGCGCTCAGAGAAAACATTTGTTTATTCAGGCCATCACGGCCTACATTAAAAAAATCGAGGACAATTAGCCTGCGTTGTTGCGCCATATACATATGACTACGCTATGGTGTTAGCAAACTTCAACTGTATTCCACTCGACCTAATTACTAACCATGTATGCGTATGTGTGTGTGCGTGTGTGTATGTGTCTCTGTTTGTGTTGTGACTCTTGTTTACAGCAGTAGCCAGATGTTGACGGGTCAAAACAGCCATCATCAGCTCAATCCGTTGGTCATCTCCAGCGGACGCCGATAGCTTCATTGTATTGCTTGCATCGCCTCTCATCAACGACAACAGCGATAGCAACACCCCACCTACTTCAACAGATTCAGTTCCCCTGCCTTCCGCCACCACTTCAACGACTGCGACATTTCGTTGCTCATCGCTGTAATGATTGCTGCTCCTATCCAACCAGTGCTTCAACTAAAAACCACCACCACCACTTGTAATTAGAATAATAGTTGGCTAATTAGTTCTACTATTAGTAATTGTACGGTCCCTGCTGTAACTGCGGTCCTACTTCGACGGCGCTCGCTAAAAACTTTTTCAGGCTGACCCTCAGCCAACATTTAACGTTAGTGGGACTACTTTTGCATTGCTTCGTAAAACATACAACCCCAACAAATACAACTGTGCAATGGTGGGGGCTCGAACCACCCTATGTGCACCTATGTGCGGCCCTCCTCCGGTCGCGAGGCGGACACGAATGGACCCACCGCGCCATCACCGTACTCGCCATTGTTACGCCGGGACTACAGACAGGATAACTACCGGTGCCGCACAGCATCTAACTAGTACTACAACGATTCCTGCGAACTCTACTACGTTAACCAGCAAGTAGGATAGGAGCTAGGAGTGGTAGTAGTAGTAGTTAAATGAGCTGATGCGATGACAGCTGCTGCTACATTGCATTTGTGTTGCTGCCACAGCTTCTCCTCTGCACTCGTCTGCTGCAACTTCTGCATGAACGCCAACCAAGCACCAACCGCAAGCAGTTGGGTGCTGTCGTCACCGGAGGACGTAACGAGGCAACCTCTCCTCCACTGCTTGCGTACTTGCGTATGCTGCGTTTTTGGCTCTGTTTGCGTGGCCTCTTTTTGTGTGGCGTTTCGCTATACAACCATCGAGACCGCTGTACCGCTGCTGTCGGACGTTAGCGGCTAGCAGAACTAGCTAATGATGACTGCGCCTGTCGGACGGACTCCAATCGTTGGACCGTCGTTGAGCACGCGAAATCGCCCCTGATCGGCCTCTGAGGCCTCCGAGGCCAGTCAGACGAATTTCAGCCTCACGGTTTCCAGTGTACAGCAAGTCTGCGAACATAGGTTGTTCGTATGTACGCATGTGCAGGCAAACATCATGCGTACGTACGACGGTACATATGTAGATATGAAACGAATCAACGAATTGAACGAGAAGGGAAACGACAAAAAACAGCGACAACAACAACAACACCAACAACAACAACATTCATCACAAATCTCAGTTATAAATTGCAAATTACGAAAATAAACTCTGCATCACCATACACTGGTTGCGTGTGTTGATTTGGAGGACTATCTAAATGTAGAGTAGTAACATATATATATATATATATATATATATATACAGGGTGTTACGTAAAAAGTTGTACTTCTTTCGAGGTTTGATAGAGCTCGGCAAGAAAATAATTTTTCCCAATGGGTGGAAGCCAAGAAAACGTTTTGTTTAGGAGTGAGGATGAAATTTAGAAAAGTCGTTATTCTGTCTTATTTTCTCCTACATAGTTGTACAAAATCTACGTTTGCGGGAGAACCAGTCAACGCATGAAGCAACCGATCATACCAGTGTGTTCGGCGGAAAATTTTGCATAACCTAAATGACACCTAACGCAAGCTAGCAAAAAGCAAATAGGTGGAATAAAAAAAATCATAAAAAGTCGATTTGTTGTTATAACTTACGTTGAAGCTTTCACGTGCAAAATCTAAAAAGTTTGCCATTGCGCACAAATGACGAACACTCTCTGACGATAGCAAATTTAATGCCCGCCATTTTCGTACCAAAGTGATGGTGCTGCGTTATGTAGTTGCTGAGAAACTAGGCTTTTTCGACAGCCACATCAAAAGCAAAGGCATGCATACTTCCTAGCATCTTGACCTGCTTTACCACAGAAACCACTTGCGCACGTCCAGAAACACACCAGCATTTATTTATTATAAGAAGTGCTCGATGTTCCGTCCGCCTACCACTAAACACGTTCTGTAGCGATTGCACAGGCTCTCTTGCACTCGTGTAAATATGTTAGGCATTGCCCTAACGGCGTCAGCAGCGTTGAATATACGGTCAACCAGATCTTCACGCGATTCAACGGGGGTTTCGTAGACAACACTCTTTAGGTAGCCCCACAAAAAAAAGTCGAGGCTTGTTAAATCGGGGGAGCGAGGTGGCCAAGCTATAGACCCGCCTCGGCCGATCCACCGATTCTTGAATGCTTCGTTTAGGTATTCTCGAACCGTAGCAGAGTTGTGTGGCGGCATTTTCAGACGAAAGCTTTCCAGGATGCCTTCTAACAACTAGGTAACGTATGAATAAAAAACGCGCGATACGCAGCTGCATCTAATCTGGCGGAAACAAACACACCAGCATTTGTTTACGCTGAGCAGCCGGCTTTGTTTCGAAATTATTCGCCGTTCGCACAAGCTTCTATCGGAAATTTGCGCGGGCTTTGATTCGGAATTCGTCATTCGAGACGCCAAAACACCATAAGAAAAACCGCCAACGCCAAAAGCTATAAAACGAAGTGTCAGGTTCTCGAGATGTGTCATTTCATACGTTACCCAATTGTTAGAAGGCATCCTGGAAAGCTTTCGTCTGAAAATGCCGCCACACAACTCTGCTACGGTTCGAGAATACCCAAACGAAGCATTCAAGAATCGGTGGATCGGCCGAGGCGGGTCTATAGCTTGGCCACCTCGCTCCCCCGATTTAACAAGCCTCGACTTTTTTTTGTGGGGCTAGCAAAAGAGTGTTGTCTACGAAACCCCCGTTGAATCGCGTGAAGATCTGGTTGACCGTATATTCAACGCTGCTGACGCCGTTAGGGCAATGCCTAACATATTTACACGAGTGCAAGAGAGCCTGTGCAATCGCTACAGAACGTGTTTAGTGGTAGGCGGACGGAACTTCGAGCACTTCTTATAATAAATAAATGCTGGTGTGTTTCTGGACGTGCGCAAGTGGTTTCTGTGGTAAAGCAGGTCAAGATGCTAGGAAGTATGCATGCCTTTGCTTTTGATATGGCTGTCGAAAAAGCCTAGTTTCTCAGCAACTACGTAACGCAGCACCATCACTTTGGTACGAAAATGACGGGCATTAAATTTGCTATCGTCAGAGAGTGTTCGTCCTTTGTGCGCAATGGCAAAATTTTTAGATTTTGCACGTGAAAGCTTCAACGTAAGTTATAACAACAAATCGACTTTTTATGATTTTTTTTATTCCACCTATTTGCTTTTTGCTAGCTTGCGTTAGGTGTCATTTAGGTTATGCAAAATTTTCCGCCGAATACACTGGTATGATCGGTTGCTTCATGCGTTGACTAGTTCCCCCGCAAACGTAGATTTTGTACAACTATGTAGGAGAAAATAAGGCAGAATAACGACTTTTCTAAATTTCATCCTCACTCCTAAACAAAACGTTTTCTTGGCTTCCGCCCATTGGGAAAAATTATTTTCTTGCCGAGCTCTATCAAACCTCGAAAGAAGTACAACTTTTTACGTAACACCCTGTATATACATAAATATATATATATATATATATATATATATATATATATATATATATATATATATATATATCTAATGTTGATTTGGAGGACTATCTAAATGAAAAGTAGTAACATAAATATATATATATAATATCTAATAGCATAGGGCTTCTAAAAACAAACGATTAAAGAAGAAACCAGAATGGAAATAAGAAAGGAATGGTTACATATAGTTTTGACGGTCACGGATACAACAATCATAGTACAAGTTGCAATGGCACAAGATTATGAAAAACCTTAATAAAAACTTTCGTCGCTAATATCTCATTCATTTTGTTTAGCGAAAACTGTTTGACATTTTCTTCTAGAGACTTTACTTGTTTTTTGGTAATGTCTTCAGGTCCAGCAGCATTTCTCGACTTTTTTCGAACCGTTTCTAGCAGGTCATAAACAGTGAGTCCATATTAACATTATTTTTCAGGCAATTTGTTCTTAGTGGAGTTGACGGTGTTCCAGGTTCGGTAGCCAGCCAATTTCATGCTCGGGCGGGTGTTTTGTGGTGGACTCGTATACGTTTATTTGCTTCTTGATATGACTTTACCAGCGTCTCTAAGTCGGTACTGGCCACAAAGTTCAAAGATATTATCTTCCTGTATTTTCCCATTCGGTTAATCGTGTAGTTTGTCACTTGTTCTTGTTGGTCTTCAGATATAGTAGATAGTGCATTTACAGTAGTCCGAGGTGAGTGCTACAGCTTTAATATCCAATCAGCTGATAGGGGTTAGGTTTTCACCAAGAGCTGCATTATCCAAGTGAGATTCGACGAAACCGCTGGAGTCACTGCGCATAAAGTTTGGGTTTCCATAACTCAATTCAGTTAATGATATTTTTTGCAGCTCCAAGCTACATTAATGAATACCATTTTTAGTTAGAATCGAGGCTAGATAGGATAATGAATTAAATGAGATCGTAACGCACCCAAATGGTGTATTGCATGGTCGCCAACCTTAAAATTACGGTGTATAGCTCATCGCAAATATCAACTTGTTGTTTAGTCTCCCTTTCAAAACAAATATCTATCTTCGATGCGTTCGCGTGTTATCTAGCTGTGGTGTGCCGTTACCGCCTCCATAACATTATCTTGAGCTCGTCTTGCTTTAACCACTCCCTGCGGTTGGAGAGCTCCTGATACTTTCTTCTCGAAAAACTGTGAGTGTACTTTACGAATTCTTCCCCAAAGTGGCAGTGTCGGTGTATTACATACAGCCACTTGTGTCGTCTGGCATTAAATTTTTCAAACTCTGTCATAATTCTCACCCATATCTCCAATCTGTTTCGAATATTACCACAAACCTTTGCACCAGGAATATGGGTTCTTACCGCCACGTATATTGGTATAAATTGTTTGCGTTTAAATCCATCATCTTATTCGGCGCTGCTCTTGTCAATGGCCGCCAGCTAGACGTTATATTGACTATCTTTCTCGCATTGATGTGATTCGCAGCTAATTTGACTGTCAGAAACAGCTGCAAGTACTGAAATATTAGACTTCTCCTGCTGCGCGGTTGAATTGCCGTATTGCTTCTCAAAGTTTGAAGGTGTTGTGCTTTGTGAACTGACAGTTTGCGATGTTTTAACTGGATCATGCGATCTCCCGAAAGAGACGTCGACTTAGCCATTTCTGTTGGTTTTGGCCCTGAATCCAGCGAATGGAATTGGTCCGAATCGTCAGGTCCCGAATTTTAACACCGTTTTGTCGCCAGTTTTGCATTTTTTTTTAGAAATGTGGGCTCCACCGTGACGAAAATAGACAACACTTTAATCTTAGACTGTGCGAGAAGCAGTGTTTGCTACAAGCTCAAGTGAGTCACACATTACTAGATATTTATTCTAATAATATCTGAGAGCAACTTCAAAGTATGACCGATAGCACAAACACAAATTGCTTTGAATATCGTTGCTTTGCACTTCGCACGGTCTGTTGGTCTGGTCTTACCTGTCTCTTTAATTTATCAGATAGTTTATGAAATAATGTGTGATGCAGAAAGGGGGTTTCCATAGAATCTGCTTCAAATATTTTGAATGAAAATAATACGTCATTATTACAAAAAACATATCCTCTCCTGTTGTTCAGCACAGGTTATCTAGGGACAACTCGATACTCCACAATAGACGTTTTGATAACAGATTCATCTGATTTCAATTACTGGACTATATATCGAGCCATTTTTATGTTTCTATCTCATTATCGTAATTATCTTTGTCATCGTCTGGTCTGCGGTGCTTGGCGCCAATGTTAGCTTCCATCTCGTTCACTGCATTAGATATTTTGTACGACCCGCATCTCCCTGTATTATAGCTGTGGGCTCCACCGTAACAAAAATAGACAACACTATGATCTTACACCCCGCGAGAAGCATTGAGTCTATCGCTCCAGTTCAAGTGAGTCAAATAATACTAGATATTTATTCCAATAATGTCTGAGAGCAGCTCCAAAGTATTACCGGTAGCAGGCAACACAAATGGCTTTGCATACTCCTCCGCACTTCGCACGCTTGTATACACGCCAGGTTTTGGTCGTACCCGTCTCTTTAATTTAGCAGATAGTTTATGAAATATTTTTTTTATGAAGCAGAAAGGGTTTGCATAATTTTGTTTAAAATATTTCGATTAAAAAGAATACGTCATAATTACATAACATGTCTTCTCCTACTGTTCGGCACAGATTATCTCAGGGACAAGTCAACACTCCACAACAGATGTTTCGTTAGCACGCTCATCTGAATTCAATTTCTGGACTGAATATTGAGTTATTTCTATGCTTCGATCTCATTATCGTAATTATCTTTGTCATCGTCTGGTCTGCAGTGCTTGGTGCCAATGTTAGCTTCTATCTCGTTCACGTTATTAGGTGTTTTATACGATCCGCATCTCCCTGTATGTGGTAGCTGTTATAAGATGTATGCTTGATTAATACCATTAGGCTTCGTCGGTTTTACGTCCGTGTCGGTCCCAACAACAATTTGGCTGGCACACTATTTGAGCGCGTCTGTAGAGTGCGATAGCTCAAATCTGCGGACAAAAACGTCTCTCGACGCTCTTAGACGCTCACTGCTCAATGCAAGTACAGCTTTCAGCTGGGCTTGGAAAACTTTTAGTTATGTTCCTGAACATACGTGCATAACACGTCCCGCTCTTCAAACCGTGCGTCAGGAATTGACACGATCCGTCTATTTCTTCCGGATGCCCGTGCAACGTTCACATTGTTGGCTAGTGTTGAAATAGAAGCTACGCGAAATAGGCACGTTGCGACTTGATGACAAAACGCTGAGGTTTGGCGGTGCTGTTGTTGTCTTTGTTTGCCGTGACTTAGCTGTTGGATGGCTTAGTGATCGGCTGATTTTGGACTCGTACCACTCTTGGAAAGTATCTTTCCTGTGAGTCCTTTAATTCGTTTTCTGAGGAATTTGTGGACATTGCGGTGCAATCACAGGGTGTCATGTGTACTAGAGCTCTAGTTCGTATAACATCTAGTGGCACCTCTCTCTCGAAGCACGATTTGTAGTATAAAGTATTTTGGTCCGGTGTTTAAAAAGTACAGTGACTGTGTGCGGGCTTGTTTCATCCTTCGCACACTGGCGCTCCTTGACTTGAAGCATTTGTCCTGCACAAGTTACGCATGATGGCCCCGGCTTATTCTCGACACCGCCACAAGGGTGTTAGCACAAGCGCAGACGTTCCTAACACTTAATGTTTCGTAAAGCAGCACTGGTGGCCACAAAGACAAACTCACCCCGTTGAGGAGGTTATCTTGGAAATCGGTCGGCCGTGAATGTCTTGGCAGGCCGTAAAGTCCGCTGCCGTCAAACACTAACACACGGTCTTCACTAACAGTTCTATTTTGGAATAACATGTAGCTTGCTAATAGAGCACACGCGTGCATTTAAAATGTATTATGGCCCCACTGGGTCATCGTGAGTTCGTCCAACGACTGGACCTTATTGAGAACAGTCGTCACAATCACAATTTGAAACATAAGGATGGTCCTAATAGCGTTTTTAGATGGGAGGTTTCGAGAATGCATTATGTACATGCGTTCTTTGCACACCTCGCATGCACAGGTGTGGGACTCACAAAACAACGAAACACGGACTCCACCCTACCCTCTAAGGCTCAGTCGACATCGCCACCTTTAACGAGTGCTTTTTTCATTGTTACATTGAGATGGCCGAATGACTCACTAACGAATGACTCAACGAGACTGGCTCTGACACTCCGGTCTAAGTCCCAAATTAGCTACCTTCGTTTAGGAAGCCACAATGGACTATAACAATACGGAAACTCCCCGTTGGCAGACTTTAAGTCGTTGATATCTTGCTTCCTGTTCCAGCACATGTGGCCAAACTTGTCACACTTGTTGTTGTTCTGTGCACGAAGTAAGATTCGTATTCAAGATATCCGCCACAAGTAACCATATGCGTGTCTATCTTGCTTCCATGGCAGAGTGGTTGTTCTTTAGTAGGCATGTTTTTTTGCATGAGAGCCCTTCAGCCACTCTCGTAACCTCGCGAGCAGCATTGAGTCATTTATCATCATCGTTCAGCATACGAATCTGCTGAAGCGAAACACTTGGCTCTTTCCGGTGTTGGTGGTTGGTTTATCTTCTCAGCATCGCGTTGTCGTTTCGGTCCGATAGAACTACATGTAAACTCTTGATTTGCTTAGCATTACGCTAGATAATTAAATCATCTGTGTAGAAGACATGGTAGCGCGTTAGGTTTCCTTGTCATAGTAATCACTGTTTTTGACCTATTATAACGACCTTATAGCTTAGGAAGTCCTGTTTAAATTTGTATAGTGCTATATTCTTGACTTAAAGCATAGTCTCAATGGAGAGTGAGTGACTTTGAGGTGTGTGTGTGTAAAGTAAAAAAGTAGTCAATAGTGTTTGCAATATTAGGCGTAAACTGTGTCCGTTCCCAATTTGTCCAATCGTTGCTGACATGACGTGCAACGGACTCTACTACCGTGCAAGTCAAATAGCCTGGCGGAAATCTTCCCCCGGCAGAGGCATTCGCTGAATTCTTTGTGAAAATATGGGCAAACATATCTATGTTTGCTATTTACAACTACAACGATTCCAGCATATATGTATATGCTAAGTGCAAGTATAGTGCACTACACGCATAGATTGCATCAGTCCTATTTTGAGAGCCGTTTGCTTTACTTTCCACTCGGTTACGTCGAAGGCTGCTAGAGTAATATGTTTGGCTGCATTTGTGCAGAATGTGCATAAAGCACACTGCAATGTATCCAACAATTTAGATTACATCTGGATCAGGCCGGCTGTAGACGCACACCATTAAGTAGGCAGGCTATTTCATTAACTAATTGTTTTGCTGTAAAATACATAAGTTGCGTGTGATTCAAAATTTGGACTCGGGCTACACGTCGTTCTCGTCGGCGTTTATCCATCTGCGTTTACCGCTGCGCCGGGGTACATTTTGCGATGCGGCAATATTATCCGTGTGGTGTCTCATATGAACGTTTCAGTTAGCAGACTTACTCATATCTCCCAGCAGAGTGAGTTTAGTGACTCCACATTCCAAAGCAGACATTTAGAATAGGCTAAATTTTCATTTATGCCATGTGTACTTCTAAAACGATTGTGACGTGCAATATGTGCGCATTTTGGCGAGTATGATCATCATTTTGGCATACTGTGCTTGACCCCAGTGCCTCAACATATGGTCTAAAATGTATTCTTTCCAGCTACACTGAAGTGTCAAGTAAAATGGTTTGCCAAGATCACCAGCTAGTACTGGAACATGATAGCTGTTGTAGTAGTCCAATATTTGATCATGTATATATTTATGTGTGTGCGTGCGTCCATACATGTAAAGTCGATAAAAGCATTCTCCCAATGGGCTCGTGACCATATAATTAAAGTTCAATTTATCAAAATTATCTAGACAATTGATTACTATTAAAATAGAGTTCGAGGATATGACAAAAGTAGGTGTTAAGGCGAGATGCAACTCGTGTATACACCTTTCAATGGAAAATGCAGACCTTCCTCGAGGTCGACCGTCAGCATAGCTTTTCAAAAGGTAAAAAAACACTGCTGTGCAAAGCACGTAAAGCAAGGTTTTGTTGCATTTTGAGAAAAAAAATGTGTCATATAATTGACGCAGTATGCTTTAGTGCCAATTTTTACCTTGCTCAACCCGCTGCACTAGCGGCTAGAACATGCAGCGCAATGAATAGTTAAAATTCATCAAATGAAATTTCGCGCAATCTAGACTAAACGGTCACGAGAGAGTCACGTTGCGTTTGTTCCGTATCGAGGGCAGGATTTGTATTTAGTGTGATAACACATTGTTATAATTTGCTTGGTGTTTGCTATCCAAACATCTATCCTCTACTGCAACGCAAACATATCTGCAGCCAGAAGTCTGCAGAATTCCAACAATTCATGTTGAGCGACAATCCAGGGATCGGGCGAACACAATGCGTTTCGACGACGGAGCTGCATCTCTTTCTCTCAGTCCGAGGGAGTAACAGACAGAATTGTACTTTTTAAATTTGTACTTTTTGTATACACCGAATTTCATTTCGCTGTCGGCGTGCAAACAAGTCGGTTGTCCTGCACGATCCCGCTGTTCCTGCTGTTTGCCGTCTCTGACACGGTCCCGTATTGTTTTCGGGGCATTTCAACACGGGCAAAACAGCCTGCTCTGGCTGTGTGTGACTTTATTCGAGTGACACCGCCGCTCGCCATCAAGTCGCTAGCTTCTACATACACCCATCGCTGTGGGACGGAAAATATTTGTATTGCATTCAGTATCATTGTCGTATTGTCGTCGCTCGCTCGTTGCCGTTCGCGCTTCTGGTTCGCTTGCCCGACCGTCCAGTTTGAAGAATTCCATCCGTTCGTTAGAGCTACAGCTTTTTTTGCATACGTGCATCTTGTTGTTCTTGATGTTGTTGTTGTTGTTGTTATTGTTGTTGTTGTTGTTGTTGTTGTGGTTGTGGTTGTTGTTATTGTTGTTGGTTAGCTCTTGGCATAATTTTTGTCGTCGTCGTCGTCGTTTTTTTCTTCTTCTCCCAGTGGTACTTGACTACTACTGCTGTCTAGTTCAGCGGGTGGCCGCCGCATATGCGGGCTCCCGCAGTGGACGCAGGCGATTTCGGGCAAATTGCTGACTACCAGCGTCATTTATTGCTCGACCACTGTGCGGCATTCGTTGTGCGACTGAAGTAGCCGGACACCGTATATATGTATGTATGTATATATATATATATATATATATATGAATCAACCTCAGTTAGGAATAAATACATGTTATACGTTCAATGAGGAATGGGCAAAGCAAATGTGCCCGGCCAGAAGATGTGTACGATAACTATCACGTGTCCATTTTGTCGTGACCGGGTACAAAACTCCTCAGAAGGGTGAACCAAGCAGAAGCGGAGCACTTCCACGTTGTAGTCACGATCAAGGCGTTGCTTGATGAGGAAAGATCCACTATTGATATATATATATTTATGTATATATATATATATATATATATATATATATGTATATATATATATATATATATATATATATATATATATATATATATATATATATATATATATATTAAAATAATCCCAAAACAGTTGGTGGAATGCATGTATAAGTATATAGGGATTTAGGTAACTCGACAACAACTTTCGTTTATTTAAAGATGTCGAACGTGCTCGGCTTATCGGGTGATTATACCACTTACTATACACAATAATCTCACGTTAATCAGCAATGTAGCACACGTCGTTAGTTTTCGCACTGATCTTGTTCTTTTTCTTCTCACAGCTTTGCTATTATTTGAACACTCGAATAATTGCTGCAGAAGTAGCAACAGCATTTCAGCTATTATTATTATTACTATTACTTTTCTATGATGATGATTATTGCGGCAACGCGAGAATGACTCTTGACACGCTCCCGAGAAGGACAAGCCCGGAAAAACTGATGTAAATATAAAAATATGGTTATACGGTTTAGTGGGTTTGTGAGTCCCGCACTAGTCAAGCTAGCATTCAGCATTTCTGAAACCTCCCAGAAAAAGGGCGCCTAACTTTGAAAATATAACTAAAATAAAGGCGTGATTTTAAAACGCAGTAGAAATATTTTAAAAAATGTGTTGTGCTTACACTTGAATAAACACACAGAGAGAATTTTATATTTAAAAAAAAGTTGCGCCTAAGGAAAAATTACTACGTGCTCACCGAAACTACGAGGGAGAATGGCGGCGAGGCGATGATGACTCCGTCCTCCTTCTATCCCAGGAACGGGCGGATGAGTTGCAAACCAACTACAATGGCTACCGACGAACACTAAAAGTTGCCATCACACAAGCAAAAGAGGCAGCGTGGCGGTAGCTCGTGGCGGCGGTCGAGGCTGACCCCTGGGGTTTACCTAACCGGGTGGCCACGGGTAAGCTTTGACTTTTGCGCCCTGAAAGGCACCCGGCTCTGATGGCGTGCCGCCCGGGATCATTCGCTCTCTGGCATGGCAGCATCCTGGGAAATAGGCGGGCATGGCCGCTCAACATCAGAAAACGGAATGTGCCCCGCGCAATGACAGCGGGCGCACCTCGGGCTCATTTCAAAGCTGGGCTCTGCGTCCTATAAACCACTTCTTATACTGGACACAGTAGGAAACCCGTTCCAAAGTGTAATAACAGGGCGCCTAAATGCTGAGGACTTTTAGGCTCTGTCGGGTGACCAATTGAATTCCGACAGAGCCAGTCAAAAGTTGACGTTACACCGCATCCTGCGGAGGGCGGGCTAGGAGACTAATCAGTTCTCAAGACCCGATGATTCGTTCTTTTCATCCTCCTCGATGCGAGTAACGCTTTGAGGCGGCAAACTGGGGGATAATTATGACAACGCTGGAGCGTAAAGGCATCTCACCTTGCCTCCGTCGGATAATTTGTTTTTAGTTAGATGGCAGGACGCTAATAACAGGACGAAGCCAGCAAAGTGTAACAGCTATCGTGCCGCAGGCCTTCGTTCGTGGCCCAGTTTTATGGAACCTGGCCTACGACAGTATTCTGCGGCTAGAGCGGAAAGCGTTGAGACCATAGTGTACGCCGAGGACCTCGCCCTCCTCGTCACGGCTCAGCGCGAGACAACATTGGGAGAAATTGCCAACGCGGCGCTAGCCGACATACAGGCATGGATGACCGCCCATCAACTACAGCTTACCCCACAGAAGACGGAGGCAGTTTACATAACGGACTGGAATGTTGCACGTGGAGCCAACCTGATGCTCGCGGGTCACTCTACGCGGGGTACGATGAGATTCAGGAGAGCTGGCGGAGCACGAGGCTTTCTCTCACGGCCTCGTAGTGCCACAGATTTCCGAACTCTGAGGGTTGGGAGGGAGGATTGAGCTTTAGTGGGTGAAAGTACCACACTAGGTGCTGTTGGTTGCCAGTACGATTAGTGCATGAGCGTTTCCAATGCCTCCTTTATAAAAAAGAAAAAAAGAAAAAAAGGCCTGAGCCGTGCGAACTTCTTAGCTGTCTTGCTTGTCTTCTCTGTCGCCCGCCGCACGTGCTCACGTTTAGGGTGACCCCGAGGTACCCCTACATTGAATACAATCTCCTAGTCATTAAGTATGGTGCCCTGTGACTCCCCTGCAGTCATGTTACTGCCATGTCGTCGGACGGTACTGTCCGGACCTGTAAGTTATTTGATTTGATTTGGATTAAATTGAAAGGAACGTTCTTTCTGTAGAAAGTATCTGGGATGACTCTCCACGGTTTGCTGCTCAAAGCGTTTCGGGCGTCAAGTAAGGTGGCGAGGTAGAATTCTTGTCTTCGAGACGGGGACTCGTGGAAGAGTTTGCCTTGCGTCTGGAATTGCTTCATGGCTCCGATTATGAAGTGACCTTTGCGAAACCCATGCTGGGAATCTGACAACAGGTCGTGTCCTCCACTATGGATTCGAAAGGTTTGGCGTGGGAGCCAAGTAGGCAGATAGGGCGGTAGAAGTCTGGGCTATAGGTATGAGGACCAGGCCTGTGGCCCTCTATGCGCCAAGAAACGAGCCCGACCATAGCACCCCTGTCGCCGCAGTCGCTACTGCTTCTAAGAATAGCCTCATCAGCGTTGAAACCGCGAATAACGGGACACCGTCTAGGCCCGGCGCCTTTCCCTGTTTGAGGCGTGCCGCGGCATCCTGCTTAATCGCTTTAATCGCTTCCCAAGCTTCTTTTGGCGTCATCTTGACCCTGCAGTCGAAGGGGGAATCCCCTAATTTATATGGGCGGCCCCAGGGGTCGTCCCTCAGTTTTTCAAGAAAGGCCCTCCAAAAGCGTCCTTGCTACCGGAAATTACCTTGCGCAGAAGAACTCACAGCCTTATGTACTCAGCTTTATAGCATAGGACGGCCTCTCCCTTAGGCGTAGATCGCGGAGTGCGGGGTGAGATACCGCCGCGCTCTTAGACAAGTCTGCCTTAGCCGACCAAGTCCATCAGTATTTTGGCGTGCCGCGACGTCCTGGGGTGTGCGACACTGCTCAGGGAGACTTTGCACGCTTTCTTTAGGAACATCTGGCCGCTGTACAGCGACGCCTCTGGTCCTACAAGGGCCCTGAGAGACCTCCAAAGCTGTTCGGCTCCCTGGCGTCTGAAGGGCGGGTGCATCGTTGGGGGATTTGCCGTCACGGCGGTAGTCACGTGAAATTTGATGGCGAAGTGATCGCTGAGAGATAGTCAATTCGATGCATGAAGTGCACTCGGGCCTATGGGACGAAGTTGAACATTAAGACTGCAGTAGCCGGGGTTAAAACGCCCAATAATCGCTACGTCAATCCGGTTAAACTATTGTCGCAGCCGTGTCAAGAGATACGGACCTGGCTGCGACGTTTTAATACGATGCCCTTTGCCCTGTCGATGTCCACAATGTTGGGGTTGCTGACCCCAACATTGTGGACATTGGCTCCTGACCTGCTGCTGACCTTTTGAAGCATATTGTGGGCGCCTCTACTGCGATGGCAGTTCTGCCGGGGCACTTTACGAACTGGCGTCATGTGCAGCGTTTGGCGTTTGCTTGTTAGATGCCTTTGATTCCCGGAGTCCAAAGGGCGTGACGTTTGTGCCCTCTTTGGGTAACAGAGAGTTAACCCCACGGCGTCCACAGCGTCAATGGGGTGGCCCTCGCAAGTGGCCGGAAAGGGGGCTGAGTTTAAGGCTGGCTTGGAGGCGGGTTGCGCAGGCGTAAACCGCGTATTGGGCTAGGTGCCGTGGCCGCAGAGCACTTTAAGTTGCTTCTGGGAATTCGGGTAATTCAGGGCGACGTTAGCTGCCTGCCCCTCTTCGCCAAAGATGTAGCAGATTGCAATTGTCTTACATTCCCTGGATAGGTGTCCCAGTGCTCCACGCCTGTGGTAGCGCTTAAGTGTAACTGCCGCGTCGGTGCATGCATATGCAGGGTGCCCCACTCGTTGGCATCGCTGACACGTTGGCACAGTGATCCACTTCGAGAA
Organism: Dermanyssus gallinae; assembly: GCA_003439945.1. NCBI lineage: Eukaryota > Metazoa > Arthropoda > Arachnida > Mesostigmata > Dermanyssidae > Dermanyssus > Dermanyssus gallinae. The sequence goes on from QVRM01003418.1 coordinate 245,138, forward strand.
TGGGCACGAGAACCACCTCAGGTGGACGCGTTTAAGATTTAGAACCCCGGCGGCGTCAGAAGAGGTCACTCGGACCAGGGTCGTCCACCAGCCAGTGTAGGCTGATGCTACACTCGTCATTACAAATTAGCTTGGAAGCTCACGTACAGGTTGTAAATCCACAGCACAGATATGTCAACGGAGACGTGTGTTCGATTGAAGACAGTGGCCAAGAAAACTAACCTTACGTTAACGTCCTGTTATTCATCTTGCAGCAAATACCCTTCGACTTAGTGGCTAATTACTTGTAGAGTGTGCAACGCCTCCATGCGAATACATGCTGCAGCAAAAGGATATACTGTTGGCACAGGCAGATAAAAATAGCCTAGAGATTACAACATGCGGCGATTTGTTTAAGGGGAATTGCATTTTCATGCAACCTCTGTTATTTAATGGCCATAACGGACGCTAGGCTGAAAGCATAAACCGCAGTTCCCGCGCCAACCGTGAGCCGGCAACAATGCGGAATAACGCGGGTCAAGTCTTTCCTAGTGATAAGCACGGGGAGCTATAAGGGTCCGCAACTATTTTCCGCTTGGCTAATCTTCATTGGACACTATATTGAACAAATCCGACTAGCTTTGATTCGGGCTCCGATCATTTTTAGTTCCCTTATATCGCTTTAGCACACGCGCACACATTCAGGCAGAACGGTGATGTTCTGGGCCTGTTTACAAAGGATTGCTGTACTTGCACAGCCCCCGTCCAGCTACACCGTAGCTCACATGTCGGTCATCCATCACGATCACATTGGCCGTCCATAGTCAGTTTGCTCAGACAATAGCGAGTCCCGCGCGTTATCACAGGACTTCCAACTTCTGCAAAAGGCGGCAGCCAAGGCTGGCCTACTGACACTCCAAAGGCTAATACGACGATAATGCACTGGTTCACCCACAGAGTATACGGCAGAGTGTGGCGTCAAGGGAGTGTCTTTTGAGGATGTAGATGACCACAAGTCAGTTGCGACGTACTATTATATTGACATTATTAGCTTTTATCTAATATAATCTGTTATTATAGCCATGCACGTCTAAACTAGATCTATATGAGCTTTTATTATTGACTACATTTGCCGAATATAGTAATATACTTGCCGTCTATTTTGACGACGTTTTAGAGATCGATCGTATTATTGCAAACTATTGGCATTATAAATGTTCAGTCAACTCAGATTCTCAGTCATTGTCAATCATATTCAGTATATCTATTTACATATGCATACATAGACGTGAACAACTCGGCAAAAAAATATATTTTTTTCCAATGGAACAAGATGCGCTTCTAGAAAATGAGTAATTCAGCGTGAAAGCCAAAGTATAAGAATTGCGCAAAGTTTTTTTCTGATGATGAGTTGTCGACTGAGACTCTTCAATCAAGATTTAGTGAAGATTGTCAGCATAAAAAGCTCGATACAACCGTTTAGCTCTCGCTTTAAAAGAAGACATTTGCATTGCTCGCTCTATTGGAAACATGATTTTTTCGCACAAGTTGTACTAGACGTCAAAACTGTTGGACAAAATTCCGATATAATATATATATATATACTACATATATATATATATTTAGATATTATATGATATATATATATATATATATATATTTATAAAAATATATAATATATAACATATATATTATATTATTATATATATATATATATATTTATAAAATATATATATATATACTATATATATATTATTACTCTTCACTCGGCTTCGTGATTTCGGCTAGTCGCCTCCGTTTTCATGCGGACGTCTCATATCAAATGCACTTAGCAAAGTGTCCAGTGAAATATCATTCAATGACATTATTCATGAACACGCCGAGAGCTGAAAAATGGATTCCAAGCTAGGAAACGCCGCTTAAGTCGCTGCCTTGGTTAAGTTGGTCGTTATAGTCAGCGGTATATCATCAACTGAATATAAACGAATTGTATGTTTGTAGAGTCCCCCAACGCTTTCAACTCACAGACACCTTTCATCGAGTTCGGGCAGGACTTAAGCTACATCTATTCAGTACGGCCGGTGCATTTAAATGAAAATTTTGCGCGGGTTAGGATAAGCCTTGAGCTACATCTTATTAGGACGATCGCTTAATTTTAATGAACATTTTGCTCAGCCAACGGCGCCGTAGTACTCTCTGGGTATTTGTTAGAGCGCGTACTGTGAAGCAAAGGCTACATAACATGGATGCTACGCAGTGAGTTAATTTTTCATTTAAAATAAACAATTTAACCATATACTTATTTTAGAACGACAGTTGTTTTTATTTTGATATAGCTGTTTTCCGACATACTTGAATTAGGAGTTGCATTAAACACTTTCTAATGCAAATTGTAACGCCGCATTCCAGTCGTGTTTATAGCTGATTGACAAATGTCTCTCGAATAGTGGGGTAATGTTTAAGACGGCGTTCATAGTGTGAGCTCATCATTGATTACTTGTCCATTAACTTTATTTAAATCAAAGTTCCTAACACGTTAGAAGACAAATCTTTTAGCTAGCCTATTACGGATTTATTTGTCTTGCCTTATGCAGCGACCAGCATCTGCAGCAAACAACTATGGCGGCATAAATGGAAAGAAACTATAGGTGCCCGCGGCACCTGATATCGCAGGCTTGTCAGGCCCAGTGGTGGCGTGGTGGGTGCATTCGCGTGCGCCCTGCGACCGGAAGTGACACATAAGTGCAAGCAAGTGTTCGATCCCCGCACATTTGGGTTTTTAGGGTACATCTTTTAAAGCACTACGAAAGCGGTACCGTGGACGTTAAATGTTAACTGAGGGTCAGTCCCAAAAAAGTTAATATACCGCCGGCTCGAACTAGACCACACAGAGGGCAGGATAATTCAGTATCGGCACTTCTCTCGAGTTGCTGCCAATGGTCAAGGTAATCTATGCCTATATTTAGCAACGTTATATAAGCATACTCTATAGTATATGATGTCTGGTTTATCTACATAGGGTACTAATCAACTGGCTTGCCAGTGAGCCATAGTGACGATCAAAACTTAGACGAGGCCGGTATTGTTCAGTACAATGAACTCAAGAGACGTCTGTATGAAGAGCTAAAGACAGTTTGCAGAGGCGCTTCGGATAACTATTTAAGCCTACATGACTGGAGCGCATTCTTATACGACAAAGCGTATCGCAGCCTACTTGCGTACTCCACAAAGGCTCGCCTTCGAGCAGTCGCTGCTAAGGGATCCGGAGCCTGGTTGCATGCGCTTCCCAGCGCACCACTGGGCACCCTCTTAGACAACGACACAACCCGTATCGGGGCAGGTCTTCGTCTCGACTGTGACCTCGTCTTCCTCCACCAATGTAAATGTGGCCAACCCGTTGACAAATTAGCACATCATAAGTGCCGGACGGCAGGCCAGGCATGCCGGTATTAACGACACCTTTAGCAAAGCGCTTCGATCGGATGACTCTCACTCCTTTCAGTAGGGGCGGGATGCTTGTTTGGGAGACCACGGTCACCGACTCATTGGCACCTTTAATGGTCGGTGGCGGGGCGGTCTCGGCAGGCCATGCTATTAATCTAGCCAAGATGAGGAAGTTCGCGAAATACGCCTCAATAGGTTACCCGCACGAGTTTCAACCGCTAGCATTCGAGACCTTGGGAGGCTCAGGCAATGTCACCCGCAAACTCCTCCACAGGGTCGGTGAGCAATTGAACCTCGCAACAGGGGACAGGCGATCTGCGGGCTTTTTGAGACAACGCCTTGATCTCGACGTCCGACGCGGGAACGCGACGTCCGTCCGGGGCACACTGCTGAAATGGTCTCAGCCTATCCAATACGAGATTGAGTAACATTGACAGTGCACACGTTCTCGGGAGACAATTGTCGCTCCACTTACATCCTTAATCAAACAGTGTATATATATATATATATATATATATATATATACATGTATATATATATATATATATGTGTATATATATAGAAAATATTGTGATTATGTATTAATCATTTACAATACGTTTGCACTCTCGGTAGTGCTCGCCTTAATAAAAATAGTGGTAAAAAGGTGTCACGTGAGGTTAAGAATCAGCTGTCCGTGTCCTTGCTTGATGGAAGCCCCCGCTCTTATGGACCCCGTGCGAGCGGTATATACTCAAGGTTCCTTGCAACGTTAAAACGGTAAGATCCATAAGATTACTTTTCGTGACGCCGAGCCCTAAGAGCGTCCTTGCAGATTCGGAGTCCCATACACCACTCATAGAGATAGTGATGGATCCGAATCTGCGAGGTTTTTGCGGATCGGGGAGCGCCGCCCTTAGGAACTCGACGTCATATTTGGTGATCTTGTCCTGCCGCGCTTTTGCCAGGTACCGGTTCGGGCCGCAAACCTTGGCATCTAAAACCCAGACCTCGGTAGGTGTTGTTATTACGAGGTCGGGCTTTAGACCCGGTGCGCCCGGTCGACGGAATACTTGCTTACGAGCCACCTCGTGACCCCTCTCGCGGAGAAGACGCGCCACGCGATCACAGACGTCGTTATATCTCTTTATAGTTTGTTTGTGTGTTGTGACACATCTGAGTGACATGAGCCAACGTCTCAGGCGCATGACACCTGTGCCCACAACGTTTGTTGTAGCCCGGGCGTCCCCTGGCCAATCTGGCACGCGTTGGTACTGCGTTGATCCTGAGCTTTAGTAGGTTTAAATACTCCTTACCAGATAGGTAGGGCATACCCTTAATCCAGTAATGTACAAAGGGCGTTTCGTGTGCTTTTTAAAAAAGTGCCCCATCGAACCTGTTGTGTAGTTGTTGAGACCAGTAAGCGGTCTCTTGTGTAGCGGTCTCAATGGAGGTTTCCAAGCGCTCGCAAAGAAGTCTTGTTTTCGCAAGGTCTTTTTTCAAGTGCTCGGTGGTGAGCATCCATTGGATCCCAAGGTGCCTAAAGCTTTTATTAGTATTAATTTTAAGGCCTCGGGATTTCAAAAGGGGGTCCGCAATATTAAGGAGCCGTTGGAGAGTAGATTTTGTGGAGGCTAGGAGGATGAGATCATCCGCAAAGGCTAAGCCCATAAGGCGGAAGTCATCAGTAAGTTGGTACCCGATATTAGTTTTGTCTAATTTTGAAAAAATGTCGTCGAGAACTAGATTAAATAAAAGAGGGGACAGAGGATCTCCCTGCCTAACAGCCCTAGTTAGCCGAAATGTGCGACATTCTTGTCCAAATTCTATGAGTGTTTTAGATTTGAGATACAAGCGTTCGATATAATTAATAAATACCTCCGGGTATCCGCGAATCCAGAGTGACCACAGGACGGAGTCATGACTCACCATGTCGAACGCCTTACGGAGGTCGATTGAGGGGAGTCTGAGTTCACGTCCTGCAGACTTGGCATCGTTAAGGATACCATCCAGAACAGCAAGATTCTCGAAGGTACCATTATAGAGGAAAAACGCTCGCTGGATTGGGAGAAGCTTAATAGAGTTCTGGAGGCGTCTAGAGATAATTTTGTTAAGCGTTCGTTGTAAGTATGAACTAATAGATAGGGGTCGCAGATCGCATGAGGATGTGGCATTGTTAATTTTAGAGATGAACGTTAAGCGAGCAGTTTCATGGGCTGAGGCAATATCGCTAATTAATCGTATGTTAAGAATACAACAGACTACTTCTAACGGGAGTTTACGGAGGGACTATATATATATATATATATATATATATATATATATATATTTGCGAAAACTATTTTTTGTTTCTCGTTTTAACATGCTTAGTGTTGCTTAAATTTGCGCGTGTCTGTTGCGCCGCTTTCAGCTAGCCGGTAACGCCTGTATCGCGCGATGGAGAAGCATATCGTCGGTGGAAATTTCTGCGCAGTTTTCTTCTCGTTTAAACTCAATACAGCGAGACGTTAGTGTAGCGTGTTGAGACATTTTCCACAAATAGGATATTGTTCGCAGAATGCAGACAGACACCTGTCACGTTGCTTCGGTATCGGGTGGCCTACGTGATTGACCCTAGATTCGCTTCGAAGCGCAGCGCAGCAGAATGTACAAAAAGCCTACAGCGGCAGTTTCTACATTTGTACAGCGTGTAACAGAACGATTTCGAAAGCAATATAAGGAATTGTAGAGCTCGTTAAAGCAAATACATTTTTTTCCATTGAAACATGGACTCTAAGAAGTCTTGTTTCGAAGTGAGAGTAATATTACTATAATTTGTGACACCGGTGTTGTTGGCCGATATAGGAGCATAAAATGTGTCATTGAGAGACAACCAGAATATTGAGATATAGTTGTTTAGAAAAGAGTTCGCAAACAATGGGTTATTCTGTTAGCTTTCACATAAAAAAAACTCAAAATCATATTTTTTTTACCATTACTCACGCTCGATCACTCCATGACGATAATTTACCGGTACCAAATATATGGCATTGCGAGCTGTTACTGCAGCATAATTAAGATTTTTCGGCGGGCATGTCGAAATCGAGTACATGCATAAATTACCTGAAGTGATATATCTGAAAGAGTAGAAAATATTGTGATGATTTATTAATAATTTACAATACGTTTGCACACTCGGCAGTGCTCGCCTAAATATATATATATATATATATATATATATATATGACACGATAAGACAACTTCTGCTGTGTGAGTGCTAAAACATAGCAGGCAGTTTTGTGTACTTCACCTACATAACCAGGGTGCTGATTGTCTGTCTGCTATCATCTGAGGCAATCATAGCTCATTATCGGTGCCTCTACCGCCGTAATCATGGTCATGTTCTTCGCCACGACCATCCTCATCAACGTGACATAGATCTAGCGTATAAAATTATAATCTAAATTTTTATTCTTTCAGGACTCGAGCAGGCTAAACACGAACGATTGTGCATGTTCACGTATCAAATATGCCCACCCGAATTTAAAAGCTCGCGGCTCGAGTGTCCTGCTCATAAGTTTGAGTATGACGCATCTGAAAGCTACACAGTGAGCATAAGAGACATGCCATGTCCGTGCTCCTGCTGCGCGGCGTTTAGGCTAATGCGTTCATTTTGTGTTGCGGTTTTGACTGCCTTTCGGCTGTCGAACGACGCCTCATCAGCCATTGCATAGTGCAGTCTTTGAGCCTGGAGAATCCATGCTCTCATCAGGCTCTCATTAGCATGTAAAATGATGCCGCAGTTCGCACAGGAGAACCAACGTCGAAAGCTATGAACATTGCATGTGAAATTATACGTGTGCACAGTTCTAATCCCCTATGAACCTCTACCGATTGCAGAGTTTACGACAACTATTGTTCTTTACTTTTTTTTAAAGGTAAGTTCACCTGAAGAGTAAAAAAGTATATAAATTGATTTATATAATTTCACTATGTTAGCACTTTGGAGTGGACAATTGTCTCCGCGCGAACGTGAGACCAGCCTATTGTTTATCATATTGTGTCATTTTAACAAGTTGCCTTGGATTTGTTCTTTAGTAAAGCGATGTTAGTTTCCATTCAACGAGCCTTTGGATTAAAGAAAATGAAACATATGCAAACTGTCAAGAATTCTACTTAATGCTTGTTAGTATTTGCACACAGAGTTATCTTTATCCAGAATAAGAGCTCCTGAATGTCAAAGAAAGGAGTCCACTTATTACAATTGCTACAATTTTGTAAACTATTGATAAAGTTAAATCAGATGTGAAATTGAATTTAGTGAGTATTTGTTTAATTTTAATAAACATATAACGTATTTTGATACACCTCTGGGAAGCGAATACTTCTGGGCTACATAAACCGACGAGAACAAACCTTTAAATGCATTTGCGTTATAAGCATTCGTCTATCAGGGGCGCTAATCTAGATTTAAATCTGCAGTGTTTGTACTCATTTCATTTCCGTTTATTTGTGTATTTAAAAACGACACTGTGTTCTGAAAATATTTTTTTATTTAGAAACTTTGCTATGTTAGCACTTTGGAGTGTACAATTGTCTCGGCGCAAGCGTGTGGTTACGGGTTCTCTAGCCCAGGGTTAGCCCAGCTCAACAATGTACCCCGATTAGACGCTGCATTTCCCCGTTAAATGTCGAGAGACAGCCCCTGACGCAAGAATTCGGATGCCCTCGAGTCTCTTGTCGAAAGATTAAGGCTTTTACCGACCCACTGAATCAGCTTGAGCGTAAGGGGGCCTGCAGCTCCCATAGTCTCGAACGCCAACGGACAAAATTCGTGCGGATAATCGACGCTTGAGTATTTTCTGCATTTATTAGCCTCAGCTAACCTGGAGGCATGACTAGCTCGGTCCGCACCTGCACCGGCCATCGAAGGGGCTGATGAGTCGGTTACAGTTGCGTCCCAAACAAGCATGCGGCCACGCTTAAAGGGCGTCAAAGTCAGACCGTCAGGTCTTTTTCCATCATCCCTCGAAGGACCCGGGGGCTCTAGAGCGCACGGGAAGCCGGCAGATCTAAGTGCGCGACTAAAGGTGTCATTTAAAGCGGTCTGACGCGCTCGTCGGTCTGCACTCAACGCGCATGACAGGCCATGATGAGCCAACGCGTCCACGAAATCACCACAACAACATTGGTGAGGCACGACTAGGTCAACACCAAGCCGCAGCCCTGCGCTTATTCGCGTCGTCTCATCGTCTAACAGGCTCCCAATTCGCGGACAGGGAAGGGCCTGTAACCAAGCCCCACTAACAGCTCGGAGCCTAACCCGTATCAGCAACAGAAGGTGCTCTATTAATCAGGCCTGCTAGTCGCTTTTCTTGTAGGGGAGCTGTCCAACTGCCCTAGTTAGCCCTATCATCCGAAGGAGAATCAAATAACAACGACAATTCGTCGGTCAGCCTTTGAAGTTCAACGTTATAGGCATCCCACCCATAACTAACTGTCCAATAATGTTTTAACCCTGTCCGCCGCCTGGGTCAATGACGACACGATTGCGGGTCCTGCCATCATGACCGCGTCCGGCACACCTAGACCGCCTAAAGAAACCGGGAGCAGTACCTGTTCCCTTGCCGCATCAGTCAGCAACATGCAGCAATTGTTCTTTACTTACTACATGGTAGTGCTAGGACAGCGCACTAGCGCAGTACAGATAATGCTGAATGCATGTAAGAAAGTACTTGGAAAGCTGGCAATGGTGTTCGATTAAAAAAACGCAATTTTTGTGTTTGATGGGGTTATTGGGGAAACGAAGTAATATAGTACCTAATGTGATTATAGGGGAAACGTAAATGGCTACTTATTATACAGAAATATATATATATATATATATATATACACGTTAGTGAAAATGCTGCAAAATCACCCTGATGCTATCAATTATGTCCTTGGACGTCATTCTTCAATGGATGACGCTTGAGCTACAACAAGGAAATGCCATAAGAATAATAGTAGTCGCCGATAGATTGTTATATAAACACTAACTATTCCGGTATGGAAAAATAACAATCAACAAAAAATCAATTATTCCCGGCGCTTCGAAGTTATCTACTCCGTCACGAAATTTTGTTCGCATCCGTATCAGTTGATCGCGGCAGCATGGTGCTGAAGCACACAACAAATAACGTACGTGTGGATAGCATGTTAACAGTTTTATAACGTTTAAAAAATATTTTGATATAGAAGAAAATTAGTGGCACTAAAAGTATTTGGGAGAACTGTAGGCATTGTTTTCAGGACTATATATTTATATGAGATACATATATGAGAATTATATATATATATGAGGCGAGCACTGCCGAGTGTGTAAATGTAATGTAAATTATTAATAAATCATCGCAATATATATATATATATAATCGTTTTCTATATGTAAATATTTTGTAAACGTTAGAAAGCTGTTAATTTGCCATTCACGCGTACGTTATTTGCTATGTGCTTCAGCACCATATATATATATATATATACATATATAATCTTTGAAACTTTTGCTATAAGTGCGTTGAGCTAAGTCGGTCACCATCGGCAAGCCATCGACAACAAGAGGTCGGGTCTGCCATCTTTCCGTCTAGGCCTCACGGTGTTTCAATCGACAGGCCCCCGAAGTGGGCCGTAGCTGAACAAACTTCCCTCAGGTATTATGTGCTAATGCATGCACACACACGCTTACAGAGGCTGGCGGCGGTACATAGTAGAGCCGGGCTGGTCGACACGGCGAGTTTTGGCACCTAGGGAGGCCTTACCTTAGAGATGTGTGCTGAAATTGAAAATGTATATTCATCCGCTTTGCAGACGTGCAAGGAGAGTACAGAATAGAAGTATCGGCCCCGAGAGTACATGGAATAAGTACGCTCTCTAGTCCTAGAGCCCCCTCTTCCTTTCAGGCTAGAAAGCATACTTATACCTCGTACTCCCCGGAGCATGTGTGACGACGACGACGACGACGAGTTTTGACATATTGACACTCGACATATTGACTACGTTAGTAGCTGAGTAACTCTCAGCTGCTGACGTCACGCTGAAAGTGATGTTTCAAGCGGTTCGAAGATAATCCTTTTGCCGTTGTACACCATACTCAAATAGCGGGTAGCAAACAACGCCATACATTCAAACAAAACAAAGGTTGGTACCAAACGACGCTGAAGTTTCGAACGCCTGGCAAAATGCATTTTTTGGCCAAAAACAAAGCTGCTAGATACGTAACGACATGAACACCTGCCCAAAGTCAACCCGTAGAAAGAGAGCCAGCAAATACCTCCAGGATGTCTAAACCCTGTCATGGATAACGAAGTGTTTCAGCCGTTTCAGGCTGAGACTAACAGCAAACTTGGTTGAACTTCACGGGCGCTAATGCAAACATCAAGCAAGCACGATCACGCAGCAATCATCGCCCGCACTGTTAGCAAAGTCTAATGAGTCGAACAATAGAAGAAGAAACGAAGTGGCTGAGAGAGACAGACTCTAAAGGAGCTACAGCACAGCGAGACCTACGCAAACTGCTGATAATGAGAAAGCCGGTCGGTTATCGCTTATGAGGGTAAGGCGAAATGACGAAATACATTCGCTGGTTCGCGTAGGGAACTGTGGCGTTCAACCAACAGGCACCGTGGATACGCCATTTGGAAGGTCGGGCAGACACAGAGACGCCGCGGCCGTTGGGACGGCGGCCTACGGGGTGAGTCAATAATAATGAGAAGCCTAAGGCTGATTAGCGTGACGCGACATTTCAAGCGAGTTGCTTGCATGGCGCTGAGGCTTTCTAAAGGGAAATCGTAAACTAGCCCAACCTCTGCGTTTCGAAAACATCCGTGACGGACCGCGGGCGTTATCAGATGTTACTAGGAATATTTGGGGCTGACATAGGGTTACCGCCTTGGCGACGTACAGTTGGTTGTGGTATCAATCAGTTAGTGCTCGCCCAACTCAGTAATTCTCTACGAAATTATTCTCTGTGAACTCTATGAAGACGGCCGGTCAAGATTTCGGCCAGCGTTCAGCGACTCTCCGTTCAGCATGATGGTGGGTGGCCACATGGGTCATCAGGGCAATCATCTATGAAAATACTTTCTGGGCTAACTCCCAGCCAAGATTTAACGTCCTCGGGACTGCTTTTAGCATTGCTTTATAGACGGATCCCATAAGAACAAATGTGCAACGGTGGGGCTCGAACCCGCGCACCTATGTGTCTCCTCCGGTCGCGAGGCGCAGACGAATGCACCACCAGGCCACCGGGCTCGACAGGGCAATCATCTATGTGCTCAAGAGTAACGTCTTTTTATTGCTTTTGCCTGTTTGCTGCTGGGTATGTTGTTTTTGCCAAGAACGATGCCGTTTGTGTTCGCATGGCAAAGCAAGTTTTGTTTTGTTTCTTCCTTACGTTGCGGAATCTGTCAGCGATAGAGTCGAGAGATTTGATTTCGGCGGCAGCGGTGATTCAACAAGACAGACGATAAATCATATATCGCATACACGCTGTACAACCACTGACCGATTATATTAGTCGTGCGTCCGGGTTCAACCATTGGCGAGCTTGACATCTTACAATTATTTGGGAAGCAAGTGTACTTACTACATATTTCAAGCAAAACGCTCATAAGGGAGTCAAGCATGAGCGCCGGAAACAGAAGTCTGGTTAGCTGGCTGCTCAGTCTACCACCAACTGGATGGATAATTAATCTTCGCAGTGGATTTATTGTCAACCAAGCGCCTCCGCGACCTGGCTGTCGTAACCTTGTCTTGATTGCTGCAACGGAAGTGCTCACCGCCCATCCGTTCGCCTTCTCGGGCCGCTGAGAATTCCCAGGTCGCACATGTATACATATAACTTTGCTAAAAACCACATTGTTTTCTATGCTGATGTATGGAAAATATCATGGGTTACGAAATTGTATACAAATTGTTGTGCAGAGCTTGTTTGTTCGGCAAATCTATCGCAACCTGTTATATAAATTTACGAACTACAAAGATCATTTTGGTCTAGTTGCTGAATATATATACAGGGTCATTCATATCGTTACGTACTTATTTCGAGGTGTGGTTGAACTCGGCAAGAAAATTATTTTTCCCAAGGAAGGAAGACGCGGGAACGTCCTGTTTAGGAGAGAGAGAGAGAGAGTGACGTTTATAAAAGTAGCTATTCTGTCTTTTTTCTCTTCACTAGCTTGCGTAGCGAAAAGCGAATAGCCAGATTGAGGAAAGTCATAAAAAGTCGATATTTTGTTTGTCCTACGTTAACGCTTTTTCGAGAAAAATTGTAAAATGTTTCCATTTATCATTCAGTTTATTCACCATATCATTGGTAGTTGCAATTAATGTGTATGTCTTATAATTCACTGTTACAACTAAGCAGGTATTCGCACGCTTTTGCAATGAATGTGCGTCGATTGACGCGCATCGTGTCAAGTGGTAGCGGTTGATGATTCTCCACACATTCGTCAATTTCATAACACGCTCCTTTAATACATATATAACGGTGATAACCATGCCAAAATTGTTCCATTACGACCAAAAACGTAGGTCCAAAAGTCACCAGTCTCACGCAATATCAAATTTAATGCCCACCATTTTCGCACCAAAGTGATGGTGCTGTGTTACGTAGTTGTCTAGTAACTAAACTTTTTCGATTGCCATATCGAAAGCGAAGGCATGCATACCTGCATAGGGTGTATGAGAAAGTTAGGTACATAAATTGAGGTTTGGTAGAACTCGGCAAGAGAAGAATTTTTCCTAGTGGAAGGAAGCGACGGAAACGTCTTGGCAAAATTTTACTTTTCTGGACGTGAAAGCTTTAACGTAAAACATACAAACTATGACTGTCGAAAAAACTTAGTTACTTAACAACTACGTAACGCAGCACTATCATTTTGGTACGAAAATAGTGGTAATTAAATTTGCTATTGCGTGAGAGCCTTTTGGACGTACATTTTTGGTCGTTTACGATGTTTTATTTTAAAAAAACGTTAACGGAACATATTGACTTTTTTTGACTTTCCTCAATCTGGTTATTCGCTTTTCGCTACGCAAGCTAGTAGAGTGCTCCTGCAGAATTTTATTCTAAACACGCCGGTATAATCGGTTCCTTCATGCGTTGACCGGTTTTTCCGCAAACGTAGATTTTCACCACTATGTAGGAGAAGAAAGGCAGAATAACTACTTTTATAAACATCACTCTCTCTTCTAAACAAGATGTTTCCGCGTCTTCCTTCCATTGGGAAAAATTATTTTCTTGCCGAGTTCTACCAAATTTCGCAATAGGTAAATAACTGTATGAATGGTATATATATATATATATATATATATATATATATATATATATATATATATAGTGTCTCCCAGAAAGATTTCAAGAATTGTAGAACTCGTTAAAGCAAATATTTTTTTCTAATAGAACATGGTCTCTAAAAAGTCTTGTTTCGGAGTGAGAGCGATATTACTAAAATCCGTGACACTGGTATTTTTGTCCGACATAGGAGCACAAAATGTGCAATTGCGAGACCAGTCCTCTTATACAGGGACTTATCACATCGTCGTGTTCGTAAGAAAATTTTGCTTCTTCTGACAAAATAAAACGCCGGCGAGAAGATGCAACATGATCGCTTAGAAGATAATTCGCAAAAATTAAGTTATTTTATTTGTATTCACGCCTAATGTCTTAAATGTATAACCCGAAATTTATAACGGGTAATGGTCGTACCATTACTCGCGCTCAAAACTAACATGCACGTACTATCATTTAGGTGTAAAATATGTGGCAGTGCAAACCTTGATTGCGAAGTAATAAGGATTTTTCGTTAGGCATGTTGTGATTGAATGTATGCATAAATGACCTAGAGTATTTTATCTGATGGAAAAAGCAATTTGTGCAAGCATTTACTCTCGACTTCACTGCTGGAAAACCTTTATTACTCCGCAACCACGAATCGGATCGATGTAGATTTGGTACCAAAATTATTGCCGTGTGCAATAATTTGTTTGCGCGCAAAATGCTCAATGTATGTTTGAGCGCTGTAAATGGTTGACAGATTATGATTTTGAGGTATTGAGCGTGAAGGCTAATGAAAGAATTTCCTTTTTGCAAACTTTCTTTTAAACAACCATGTCGTATGGTTGTCTCGCAATTGCACATTTTGTGCTCCTATGTCGGGCAACAACACCAGTGTCACGGATTTTAGTAATAACACTCTCACATCAAAACAAGAATTCTCAGAGACCATGCTCCATTGAAAAAAATATTCGCTTTAACGAGCTCTACAATTTCCCATATTGCTCTCAAAATCGTTCTGGAAGACGGATATATATATTCGTATAATCTCGTCTAAAACTCTGGAGTACAATCAAGCTCGGTGAGAAAATAATTTTTATCAATAGAAAGGGGCAGCGGAAATGTTTCGTAGAGAAAATTTTACTAAACTGCGATTGTAGGTAGGCTGCCCGACTTAAGTTTAGTGTAAAATTCAGACATTGTAGACTTTTCTTCGGTTCTTTAATTGAGCAATGCGTGCTTTCACAATCGTGCATTTTAAAAACTAATGTTGAGCAGCCTACTTAAGATGACAGCTTGGGAAAATTCATTGGAAAACAATCTTACTCCTAAATGAAACATTTCCGCTTCCCCTTTCCATTGGCAAACATCATGTTCTCACCAAATCCCAGAGTTTTATCCAATATTATTTGGGCACTCTGTATATATGCAGGGCATCCGGATAAGAAGAGAGAGAGAGAGAGAGAGAGAGAGAGGTAGAATGGAAGAAATGCATGATGCACACAAAGCCTCGTTGTTAAAGCCACGGTAGTGTGGGACTCGCATATCGACTAACATCCAGCCGTCCTTTTTAAAGCTCGTTATTTGAGTGCTAGGTCGGAGAATCTCTCTAGGGAGATGGCTGCATGGCTGCTGTGGACGCCGTATGACTTGCTCGTACAATGTGAACGCCGTAGGTCTTTGTGCCGTGTTGTTGAGGATGTGGCGTCGATTGTAGCTCTGGTAGCCGTACGCTCCTCTAGGGCACCGGCACAAAGTAAGATGTTATTGACTGCTGTTGCTAGGAGAGGGCGGTGAGTTTCGATGCGGCTTTGACAGTTTTTTTGGCCGCACAGAACACATGAGAGCACTCACTCCTGCGAGAGCCTTATCCTGCATCCCGCCCAGGTATACGAGGTAATAATTATCGTATCAACTAACGTATAACTATGGGTGTGGGTGTTACTAGGTGCGCCTTTGAGGCGAAGAAAGCGTTTTAGGCCGTTTAAACGAATTGCGCCCGTTTTTGTGGGGCTAGTTCGAGGCCTAGCGTTTTGATGTAATTTTGAATCGATCTATGTACTCGAACGTAGGCCATATTCCAAAGGGTTGCCGTTAGTCGTATGTAAGCAAGAAATACGACATTGTATATATATATATATATATGTATATGTATATATATATATATATATATATATATATATATATATATATATATATATATATATATATATATATATATATGCTACGCCACCTTTTTATCTCGTCTACCTTGGATTTGCCCGCTATGTATTCATTAGAATACTTTGCGTCTCCGGACTGTCGTAACAGATTGACGGCCCCATTTGTTTTGTCGTTTTAGTTTTAAATCTTCGTTTTCTTAGTTAACTCTCCCGTCTCCGTCAGTGTCATTCTTGCTTCGCTTTGTTTGTGTTTGTGCGATCCACTGTTCCTTTCTGGCGATACTCTGTCTATCCTGCCTTATCGTCCGTAGCAGGTTACTCTTTAGCTCCGTCAGCTCGAATGTATTTTCTTCCACTTTTTGGTGAATCTGCACCATAGATCTGTACTTCCATTTGCTTCTCTGCTGTAACGCTTTGCTCAATCATATCGATGGACTGGCGTACTTTGCTATTGCTTTGCCCGTTCGAGAGTTCGGCAAGTAATATATCGTGGTAACGCGCGGAGTAGTGCTGGATGCACCGGCCATATCAGCTCTTTTTCTCTGAGCATTGCCGCTCTCGTAGCAGAGCACTGCCATAAAACTACTGATTACTCAATTAAACTACTCCACTAAGCTTTTGGCCGACTGGACTATACATCCGGATACCGTGTACACATCGTTGAGCCTTGGAATATGAATTGATGGCATGTAATCTATGTCTGTTGTAAATTTTGCCATTGTCGCTGAAAACAGCTTTCGGAATTCCGTTGCATTAAAACAGTTGGCTCCACGTCCACCAGTTTTGCCTCTACTCACCAGTAGTGTTTCATTTCTGCTACAGCAAACTTTTTTTTTAGAAAGGGGCCTAACTGGAAAATACGGAACGCACACGCGGTTACCACTGCAGGATTGTCCTCAACTGCAAGTGTGGGCCAGTAGTGTGGGGCTCCAACCCGCAAAAAAAAAAACAGTCATGTCCCCCTTGCCCCCAGCAGGGAAGTGCTACTAGCATTAGTACAAACTACAACTACAGCGAATGTGCCGTTGTTTCTCGAACAGAATGAAGAGGTTTCGTCCACGGGCATTTATTGCCAGTGTCTACCACTGTTCAAGGGGCCATTATGTGATCTGAGTGGACGACGTAGTTAGATAAACTGTCTTATCCAGCTGTTCGACACCAAACAGCTTCCCAGCGCCTCCTCTACGAAACGGTCTATCGTTGGCCATCAGAAAAGTCGTCTCATCCTCAATGTGCTTTAATACAGGTCCTCGTATGCCAGTTTGAATGCCTCAATGCAGAGCAAGCTTACATGTGCAATTTAATTTGCTCGCATTATAGCTCCGATAACCACTGCTAGTTCGTGCTCATTGACGCCCATATTAAACCGTTTTTTTTTTACCTCTGCGTGAGTTGTTAGCTCTTCTAGCCCTCTTTAGTAATCAACCTCGGTCAGCCTACACCTCTTACTATAATGTATTCATCGAGTTGTTCCATTCCAAACACTTTTGATATCGCGAGCCGAAGCAACAATACCGACATCTTTTTTGGTTCCAATCAAGCAACTTCAATAATATATTTGTGGTTCGTTTCCAGCCTTATTTTTCGCATTAAGAGATTTGCGTGGCATCTCAACGGGAGCACACAGGTCAGAGCATCCTCCCCCTTACGAAGCTTTTATGCTCTGTCGGACCTTAGAGCATGGCACGCAGAGACAATCGATTTTTATTTTTCGCTGCACTGTCTTAAGTTGATGACTTCTAGCCTCTATTTAGATCCATCTGTGGCCATTTAAGTCTTTATTTGTTTTCAATTCTAGCTGTTCTCTTACAATTTAGACTGTTTCTAAAGGTGCCGAAACCCGGAGCAGTTTACCATCGAATCCAAATCCAATACGCTGATGTATCGAAACAGCCTCCGCGGTGCAACGAACCTTGTTAGATTCCTACACTTTCTTGCCAAATGAGTGCGGTGGTAGGCCGAAAGTTGTTGAGCTAAGAAAACGAGTTGCTTCATTTTATCTCGGCTACTAAGATAGACAGAAGAAGAAGAATAGATCGTTAATGTGTGGAATTCGTCAACGGACTCCATGCTTGCGACACAATTCAGTGGGCCTACCGTCCGCGATATTAGTTAACGATGATAAAATCTTGAAAAACCCGGTGGAAATTGCGGACGAGCTAAACCGTCCTATTGCCACTATAGGTGATAGTGCGGTTGCACGCCTCAAGAAGATATGGCAACCTCGTGATAAGGTTTAGGAAAAAATTATGCTGTAGCAGTCTCTGTTCCGAGATTGGTTTCGTTCTCAGTCCTAAGGCAAACTGGAGTCGAGGTGTCATGGGTGTGCTTGCAAAATTGTTGAAGCTAGCAGCGCAATCGATTGCGGAATCTCTGATTTCTATATTAAATCGTTTGCTTCAATATGGCAGCTTTCCAGAACGGTTGAGGGATACGACGGTTTTTCCTTTATTTAAAAAAAAGGTGAACGAAACCGCGCAGCCAATTAAACGCCGATCGATCTGGGCCGTTGATTGTATCTCGAAGGTCATCGAGAAACCGGTGGTACAATGACGTTCTCGTGGCAGCAGATGAACATTGGTATCCCTCAAGACCTTTTGAGTTTCCTTTCCATCTGAATTGTATTCTTCAAATCAGAACCCAGGTGCTAAGCCTCGGTTCGGCTCTAGCTTTTGCTGGTGGCACAACACTACAGTTCAAAGTGAATAATGGGAATTTGGACCTGGATTTGCACGAATCGCTTTTTAAGTGTTGACAATATAATTAGCATATTACTACCTACTTTCTGACTAGTTGTCAAAGCTAATAAAATTAGTTTCCTAGTTGTTCGTTCATCGCTGAAACTACTGGCCTTAACGGACCACCTGCCACCCAAAGCACGAAACATTGAACTCTCGCAGACCGCTAAGTGTCTGGGCCTCGTTCTCCAGGAAAACATAAAGTGGCACCCTCATCTGAACTAAATTGTACTTAAGTGCTATGCTATTGTATCCGCTACTAAGGAAATTGATAGGGGTGCCTACCGAGGGCTTACTTCTGGTGTAAAAAGCCGTGCTCCTACCAGTGCTGCTATGTTGTGGTAATCTTTTTTGAGGTGGTGGTTATGACGGAAGTTTCCAGAGAACCAACGTAATGCAGAGTGAAGCACTTAGAGCATTTTTTTCTAGGAAACGAAGGAGTTCGGTCTATGATTTCTTTAGTCGATTTAACTAATTTGCGGTGAAAAATATACACATTGCGGGTTTTTATGTTAGCATATCTAAGCGAATTATTATACCTACGAGGATCGCTTTTCCACTAGTTCCTGCCCCCCAGTCGAACACGAGCGAGACGTGCAACAACTTTGCGGTGCCTACAGTATCCTTGAAGTGTGGTCAGCACACACCTGCGTACCGCCTTTCCAAAACCTGGACCAGCATTTCCAAGAATACTAGATGTCTCACCATGAAGCACCTTTTCACTCGCGACGGACAACAACGGCTTGTAATGTCAGAGCCTGAATCAGGCCTGCGATGTAGGTATATCCTTAATTGAAATCGTAATGCCTTGTATAGACGAACATCTACTTAGATATATGTATGTGTATATATATATATATATATCCACTCAGATTCAATAGTTATATTTTGCCATTGTGTTTGCTATTACAGTGCCACTGTTGCCTATTATAAATATCGGCGGTGTAACAAGCGTTGTTTAGAGGTCCTTGTAATAATAATAATAATAATAATAATATAAAATGCTCGACAAAATCCAAAGCATTCCTTTGATTTTGTTGAGTGTGTGTTTCTGCTTCGTCGTTTGATTCAATTTATTTCAATCATTTCCATTTTTAGAGGACTCAAACATTGTGAAATGCAGTTCCGTGAATGAACTATGTTTCAATATAATATATATATATATATATATATATATATATATATATATATATATATATATATAGTGAAATCAGTTCCGCGAATGAACTTTGTTTCTATATATATATATATATTTTTTTTTTGTGGAGAAAATATACATTTTGTTCACAAAGGCAGTTTGTGTTAATGGGCTGGCACTTATCGGTCTTCCCGATAACGAGTCCGTGCCAACAGAGCGACTGTTTTTGTTTAAACGGTGTTGCTAAGTGCCGCCATAACATCCTGCTAGAGCCAGCGTCTTCCTTAGCAGAGAGACGTTAGCTAGCATATACATATACATATATATATATCTATATATATGACTGGGGTAAAAAGTATATAATCAAAAGCAAAAAAAAAAATCTGTTGGTTGTGGCTTACTTTTTTTATTGGTTTCTTGAGAGGTGATTGGTATCTGACTGATGACGATCTGGCCGTGTGTTCTCTGTTTGTCACCGTTACTATCATTGCAGCAGCGTGTTTCGACTTCGAAGCAAAACTTCGCAGGAATGCAACACGGCAATTAGCACTGGTGATGGTGACGCATCGACGGAAGCCGCGCCCTAGTTGGCCCGACCATCGGCCGTTTCACGCTCAAACCGGATCTGCACAATTCAGAGCAGAGAACTCGTCCTCAATACAGGTGTCGCAGATCACGACGCGCTTTCTTCTGATGGTAGAACATGCTTGCCGATCTACCGAATTCCACTCCTACGTCACCACGTTGAACTCACACCTCACCTGACCCCCGGCGGTGCCGTGTAAAGTCTGCCGCTACAACTTTGTGAGAACCCACTTCTGCCTGAACGACAATTCGACGTTCAGCAGCGTTAGCGCGCGTTCTGCGACTGACGAGCTCTTCGGTGGGGGTGCGTTTGCGAGCCACTGACCTGGCCGAACTTCAGGATGGCATCGATCGAGGTTGTTGGCGAGGCACGTCATGCGCGAGCATGAGAGCCGTTCGATGGTAATGTCTGAGTCACAGTGTCTCGAGTCGGCGTGAAGCCACCATGCCTGTTCTGCTGGCTAGTTCTGCACTGAGTCACTGGGCATGACGGGAATGGCTTGGAGTCTGTTCTCGCCTTGGTTGATCAGTGCCAACAGCATCAACAGGCTGCGCCATCATCTCGATGTCCTCGAAATGCCTCCGGACCACCGCGACTACGTCTGATCCTTATGAGGAGTGTTGGCGATGTGCAGCGCGTATGTGATCAACGCTGTCATGTACGGATCGCCGGGCGCCCGCAATTCGGTTGCGCAGCAGAAACCCTTCCGTCCGCCGAATCTGATCGAGGCAGTCCCTGCGTGCACGACTCGGCGACAGGGCGGCCAGCAGTGCTACAACGCTGTCAGAATAGGCCCAACAAACGATTGCCCCCCACATTGGAAAACGCCACCAAGTAGCCAATGTGGACCAACATCTTTCAGAAGGCAGCTCTCGCGAGCCCGGACAAGCCGTCTACCAGCTCATACAACCTAAGAAAACAAAATATAATTTATTTGCTGAATTGCGTGTAATGTCATGCCAAATGCATGGAGATTCACGGAGCGCGGAAAATTTAAGGTAGTCACAAACGCAAATATATATATATATATATATAAATATATAATCGGCGGGATAGAATGGCGGTGATGGCCGACGCTGACATTAGAGTGGCGAGTCTTATCTTGGCGCAACACGCGTTCTTTCGATGCGATAGCTCTGGCTTAAGGTTATGATAAATAAATGTAAAATGTATGTATGTATATTAACGTTTGTTTTTTTTTTAATATTACGAAGAAAGCACTCAACAAATGGTATGTAATTATGACAATTGGAAGTAGTCTCGCCGACCACATGAGAACATTTGATATTGAACATCACCTATTTTTGACGGAATCTAAAAATGCCATTAAAGGATCTCTCACAGTGGCCCAAAGTACATGGCGAGGATCCGTTCATACACTGGCCAAGATCAGTGTCTCTGTAGTCGTTAAATAACAATTGCTAACAACACTACCATTACAGAAAAAAAAAACTCTGAAAGACAAGTTGAAGCAAATATGCTCACACAAGCCACACTATAGTCTGATTCGACTCGTCAAGTAGAGTACCGTCCAAGCAACTCGATACGCTAAGTAGTGCTTCTACAAAAATCAGGGCCTTATTTGTAGGTCGGGCGTAGCGGCTCGTTCGTCAATGACCGCTACCCACACAAACTATGCCTGGGACATCCATAGTTCAAGAGACCTCGCTCAAACACAGCAAATAAAACTAGTACTTACCTTGCACGTATACAAACAAATAACCCCTTTAGGAAACAAATGCCTGTCATTTAGACCACCAGATACGCAGGTTGTTATTACTCCAAGAAATCAGTGCAAGCGTCAAGCGCTAAAAGAAGCAATCAGATATATACCTAGTACCAGGCCATCAGAGCCCTCGCGTTGCAGCCTTCTTGGTCGAAGTTAGAGAGCGTTACGTTCGCCATGTTCGGAAAAGTGCATTAGGAGGGCAGATGCTCACTCTTACGCTAGTCAGAGGTCGATTGTAATAAGTGTGGAGTGTGTCTATGAGGTACAATCTGTGCTTTGACTGCGCCACGCTGGGAAAGTGTTTCAAATGAGAACCGTATCGGTATTTCCTATAGCTCCTCTAGGGCTAGTCCAGCTTGTGGTTGTTGCTGTTGGAGTTGTTATTGCTGTTGTTGTCGTTGGAGTAGAAGTGGCAGCCCTTCGGTATGAGCAAGCACGAGTATGAGGTTGTGGTCGTTGACAGGCAGGCATTATTGTTTTCCTTTCTAAATGTGCTCTCGCTTCTATTGACACACTAGCGGAGTCGACCGGCCGGGTCTTGCCTAATAGCGCAGAACAAAGTGCAAAGGCACAGATGATATGGAAAAACGTCACCAACCAGACAACGAATCATTCCACAGTATACAGCCATCGATTGGCTCGACTTGTATCCTCAAGGCACGAGTGAGACTTAGTCTGGCTCTCCAGCCCATCTGGCTGTCTTGTTTTGACCTCATCACTCTTCAAAGGGCACCACTGAGAGAGAATGTTGTCACTGTTATTAGGAAAAGTTATCGTTATTTCTATCCGTATTGGAGCGTTCTGTTAAGGCGGTCTGCATGATAGAGGCTAAAACAGGCAAGCCGTGCTTTTTGATTACCTATTCGGTTTCGACCACCACTGTTAGCGACGAATCTACCCGTTATACTTGCTTAAAAGCGACGTTTTAGCAGATTGACATTTAGAGCATCGCTCATATATGGTCTCACTTCTGCTGGCACGGATAACGTGAAGTCTGCACTCCTTATCCGGGAGCAATGATCAGAATAACCGAAATGCCATGAAGCGCTTTCGTATAAGTACGCCAACACAACACGAGCCATAGTAGACAATCAAAAGTATCACAAGGTTTTCGCCTTTTTAATAGGATATGTTTATACCTATATTAGGAATTCCTGAGCTACACATGAAACAAGTCCGTGGCATCTACCCATGACGTGTCTTGACGGGGTTGAACTCACCGACTCAACAAATAGGCTTGCGAATTTCGCAAACTTTTCCATCACACCGTTCCCGCCTTGCTTGCTTTGAAGTTGCCTAGTTTTAAAGCTAGCCTTGGTACAGCTGCGTACTGCGTACCGGCCTATGCAAAGGCAGCCCGCCCGTCAGTTTTATTGCACCTGGTATACTATTACCACTGGTGGAACTGGTACAAAAACAACTGCCATGTAGATGCATATGTATGCAAAACTGCCATATAAAAAGTATATTTCGAAATAACTCTGACAATGCACTTCTACTCCTGCTTTTTCCATATCTGTTCCTAAACTTGTGTTTGCTATTCATAAACGGCAACACAAACATTCACAAAGCATTATTTGTAAAATCGGTCAAAGGCAGCCGACAATAGCTCGAATGAGGAAAATCTTTGGCAGAAAATAAATAATGGCGTTGCAATGCCGAGTCGTATGACAACGTCAGATATGTTGCTGCTTGAAGCTCGCATCATTTCCGGTCGCTACATAGAATGCGCATACAACCGGATATAACGAAGCTCGTAAGAATTGAATGAACACTTGCTCTTCCACGTGGCCACGCTATCGCTGACTCCGTGGCATGAACACGCCCAAACAAATATCTGTACTCAGTTTTCGTTCTTTGGATGGCAATTCTAAATTGACTGTGCCACTCGAATGCTTCAGTTAGATCGAAACGCCAAAATCTCTTAATAGAAGTAATCGCAAGTATAGATTTTGACATGTATATGTAATAATAATGGGCCTTTGCAGTAATCAGGATACGCAACTATAATACGAGACAGCATTTGATTTGCCCTTCAAACAGTCTAACATAAAACTAACGGGGAACTTGTGCGGATCAAGGCGCCTCATAACGCCTTAATGTTTTGACGTCTTGCCGTCGCGTACGTTACCCGAAAATACAATACATACACAGTTCGATGGCGGGGTCAGTGGTCTTCAAGCCGAATCGCGCCCTGGATTCGGTTCTAACGATACGGTTCGAACTGATGTTTCAGATGTATGTCTATTAAGATATGTACTAACTTTTAGTTCAATGATATTCGTACAACATGAAACTTTGTGGAAGGAGGAAAGAAATTGCGCCTTTTTTGTGTTTCAGCGTCCAAAATCTGGGTAGCATTCGCGGTTGGCTAACGGTCACTGTTACAAAAGAGGGTAGGCAATCATGGAACTATGTACAGACCACGACTATATATATATATATATATATATATATATATATATATATTAGAGTTATTCCCAACCGGGAAGCTGAGAATAGCTTTCGGTTGGCGCACACCTTCTAGATGCTCCGTGTGCTGGAACGGAAAGGTTGTCTATGCCAGGAACAAGTCTGACACATAAGACACCATATGTAATTTGCGCACGGATTCTACATGACACTTGTTCTACCACGTCGAAGTGCGCCCGACGTCACTCACGCCAAGATTTGCACTCCGCTCGTTTGAGGTGGAAGGAAGAACGAACAGCCAATAGACAGTTGTAGACATCACAGATCATCAGAGTGAAAAGACCCTCCTGCTAGACGGAACCGTGCTGTTCGAAAGGATGCTCGAAACTAGGCGTACGTCGCCATTATCATCATCATCATTTGTGAGCCATCAAGACATCACCCCAGTACGCATGCAGACGACTTCCCGCACTCCGATTGAAGCCGAACGCGAAGAGCAGGCGTTTCCCCGACGAGGTTCGTTCCCCCCGCGCCGCAAGTTAGGGCTTTCTCTACTGACTAGCCTGGCAGTTTTTCTCAGTCGTCATTTTCCGTGTTCCGCCTAAACAGACATGATGGCAAAGTTGCTGCTCCGGTTTCCAATACTCCCCACGCACCGACCCGGACTAAGCGCGAAGCTTTTTTCCCACAACTGCCACCACAATCTTGTTCCGCCTACACGACACCTCTACACAGCGCAGTAGAGCCAAACCTGCAATGTGTCAAGCACGTTCTCATTTACAACCTCGTCGCTTAGACGAATCTGGACGTACATTTGTCGAGCATGGTAGTCTCGTGACAAAGCCACGGTACTGCGTTGGGAAGGTGGTGGGTTTAGATTCAGAATCAGCCGCTTTTAAGTTGGTTTTCATAATGCCAATTGAGCACTGGAACGAACTACAGTATGGTGGATAAAACACATTTAAAGTACACAGAAAACGAGGCAGACGTAGCAGAAATGACTCAATAAAGCGGTCGTTGCGCATTGCCATCTGTTGCTAAAAAATAGTGTCATTTTAGAACAACAGCCTTTTTTATATTTAAACAAAAAAAATGCCTTGGAACACACACTAGACGTACCAACTATATGATAAACGTCGCTGTAAATTAACAGTTACCACCCGAACAGTCAAAAAAGGGCTTGCGTTTAGAGAAGGGCTAACATACAACGGAAACAAAACTCTAGGTAACGTTCGTTTGCAACGCTCACGTACTATATTTTTTTCGGCATTTGACTAACAGGAGACATCGAAACACGTACCCATAAAGAAAGCCTTAGCTCGTGTGGCTAAGATTCACCACGGCAATGGACCTCAGCACCCAACTGAACTGAAACGAAGATCGACAATCAACGCTGCCCTCCACTAAGCACTATGTATGTCAAAACGACTGTGTGGTAAGTCCTCAGCTAGTGGCCGGCACGGTATGTGAAGGCTTTGAAGATTAAAATGAACTACGTGTATAATGGTCTCTACCTCGATGTTTTCGTATTGATTATGTACACTAGAGCAGTTCTGGGTGATGATGATGATGATGATGATGATAAGGAGGAGCTCTGGAGGCCGATGGGGCGAATGACTCCGTCTCCTTCTATGACTGCTATCAGTCTGGTCTAGTCAATCATAGCGGCATAGTCTACGTCTCGTCTCTGGCGGTGCTGGACATCAAAGGTCCACCATACTGTACTGTTTGATTCTAAACCTAGCCTCATCTGACGTACGCCTTCTGCCTACAAGTGTGATTGCTTAGGTCACGAGGTGGGGCAAGGCAACGCGACAGTTCTACGTCGAATTGAGAGTTTTTCATCGAAGTAGCATATAGTGGGGAAATGTTGATGATGCTGATGATAATGAATGGCCGAAAGTGTACAATGCCAACAAATACCGTGCAAATATTCACAAATGCAGAGGACGTATTTGCTCTACACCGTTATTGGGGCCTCGTAATTAATGCTCGTCAAACAAATGCCAGTTAGACCTTATAAAATTGGTTGCTATCCTTAGATTTATTCATATATATATATATATATATATATATATATATATATATATATATATATATATATATATATATATATATATATATATATATATATATATATATATTATTATGGTTTATTAACACCCAGGTTGGGTAAAATTATAAACATATACATCAGACAGAACTAGTGCTTTCTTCACGTCATTGAGTCTTCTCTCATCTTGCTAGTTCAGCTATTGACTGAACTGCTGGACATGCTGCGGCGTGGTATCTATCGCATTGGGCAGAGCACCTCGTGCACCTGCAACACTCCTGAGGAATGTGGAAATCTTCTGTGCTACATAACACGTGATGAAACCCGTGGGCTGCAAACGCCGTAGTTAAATGTCTGCTCTTGTATCCGGCTGCTCGCCAGGCCGTGCTTGTCATCGCTACCGTTTTATATATTCCTAAATCGATTTCCTTTAAGTTGTCCGTCCACTTCAAAGTATAGGCCTCAAATGCTCTCGTTCTAGGTAAACCCCATCGAAGTTGTAATTCCTGTGTCATTAAAGACCCCCCCTCTAAGATATGAACTATTCTGTTCCTACAAGAATTGGCTAACCCCAAAACTTGTTTCATAAAGAAAAATCTGGCTCTATCTAGTAACTGCAGATCTGCTTCTCCCAGTTTTTCCCATATTAGTGATATACCGAATGTTGCTATTGGTTCTATTTTAATTTTAAAAAGGGCGGACGCGGTATGTATTGACAACATTTGCGGGTTCTTAATTGCTGCTGCTGCTCGAATTGCTTTTCCCACTCTGCTTTCTATATGCCTTCGGAAACTGCTTCCATTCGACGTTATAGCGACTCCCAGATAAGTAAATTTATTTACGAAATGTACCTCATTGCCTCTGGCTCGAAGAATGTCGTCTTTTGCTAATCGACCCCCTCGTCGAAACTTAACTGCTACTGTCTTTTGCCAGTTTATGCTGAGCCCCATCTCGTCCATATAATCAATTATTCGTTCCAGTCCCTGTTTTACCCTAAATAGACTCCTACCATATATTGCAATGTCATCTGCGTACATTAAAGTACTTGCCCACTCTCGAGTCCATCCCTGTCTCACGCGGTTAGGTAGCCCTCCCAATAGTACCGAAAAAAGCAACGGACTAAGTCCGTCACCTTGAGCCACGCCTGTAGTTTGCTTTACCCTTCCCACAATCCTTATACCGTTGTCAATGCATACTATGCTCTCCCTAAGGATGGCCCCTAAAATGTTTAACAGCTGGTTCGGAACTCCTTCCAAGGCTAACTTCTCCATAATTATGTTTCTCGGCGCTAGGTCAAAGGCGGCCTTAAGATCTATAAATACCGTATATAACGGTCTTCTTGGCTCGGCTAGAGTTGCCCAAATCTCCGTTAACAATTGGTGCAGAGCCGTATGGGTCGACTTTGATCTTCTAAACCCATGTTGTTCTTCTGGTACTGCGTTTCTGGCTTCTAGAAAGTACCCAAGTCTATCTGATATTATCCTCGAGAATATCTTATAGGGGCAACTTTTAAGTGTTATACCCCTCCAAGCTTCCGGTTCTGTTTCTATGCCCTTCCCTTTAGGTATAACAATAAGGGTATCCTCCTTCCACGCCTTAGGCATTTTCCCGGACTTTAGGCATTCCTCAAATAGAGCTTTCCAGCATGGTGCCAGTGCCAACGTTTGCTTCAAGTGCTCATTTCTTATCATATCGTTCCCGGCCGCTTTGCCTCTAGGCGCCTTTTCAATTGCTCTGACAACTTCTTCGATTGTGACCTCGCGAACTACCCATTCCCGCGCAAACTCTGTATCTTTGTCCCACGGCCCATTGTAAACAATTATTTCTTTTGGAGTGGTGTCGGCTCCCTGTAACATACCAGCAAAGTGCTTAATCAGTCTCTCAGTCTCCACTGGGCACTGCTGTTTTCTGTTATGTTTTAGCCACTTGTGAGGATGTTCCTCTGCCTCTTGTAACAACTTCCACTGTTGGCTTTCCCAGTACTTCTGTTTTTCTTCCTTGTATGCCTTTTGCGTAATTTTCTTTACCATTATAGCAAACGGCCTTATTACCGGAAACATCTTTACGTAGTCCCTAGATATATATATATATATATATATATATATATATATCTAGGGACTACGTAAAGATGATAGATATATATATATATATATATATATATTTATATATATATACAGGGTGTTGCAGAAATTTTTCATAATAGAATATACAAATTGTAGAGCTCGTTAAAGCAAATATTTTTTCCAATGGAACATGGTCTCTGAGAAGTCTTGTTTCGGAGTGAGAGCGAAATTACTACAATTTGTGACACTAGTGTTTTTGCCCGACATAGGAGCATAAAATGTGCTGTTGCGAGACAACCAGTCCTCCTATACAGAAACTAAACACACTGTCGGGTTCGTGAGAAAATTCTGCTTCTTCCGAAGAATATACAAGACCGGTCAGAAGATGCGACACGGTCGTTTAGAAGAGAGTTCGTCAAAAATGAAGTTTTTTATTAGCTTTTACGCCAAATACTTCAGAATCATAACCCTACGACCACCCACGTGTTCAAAGCTAACATATTCAGCAAATGCGCATTTCATGACGATCATTTTGGTACCAAACTTACGGCAATGCGAGCTGTGGTTGCAGAGTAATTACGATTTTTCGGCGAACATGTCGAGATTAAGTGCATGAAAATGACGCGCTGCGGCTGTCGCGCGACACGTCGGCGGTAGTGAACGTCGCCACACAGTCATTTTCATGCACTTAATCTGGACATCCCACCGAAAAATCGTAATTACTCTGCAACCACAGCTCGCATTGCCGTAAGTTTGATACCAAAATGATCGTCATAAAATGCGCATTTGCTAAATATGTTAGCTTTGAACACGTGGGTGGTCGTAGTGTTATGATTCTGAAGTATTTGGCGTGAAAGCTAATAAAAAACTTCATTTTTGACGAATTCTTTTCTAAACGACCGTGTCGCATCTTCTGACCGGCCTTGTATATTCTTCGGAAGAAGCAGAATTTTCTCACGAACCCGACAGTGTGTTTAGTTTCTGTATAGGAGGACTGGTTGTCTCGCAACAGCACATTTTATGCTCCTATGTCGGGCAAAAACACTAGTGTCACAAATTGTAGTAATTTCGCTCTCACTCCGAAACAAGACTTCTCAGAGACCATGTTCCATTGGAAAAAATATTTGCTTTAACGAGCTCTACAATTTGTATATTTTATTATGAAAAATGTATGCAACACCCTGTATATATATATATATATATATATATATGTATACGCGTAAATTAAACATGGACTTATAAACTTCGGGGCGTGTCACACTACAATTGTCACTCGCCTTCGCGCCCATAGTTTCGTGTTAAAATAGAAACAATAATCAACAAACTCGAGCATCTAACGATAATAATATGACCGAGCTGTAAATATTATCATAACATGGCATATAGGGAGAAAATTATGATGATGATTTGCCCAAAGTGTATCCCAATATATGCTGTGCAAATATTTACATATGCAAGTACCTATTTGCTCTACACCGTTATTGGGGCCTCTTGATCTACACTCGTCTAATAAATATCAGTTGGACCTAATATATATATATATATATATATATATATATATATATATATATATATATATATATATATATATATATGTTGCACAAAGAAGCCATAGAACGACGAGCCGTTTAAGGATAGGCTACTTTTTTGCGCAGTAAGGCGCACAGACCCTGCCCCTTGGCTAAACTGGAGTCAAGCTCTGGCATTACTTACATCCTAAAACATGAAAACTAAACGGGTGCCCATGCGTCCGCTTTTATGTTATATCGGACTATGCAAAATAGAGAAACGCAAATCCCTGATTTTTTCAACGACTAGTTAGAAAATGTGGTACGCACATATGTGCGCCACTGCAGGAAGCTCGTCCATGTACCCATCCCCGCGTCCGAGAACTTCAAACAATTGGAGGGGGAGAATAGTTTACGAGTCTTGCTATCCCGGGAAGCGCAGCGGGATCTTGTCATGTAAAAACGCGTAGAATCTAGAATGATCAAAACAGGTCCAGTCGTCACATGATTTAGTTATGAGCTGTGTGAGCGTTTCAAGTGTGCCGTTGTCAGCCCTAGGTAGACCCGCACGCCGAAAGGACAGTCAAATACGCCAAATAAGAGTTTATCATATATATATATATATATAAAATAAAGTTGATTTCCGTATAATACATTAGGTATATGTTACACACATCAACTAGCTAAGCCAATGCGCATTGTGACTGTCACGTGTCCGTTTTGATGAGGCCAGGGCGAGACCACTTCAGGAGTGTGCCCCGAACGGAGGCAGCGTTTCCACGTTGTCAAGATCCAGGCGTTGTTTAAGAAAGGACGATGACCTGTTATCACCGGATGACAGGTTTAACAAGGTCCCAACTTTGCGGATCAGCTGCTTGGTCCGATCGCCAGGGACACCCAGGGTTTCAAACGCGAGAGGGCAAAATTCATGGGGATAGCCGATTGATGAGTATTTTCTCAACTTGTTAGTCTCCGCAAGGTGGGCTGCATAACCAGCTTCGGATGCGCCGCCACCGACCATAGAAGGAGCTAAGGAGTCGGTAACGGTTGCATCCCAAACTAGCATTTTGCCTCGCTCTAATTGTGTGAGTGTCATACCATCTGGACGTTTGCTGTCCTCCGCGCAGAGGCCTGGGGGTTCAAGAATGCACGGACGACCGCACGACTTAAGGGCTCTGCTAAACGTCTCATTAATAGCGGCATGTCTCGAGTTATTATATAATTATTATATAATATGTATATATATATTATATGTATATGTATATATATATTATATGTATATATATATATATATATATATATATATATATATATATATATATATATATATATATGTATATATATATTATATGTATATATATATATATATATATATATATATATATATATATCGGCTGGTCTAGACGAGACAAGGAAGCTCGCAAAATATGCCTCAATAGGGTACCCACATGAATGCAACCACTAGTGTTCGAGACCTTGAGCGGCCCAGGCAGCTTCACTCGCAAACTCCTCCGTTGGCGAGAAGCTGAGCCTCGCAACCGGAGACAAGAGATCTGCGGTTTTCTTGAGACGGCGCCTCGACCTCGACGTCCAATGCGGGAACGCGGCGTCCGTCCGCGGCACGCTGCTGAAGTGGTCCCAACCCACTCTATACGAGATAGAGTAATACTCCCAGTACACACGTTCTCAGGAGATAATTGTCACTCTATCTGTATTCTTAGTAAATCATGATCTCTAATAATTAAAAATATATGTATATATATTATCATTATTTTGTGTTAGGACAATACAATTGTGAGGTGTGAATGTGTATCCTCGGTATTTCATGGTTACCATCTAGCTATTCTCAGCCCGTCGCACCTAATATCGACGCGGCATTTCTTCTGCAAACTGCCAGTGAAAGCAGCTGCCTCAGAAATTCGTCTTCGCGTATATCCCCGGTGTTTGCTCGTATTCGATCACCTAAGTCTTTTATAAATTTCCTTGTACTTCTGCTGACCGGGCCCAATGTTTGCAATCGGCACGAAATTGTATCTATGCTCTAACTCTGTGTATTTACGCCACTTTTCTTTTTCTGCATGTTCGGCAACCCATCCCGCCTCCGTCGCGCTGTGGCATAAATAAGACGGTGTGGTCGTGCAGGATACTGTCGCATCCCAAACCAGGCATTTGCCTTTTTCCCACGGCGGAATGGTCACACCGTCAGGCCTTTTATCGTCATGTAGTCCTGGGTTCCAGCATGCTAGGTGTTCCCGCTTTCCGGAGAGCTCTTTGAATTATTGAGTTTAGTTCGGTGTACCTAGGGGCCCGACCTTGGCTCTTGATGCAGCTCAATGGGTGGAGGCCATAATTCTCCACTGGTTTTCCACAGGCCTTACAAATGTGAGGTTCGCATATTTGCCCGCCGATTCTTAGAGCCGACACCATGCGGAATGAGATGTTGTCCAGCATGGTGCCGAGCTGCGGTGACGGAAGAGCCCTAAGAAATCCGCCGCTGAAGGTGTCTCGTGCGGCCAAGAAGACCGCTTTCTCTGTGGGAGACTCAAGGCTTTCGATGATCTCACGGGATATGACTTTGCATCTGTAGTTGTCGAGCACTCTTTGCGTTGTATGTTTTTCCCAAGGTCCTGGATTCAATCTCAGTTTGACCAGTGACTCTGCCTTCTGCTTAGCTATGTACAACCGGTGGTGAACACTCGGGTCAACTAGCGTCTCAGCCAGCTGGCTCTTCGCCACGTACTGTCCGTGAAGTCAATGTTGAGAACTTTGCTCAATATGTCCCTCGTAGAGTCGTCATACGATTGCAGGGCGTCGGGAGATTGGCTTGTCGGTGAAGTGCGTAGTGTGCAGTTGAATTTAGGGGAACCTAAACTATACCTTCAAAGGCATAGTGCCGCTTGTGAGTGCATAGCCAACAGACGTTTTTATCTCCTAAAATCTTGAAAATACTTTGTGGACTAAGCGGAGCCCCAAGAATCTCTAACTCGACCGGGTTAACTCGCCTGCAGCCTGGTAAAACGGCAGCAATTGTTTTGTGTGCCTCGTCTCGTTCTTTTGTGTCCGCCCCAACCGTTATTACTTCGCATTTGGAAAGAATAAACTGCAAAACCTTGAGTAAGTCAGCGGCCACCACTTCTGCCGGCCCTCCTAATGTACCATCATCCAGGTACCAGATGTTTAGCGGGCTTCTCATTTGTGCCACTAAACTGGAGATTCCTAGGCTAAACAGGGCGGGGCCCAGTAGATCTCCTTGTTGCACTCCATTTGTTGATTTAAGTGGTTCTTTGTCACACCAGGATAGAAGTGATGGATCCCTGTAGCTTTGCCATACTAGCGGCAGGAGTTCTGGTGCGTGAAGTCTTACTTCTTCTAATATTACTTCTAATATTATTAACACTCGCGTCGTATTGTGTTAAAAGCGTTGCTAAAGTCTAGCTTGACTAGAACCCGCACAGGACCGTCTGTATATATATATATATATATATATATATATATATATATATATATATACATGTTGTCGCGTCTGTTCTATATTAATATAAAAATCTACGCATGACAAAATAATTTCAGCTTTGGAGAGAATAGCTTTCTGCAATCATCAAATGTTGGTGCTACAGCGGCGGTACCATTAGTAAAGAAATAATCAACCAAGAAGGTGTTCGACACAAGGTTTTGTTGTTGGTGTGCCAACGAGAACTTGCATGTGACCCGTCTGCATGCGCGTTAGAGTGGCTGTTTTGTGAATGCGTCGACTGGAGCATAGTGGACAACTAGTTTATCGACATTTGTTTACCTTTTGAAGGGTATTTAAATTGAGGAGAACTGTAGCACCCATTTATGAGTGGCTTTTTATCAGATTGTTGGAAAATCGTGTGGACACGGCGTGTGAAAATTATTTGCGTAAAGGTATGGTCACAGCAAGACAACTGCACGGTCGTACGGCCGCTGATTTTCGTGGGCCATGCGAAGAGTCTTGCTTATGAGATCACTGTTAATTCGGCTGAGGATCGAATTGTTGGAATATCTGCCGCAACTGAAGGAAATTCGTAAATTGAGTAGTGGTCGTTTTCCCGACCATTTTTCGTAACATAGTAAACAAATTCGTGTGATTTCTAAAGAAGTAGAAATGATATATTTAATAAAGCAAGGCAAAATAGATTTAGTTGTATGCATGAACGCACGCCCAATATTTCCACTGTAAAAAGTGAATTATTTCGCAACCGCAAAGCTACTACCGAGTTGGTACTAAATGACACCAATAGAGTGCGCAATAGCTTGATAATGTATCTCTTATTATATCGTAAGGGCAAGTTTTTTTTTAAATTGATAAACATGAAACCTGCAAAAGAGACATCATAAAACCAGTGCCTGACGATGTCTTCTAAATACGGCCGTTTTGCTGCCGTTAGCCTACAGTTGGGTGACTTTATTCTGACCACGTCGGCATGTCCAGTCTCTCTGTGGAACAGACCGTTCCCTTGCAATTTTCGCACATTTCGGTCGGCTACATTGATATACAAAAATCATTAAAATTACTCTCACCTTTCTAAACAAAACATCTCGCCCTCGCTATTACATCAAAAAAATGTAAGCTACATTCCCGCGTTATACGAGCCCCTTAACATGATATATATATATATATATATATATATATATATATATATATATATATATATATATATATATATATATATATATATAAATATATATATATATATATATATATATATATATATATATATATATATTTATATATACACCTGTGAGACACATGCGGCACAAACACGCCCGATTTTTTTTTAGATTTCCCGTAAGGCAATTAATTGCCCGTGTACGGATTTTTGATGTCATGGCTAAGTTTACTCCACTTCGGCATTTACCTTGTTTCAATTGGAAACCATGCAAACCAATTTAAGAGTGGCCGGTCTGGGGTTGCAATGCAAGGCAGAGGCTTTGCCACTAAGCCACCTTGCTCGGTATGATTGAGCCTAGCATTCATCTAATTCATTTTGGCCAGATGCAGGAGCCGTCATTAGACGAAGGCGTTGCACATCTCGTAAAGATGTCGTAGCAGCTTTTATTTCCTTAAAGTAACTGCACCGCCTGCCAGGCTACGAACGTGCTATGAATGAATCCTGGCTCACCTGGACCCAGCGGATTACTTTTACTACAGTTAGCATTTGACTTGCCTCGCCAACTGGTAGGTTTGAGACGCTTTGGCAGCCCGTAGAAAAGGCTCTAATCTGCTACGAGTGTTTATTTGAGGCGAGTGTTATATAAAATAAAAGACAGAGTACGCCGCCAGAATAACGAGCATTTCACTTTTATTTTTAAGACGAACTCTAAATGGAAATCCTGAACAGTCTACCATATCCTGAGTGTTAAGCTAGAATGATCAGCTAGATCTGTTTAAGTTACCAAAAACTGTGAAATGAACAAAATGTTACTGTGAAACGAAGACGTAGAAACCTCCTTGTGTTGTTGTAGCTGCGCTAGCATTTGAATTAAATTGCCGTTAGTACACTCGACGAGTCCCAAAATGAGATATCTCTAAACGAATTGTTTTGTACCACTGTGTAGTGCGACCTCGGATGAACTAGACATTTAGACTGAGTTTAATATTTGCAGTTATGGTCTACGAGCCCGGATGGAACATTGGCCTTATCCAGCTACCAGTACCGCAACCGTTTGCTCTGCTGAGAGAGGCGAATGAGAAACAATGCCAGGAAAATGAGCAGAAACAGAACACAGGGCGCAGTCTCACGCAGTGCCTAGATTTAGAGTCGTTAAAGATGCGTATTGAATACGCTCCTCTAGCACCCTCAGAATGCTCATAGTTTGTAAACAATAGGTGAAATTTCCTATTTAGAGTGGAGTCGTTGGAAGCTGTTTTTCTTGCTCACTTGGAATAAACGCGAAATGCTGGGGTTGCCCAAGCATAAGGAGCTACTTGACTCTCTTCTTCTCGCCATGTTACATAGGCGCATACAACGTAGGCTTCACGCAATCAGGCGACCCGGGGGTTTTGGCTTCTCGGGTGGGTGCCGTTAAAGATAAGCCGGACCTTTTGGGGGACGACCTTCAAATGCTCAAAATGGGAACTCTGCGCAGCCACTCAGTTGGGCAAACGTTTGAAGATACCTAGGACTAGGTCTCAATTCTAGAATCGTTTTCCGAGTGGTTCAAATCGAAATTCTTTTGACAGTAAGATGCTCAGACGCCTCACACAAACGACAGAAGACATCGTTTAGAAAATATTAAGAAGATAATGTTTAGGGTAATCTCTTCGATTAAACCAAAAACAGCCAAAATTAAGCAATTTTCAAGAACGACGATTTTTTACCATTGTTTTTTTGACATAGCAACAAGCAAACCCATGTTCAGCCAATTACATTATTTTTTTTAAAACAGTATATTCAACGTGAATACACTGAATAACGTGAACAACGCTACATAGCTTTATAATGTTCACACGCGAACTAAATCATTAAGTGGCTAACTGAACAAAATTTGTCAATAGTTGTGCTACTGCCGTTGATGAATTTTATCTTAGGTACAAATATTGTAATTGGATATCCCAAAAGCAGATAACATGGTACAAATAAATCAACACGTCTGCACACTTTAAAGGTTAGGTTAGCTTATGGCAAAAATAGTTGAGTACAAGCAACTCATATCCTTATTATTAACAATATATGCGCCAGTCTATCCCATACGATCATAATAGGTTTTCGATTGCGGGCGGCTTTGCAATTCGAAGCCTTCAGAGTCATTAGGTTATCTTCTTTGAATTTGTTTTTTTGCGATATTTTTAGAACAACCTATTATCTTGGTAAAACTGCAATCAAACCGGATCTATAAAAGCATCGAAAAATATACATAAAGGGTAGAACAATCAACGTAGAAGTGATGTCTATGGGCTTTGGTATTGTAAGCCTAGCTTTCTCCGTACTTTACAAAAATTAAGTATATTGTGTTAGATAATGTGCACATACATACAATGGCATTACTGTTTCTATGTTACCGGCTCCCTGAATTGCCAGTGTATTTCTGTCTGAAATTTTTGAAGTTAGAACCAGGGTGCCTAACGGTATTACTTAAAATTTGCCTAATGGCTAAATAATGTTAAGGAAAAACTCATTTTTAAATGAAGAATATTTTGATTCACTAGTACTACGCGGGTGATTTAACAAAAACGGCTCAGTTGTATGTATTGATATACTTATGTAAACAAGATTTGAGAGTCGGTTAACGGTCGCAGTACAGTAGTATTCCTAGGCTGTCTGTGGTGCAAAATGAAATGTCAAACTCACAAGTGCCCGGAGTTGAGTGCAAAGTTAGAAACGAGGAAACGCCGTCTCTGTGGACTTTAGAAACCTTGGGTCACGTAGCCCCTTAGGTAACCACGTAAGCTGATTTTCAACTATTTCCCAATTGACTACGAACCCTAACGAGGCTCCTGTTTGGTCCACCTGACCAACTGGTATATGGCTTAGTTAAATATTTGACTGGCTGTGTGAAACGAACGAAGTTTACTTACAATTTCCATGTAATTTAGAATTGTACATTTTAGTATTTTTAAACTAGGATTGTATATGTTTCTTTTTATTTTCAAAGTTTGATTTATTCAGGAACCACTATCTTACAATGCTAAAATTGTCGTTAACAAAAAGATGTGCAAATTGTAAAAGCACCAACATTATCTTTCTCATACTTCAACATGTCTCACTCACCATGTAAAACTAATAACTGAAGTCACTTGAAATTCTCCCGTTTATACTCTTGACAAGCTTTCTTCAAGCAATTGATAGGTAGCTAGATTTGTACGTGTTAACCATTATTTACATCACGCTTAAATATTCTGACTGAGCTAAATATTCTGACACACAGTTAGTAGTTCTGACCGCTTAAATATTCTGACACACAGTTGGGAAGAGATCTCACTGTTTAAGCTCTTCCCCGTTCGAGAGCGATTGCATACTGGTTTGGGACCGGACAGCTACTGACTCATTAGCCTTTTCAATAGCCAGCACTGGTGTGGCCTGGGCCGAGCATGCTTTAGCTTTCGCCAAGGCACGCAAGCCGAGGAAGTGCATCGGGTACCCGCAAGGTTTTACCCACTCTTGTTTGAGACCTTTGACATTCCCGGCTCAACCACTCGCTGTTTGCTGTAGAATGACGGGAACCGGCTGATCTTAGCCAACAGAAAAACGCGACATTTAAAAACGCGAGCGATTTGCATATATATATATATATATATATATACATATATATATATATATATATATATATATATATATATAAATCGCTCGCGTTTTTAAATCTCGGTTGGTCAAAATCTGCTGCCTATATATATATATATATACAAGAAGAAAGTTGAAGAGTAAGAGAAATGCGATTTTATAAAGTAAGTCACTTAATAGATTAATCGAGATCTCTCGAGATTCAAAAGTGTATGCAAGCCCGATCTTACACATACATTTTGCTGATGTTGCCGTGACACCTATAAAGCCGCCAGCGTTGTGGCTCCTGTTTTAGTTTGCGTAAGTCGAGACCAGAAACCGACAGAGGCAACATAGAATCAAATAGGGCCCAGCCTTAGCAACAGCAACAACAACTTTGGCGACGGCCGAGACAATGACGCCAGAACAAATGACGGCAGTTGAGGCCCACATGCGGGGGTTAGGACGTGGTGGGACAGAACTTGCATGCTGATCGATGGCGTGCAGCATTACAAACAGCAATTTTGCACTAGCATCCCATGCAAACTTGTACGAAGCTGCTCTGGGTGTCCCTGGGTTAGCCGTTGCCACGGCCACCGTTCCTAATCTCCCCGCATCTATGTACCCACATTTATCGCCAACGACCGAAGGCTGTGATGATGACGACTGAGTAGCTCGGGGGGTTTGGTGTTCGCTTTCACGCATGGCCGACGTTTACGATCTTAGAAACAGGTCGTTCTTAGAACCAGCTCGTTCTTAGAACCAGGTCGTTCTTAGAGCCAGCTTGTTCTTAGAATCAGCTCGTTCTTAGAACCAGCTCGTTCTTAAAGCCAGGACGTTCTTAGAACCAGCGCGCTTTTAGAACCAGCGCGTTTTTAGGACCAGGTCGTTGTTAGAACCAGGTCGTTCTTAGAACCAGCACGTTCTTAGAACCAGCGCGTTCTTAGAACCAGCGCGTTTTTAAAACCAGGTCGTTCTTAGAGCCAGCTCGTTCTCAGAATCAGGACGTTCTTAGAACCAGCGCAATCTTAGAACCAGGTCGTTCTTAAAATCAGCATTCCTATAGCTCGTTCTTAAAACTAGCTCGTTCCTAGAACCAGCACGTTCTTAAAAGCAGCGCGTTCTTAAAAGCAGCGCGCTCTTAGAAGCAGCGCGTTCTTAGAACCAGGGCGTTCTTAAAACTAGCGCGTTCTTAGAACCAGGACGTTATTAGAACCAGGACGTTCTTAGAACCAGGACGTTCTTAAAACTAGGACGTTCTTACAACTCGTTCTTAGAACCAGGTAGTTCTTAAAACCAGCTCGTTCTTAGAACCAGGTCGTTCTTAAAACCAGGACGTTCTTAAAACCAGCTCGTTCTTAGAACTAGAACGCTCTTACGGCTCGTTCTTAAAAACAGCTCGTTCTTAGAACCAGGACGTTCTTAGAACCAGGACGTTCTTGGAACCAGGATGTTCTTAGAGCCAAGACGTTCTTAGAACCAGGTCGTTCTTACAGCTCGTTCTTAGAACCAGGTCGTTCTTAAAACCAGCTCGTTCTTAGAACCAGGACATTCTTAGAACCAGGACGTTCTTAGAACCAAGACGTTCTTAGAACCAAGACGTTTTTAGAACCAAGACGTTCTTGGAACCAGGACGTTCTTAGAGCCAGGACGTTCTTAGAACCAGCGCCTTCTTAGAACCAAGACGTTCTTAAAACCAGCGCGTTCTTAGACCCAGGACGTTCTTAAAACCAGCGTTTTCTTAGAACCAGGACGTTCTTAAAACCAGCGCGCTCTTAGAACCAGGACGTTCTTAAAACTATGACGTTCTTAAAACCAGCGCGCTCTTAGAACCAAGACGTTCTTAAAACCAGCGCGTTCTTAGAACCAGCGCGTTCTTTGAACCAACGCGTTCTTAGAACCAACGCGTTCTTAGAACCAGCGCGTTCTCAGAACTAGGACGTTCTTAATCCCAGGACGTTTTTAGAACCAGGACGTTCTTAATACCAAATCGTGCTTACAACTAAGTCGTTCTTAAAACCAGATCGTTCTTAGAACTAGGTCGTTCTTAAAACCAGAACGTTCTTAGAACCAACGCGTTCTTACACCAGCGCGTTCTTACACCAGCGCGTTCTTAGAGCCAGCTCGTTCTTAGAATCAGGACGTTTTTAAAATCAGCGCGTTCTTAGAACCAGGACGTTCTTAGAACCAGCGCGTTCTTAGAACCAGCGCGTTTTTAGAACCAGGACGTTTTTAGAACCAGCGCGTTCTTAAAACCAGGACGTTCTTAAAACCAGGACGTTCTTTAAACTAGGACGTTCTTACAGCTCATTCTTAGAACCAAGACGTTCTTGAAACCAGCGCGTTCGTAGAACCAGCGCGTTCTTAGAACCAACGCGTTCTTAGAACCAGCGCGTTCTCAGAACTAGGACGTTCTTAATCCCAGGACGTTCTTAATACCAAATTGTCCTTACAACTAAGTCGTTCTTAGAACTAGGTCGTTCTTAAAACCAGAACGTTCTTAGAACCAACGCGTTCTTACACCAGCGAGTTCTTAGAGCCAGCTCGTTCTTAGAATCAGGACGTTTTTAAAATCAGCGCGTTCTTAGAACCAGGACGTTCTTAGAACCAGCGCGTTCTTAGAACCAGCGCGTTCTTAGAACCAGGACGTTTTTAGAACCAGCGCGTTCTTGGAACCAGGACATTCCTAAAACCAGCTCGTTCTTAGAACTAGGACGTTCTTACAGCTCGTTCTTAGAACCAGGTCGTTCTTAAAACCAGTTCGTTCTTAGAACCAGGTCGTTTTTAGAACCAGTTCGTTCTTAGAACCAGCTCGTTCTTAGAGCCAGGACGTTCTAAGAACCAGGTCGTTCTTAGAACCAGGTCATTCTTAGAACCAGATCGTTCTTAGAACCAGCTCGTTCTTAGAAGCAGCTCGTTCTTAGAACCAGCTCGTTCTTAAAACTAGCTCGTTCTTAGAACCAGGTCGTTCTTAAAACCAGTTCGTTCTTAGAACCAGGTCGTTTTTAGAACCAGTTCGTTCTTAGAACCAGCTCGTTCTTAGAGCCAGGACGTTCTAAGAACCAGGTCGTTCTTAGAACCAGGTCATTCTTAGAACCAGATCGTTCTTAGAACCAGCTCGTTCTTAGAAGCAGCTCGTTCTTAGAACCAGCTCGTTCTTAAAACTAGCTCGTTCTTAGAACCAGGTTGTTCTTAGAACATGCATGCTCTTAAAACCATTTCGTTCTTAGAACCAGGACGTTCTTAGAACCAGCTCATTCTTAGAATCAGCTCGTTCTTAGAACCAGGACGTTCTTAAACCAGCTCGTTCTTAGAACCAGGACGTTCTTAAAACCAGCTTGCTCTTAGAACCAGGTCGTTCCTAAAACTAGGACGTTCATAAAACCAGCTCGTTTTTACAACCAGGTCGTTCTTAAAGCCAGGACGTTCTTAGAAACAGGTCGTTCTTAGAACCAGAGCGTTTTTAAAGCCAGGACGTTCTTAGAACCAGCGCGCTTTTAGAACCAGCGCGTTTTTAGGACCAGGTCGTTGTTAGAACCAGGTCGTTCTTAGAACCAGCACGTTCTTAGAACCAGCGCGTTCTTAGAACCAGCGCGTTCTTATAACCAGCGCGTTCTTAAAACCAGCGCGTTCTTAGAACCAGGTCGTTCTTAGAGCCAGCTCGTTCTCAGAATCAGGACGTTCTTAGAACCAGCGCAATCTTAGAACCAGAACGTTCTTAGAACCAGGTCGTTCTTAAAATCAGCATTCCTATAGCTCGTTCTTGAAACCAGCTTGTTCCTAGAACCAGCACGTTCTTAAAAGCAGCGCGTTCTTAAAACCAGCCCGTTCTTAGAAGTAGCGCGTTCTTAGAACCAGGACGTTTTTAGAACCAGCGCGTTCTTAGAACCAGGACGTTATTAGATTCAGGACGTTCTTAGAACCAGGACGTTATTAGATTCAGGACGTTCTTAGAACCAGGACGTTCTTAAAACTAGGACGTTCTTACAACTCGTTCTTAGAACCAGCTCGTTCTTAGAACTAGAACGCTCTTACAGCTCGTTCCTAGAACCAGGTCGTTCTTAAAACCAGCTCGTTCTTGGAACCAGGACGTTCTTAGAACCAGGACGTTCTTAGAACCAGGATGTTCTTAGAACCAAGACGTTCTCAGAACCAGGTCGTTCTTACAGCTCGTTCTTAGAACCAGGACATTCTTAGAACCAGGACGTTCTTAGAACCAAGACGTTCTTAGAACCAAGACGTTCTTAGAACCAAGACGTTTTTAGAACCATGTCGTTCTTAAAACCAGGTCGTTATTAAAACCAGGTCGTAATTAGAACCAGGTCGTTCTTAAAACCAGGTCGTTCTTAAAACCAGGTCGTTCTTAGAACCAGGTCGTTCTTAGAACCAGGTCGTTCTTAGAACCAGGTCGTTCTTAGAACCAGGTCGTTCTTAGAACCAGGTCGTTCTTAAAACCAGGTCGTTCTTAAAACCAGGTCGTTCTTAAAACCAGGTCGTTCTTAGAACCAGGTCGTTGTTAGAACCAGGTCGTTCTTGGAACCAGGACGTTCTTAGAACCAGGACGTTCTTAGAACCAGCGCCTTCTTAGAACCAAGACGTTCTTAAAACCAGCGCGTTCTTAGAACCAGGACGTTCTTAGAACCAGCGCCTTCTTAGAACCAGGACGTTCTTAAAACCAGCGCGCTCTTAGAACCAAGACGTTCTTAAAACCAGCGCGCTCTTAGAACCAGGACGTTCTTAAAGCTAAGACGTTCTTAAAACCAGCGCGCTCTTAGAACCAGGACGTTCTTAAAACTAAGACGTTCTTAAAACCAGCGCGCTCTTAGAACCAGGACGTTCTTAAAACCAGCACGTTCTTAGAACCAGCGCGTTCTTAGAACCAACGCGTTCTTAGAACCAACGCGTTCTTAGAACCAGCGCGTTCTGAGAACTAGGACGTTCTTAATCCCAGGACGTTCTTAGAACCAAGACGTTCTTAATACCAAATCGTCCTTACAACTAAGTCGTTCTTAAAACCAGATCGTTCTTAGAACTAGGTCGTTCTTAAAACCAGAACGTTCTTAGAACCAACGCGTTCTTACACCAGCGCGTTCTTAGAGCCAGCGCCTTCTTAGAACCTGGACGTTCTTAAAACCAGCGCGCTCTTAGAACCAGGACGTTCTTAAAACCAGCGCGCTCTTAGAACCAGGACGTTCTTAAAACTAAGACGTTCTTAAAACTAGGACGTTCTTACAGCTCATTCTTGGAACCAGGACATTCATAAAACCAGCTCGTTCTTAGAACTAGGACGTTCTTACAGCTCGTTCTTAGAACCAGGTCGTTCTTAAAACCAGCTCGTTCTTAGAACCAGGTCGTTCTTAGAACCAGTTCGTTCTTAGAACCAGCTCGTTCTTAGAGCCAGGACGTTCTAAGAATTAGGTCGTTCTTACAACCAGATCGTTCTTACAACCAGATCGTTCTTAGAACCAGCTCGTTCTTAGAACCAGCTCGTTCTTAAAACTAGCTCGTTCTTAGAAACCAGGTTGTTCTTAGAACATGCATGCTCTTAAAATCATTTCGTTCTTAGAACCAGGACGTTCTTAGAACCAGCTCATTCTTAGAACCAGGACGTTCTTAGAACCAGCTCATTCTTAGAACCAGCTCGTTCTTAGAACCAGCTCGTTCTTAGAACCAGGACGTTCTTACACCAGCTCGTTCTTAGAACCAGGACGTTCTTAGAACCAGCTTGTTCTTAGAACCAGGTCGTTCCTAAAACTAGGACGTTCATAAAACCAGCTCGTTTTTACAACCAGGTCGTTCTTAAAGCCAAGACGTTCTTAGAAACAGGTCGTTCTTAGAACCAGCTCGTTCTTAGAACCAGGTCGTTCTTAGAGCCAGCTCGTTCTTAGAACCAGCTCGTTCTTAGAACCAGAACGTTCTTAAAGCCAGGACGTTCTTAGAACCAGCGCGCTTTTAGAACCAGCGCATTTTTAGGACCAGGTCGTTGTTAGAACCAGGTCGTTCTTAGAACCAGCGCGTTCTTAAAACCAGCGCGTTCTTAGAACCAGGTCGTTCTTAAAGCCAGCTCGTTCTCAGAATCAGGACGTTCTTAGAACCAGCGCAATCTTAAAACCAGAACGTTCTTAGAACCAGGTCGTTCTTAAAATCAGCTCGTTCCTAGAACCAGCACGTTCTTAAAAGCAGCGCGTTCCTAAAACCAGCGCGTTCTTAGAAGCAGCGCGTTCTTAGAACCAGGACGTTT
This sequence comes from Dermanyssus gallinae, assembly GCA_003439945.1. Lineage (NCBI taxonomy): Eukaryota > Metazoa > Arthropoda > Arachnida > Mesostigmata > Dermanyssidae > Dermanyssus > Dermanyssus gallinae. Next base: position 289,686 of record QVRM01003418.1, read on the forward strand.
TTAGAACCAGCGCGTTCTTAGAACCAGGACGTTCTTAAAACTAGGACGTTCTTACAACTCGTTCTTAGAACCAGGTAGTTCTTAAAACCAGCTCGTTCTTAGAACCAGGTCGTTCTTAAAACCAGGACGTTCTTAAAACCAGCTCGTTCTTAGAACTAGAACGCTCTTACAGCTCGTTCCTAGAACCAGGTCGTTCTTAACACCAGCTCGTTCTTAGAACCAAGACGTTCTTAGAACCAGGACGTTCTTACAACCAGAATATTCTTAGAACCAAGACGTTCTTAGAACCAGGTCGTTCTTACAGCTCGTTCTTAGAACCAGGTCATTCTTAAAACCAGCTCGTTCTTAGAACCAGGACATTCTTAGAATCAGAACGTTCTTAGAACCAGGACATTTTTAGAAGCAGAACGTTCTTAGAACCAAGACGTTCTTAGAACCAAGACGTTCTTAGAACCAGGTCGTTCTTAAAACCAGGTTGTTATTAAAACCAGGTCGTTCTTAGAACTAGGTCGTTCTTAGAACCAGGTCGTTCTTAAAACCAGGTCGTTCTTAAAACCAGGTCGTTCTTAAAACCAGGTCGTTCTTAGAACCAGGTCGTTGTTAGAACCAGGTCATTCTTAGAACCAGGACGTTCTTAGAGCCAGGACGTTCTTAGAACCAGCGCCTTCTTAGAACCAAGACGTTCGTAAAACCAGGACGTTTTTGGAACCAGCGCCTTCTTAGAACCAGGACGTTCTTAAAACCAGGGCGCTCTTAGAACCAGGACGTTCTTAAAACTAAGACGTTCTTAAAACCAGCGCGCTCTTAGAACCAGGACGTTCTTGAAACCAGCGCGTTCTTAGAACCAACGCGTTCTTAGAACCAGCGCGTTCTCAGAACTAGGACGTTCTTAGAACCAGGACGTTCTTAATACCAAATCGTCCTTACAACTAAGTCGTTCTTAGAACCAGATCGTTCTTAGAACTAGGTCCTTCTTAGAACTAGGTCCTTCTTAAAACCAGAACGTTCTTAGAACCAGCGCGTTCTCAGAACTAGGACGTTCTTAGAACCAGGACGTTCTTAATACCAAATCGTCCTTACAACTAAGTCGTTCTTAGAACCAGATCGTTCTTAGAACTAGGTCCTTCTTAAAACCAGAACGTTCTTAGAACCAACGCGTTCTTACACCAGCGCGTTCTTAGAGCCAGCTCGTTCTTAGAATCAGGACGTTCTTAAAATCAGCGCGTTCTTAGAATCAGGACGTTCTTAGAACCAGCGCGTTCTTAGAACCAGCGCGTTCTTAGAACCAGCGCGTTCTTAGAACCAGCGCGTTCTTAGAACCAGGACGTTTTTAGAACCAGCGCGTTCTTAGAACCAGGACGTTCTTAGAACCAGGACGTTCTTAAAACCATGACGTTCTTGAAACCAGGACGTTTTTAAAACTAGGACGTTCTTACAGCTCATTCTTAGAACCAGGTCGTTCTTAAAACAAGCTCGTTTTTACACCAGCGCGTTCTTGGAACCAGGACATCCCTAAAACCAGCTCGTTCTTAGAACTAGGACGTTCTAACAGCTCGTTCTTAAAACCAGGTCGTTCTTAAAACCAGCTCGTTCTTAGAACCCGCGCGTTCTTAGAACCAACGCGTTCTTAGAATCAGCGCGTTCTTAGAACTAGGACGTTCTTAAAACTAGAACGTTCTTAGAACCAGGACGTTCTTAGAACCAGAACGTTCTTAATACCAAATCCTTCTTAGAACCAGGACGTTCTTACAACTAAGTCGTTCTTAGAACCAGGTCGTTCTTAGAACCAGGTCGTTCTTAGAACTAGGTCGTTCTTAGAACCAGGTCGTTCTTAGAACCAGAACGTTCTTGGAACCAATGCGTTCTTACACCAACGCGTAGAATCTTAGAACTAGGTCGTTCTTAGAGCCAGCTCGTTCTTATAATCAGGACGTTCTTAATACCAGCGCGTTCTTAGAACCAGGACGTTCTTAAAACCAGCGCGTTTATAGAACCAGGGCGTTCTTAGAACCAGCGCGTGCTTAGAACCAGGACGTTCTTAGAACCAGGCCGTTCTTAGAACCAGGACGTTCGTAGAACCGGGACGTTCTTAGAACTAGGACGTTTTTACATCTCATTCTTAGAACCAGGTCGTTCCTTAAACAAGCTCGTTTTTACACCAGCGCGTTCTTGGAACCAGGACGTTCCTAAAACCAGCTCGTTCTTAGAACTAGGACGTTCTTGCAGCTCGTTCTTAGAACCAGGTCGTTCTTAAAACCAGCTCGTTCTTAGAACCAGGACGTTCTTAGAACCAAGACGTTTTTACACCTCGTTCTTAGAACCAGGTCGTTCTTAAAACCAGCTTGTTTTTAGAACCAGCTTGTTTTTAGAACCAGCTCGTTCTTAGAACCAGTTTGTTTTCAGAACCAGCTCAATCTTAACACCAGCTTGTTTCTAGAACCAGCCCGTTCTTAGAACCAGGTCGTTCTTAGAACCAGCTCGCTCTTAACCCCAGCTCGCTCTTAGAACCAGCTCGCTCTTAGAACCAACTCGCTCTTAGAAGCAGCTCGCTTTTAGAACCAGCTCGCTCCTAGAACCAGCTCGCGTTTAGAACTAGCTCGTTCTTAAAACCAGCTCGTTCTTAGAACCATTTCGTTCTTAGCACCAGCTCGTTCTTCAAACCAGCTCGTTCTTAGAACCAGGTCGTTCTTAGAACTAGGTCGTTCTTAGAACCAGAACGTTCTTAGAACCAGAACGTTCTTAAAACCAGCGCGTTCTTAGAGCCAGCGTTTCTTAGAATCAGGACGTTCTTAAAACTAGCGCGTTTTTAGAACCAGGACGTTCTTAGTACCAGGACGTTCTTAGTACCAGGACATTCTTAAAACCAGGACGTTTTTACAGCTTGTTTTTAGAACCAGGTCGTTCTTAGAAGCAGGTTGTTCTTAGAACCAAGTCGTTCTTAACACCAGGACATTCTTAGAACCAGCGCCTTCTTAGAACCAGGACGTTTTTAGAACCGGCGCGCTCTTAAAACCAGGACGTTCTTACAACCAGCGCGTTCCTAGAACCAAGACGTTCTTTGAACCAGCGCGTTCTTTGAACCAGCGCGTTCTTAAAACCAGCGCGTTCTTAAAACCAGCGCGTTCTTAGAACCAGCGCGTTCTTAAAACCAGGACGTTCTTAGAACCAGGTCGTTCTTAGAACCAGGACGTTCTTAAAACCAGCTCGTTCTTAAAAGCAGGTCGTTCTTAAAACCAGCTCGTTCTTAGAACCAGGACGTTTTTAGAACCAGCGCGTTCTTAGAACCAGGACGTTATTAGAACCAGGACGTTTTTGGAATCAGGACGTTCTTAAAACTAGGACGTTCTTACAACTCGTTCTTAGAATCAGGTAGTTCTTAAAACCAGCATGTTCTTAGAACCAGGTCGTTCTTAAAACCAGGACGTTCTTAAAACCAGCTCGTTCTTAGAACTAGAACGTTCTTACAGCTCGTTCTTAAAACCAGGTCGTTCTTAAAACCAGCTTGTTCTTAGAACCCGCGCGTTCTTAGAACCAACGCGTTCTTAGAATCAGCGCGTTCTTAGAACTAGGACGTTCTTAAAACTAGAACGTTCTTAGAACCAGGTTGTTCTTAGAACATGCATGCTCTTAAAACCATTTCGTTCTTAGAACCAGGACGTTCTTAGAACCAGCTCATTCTTAGAATCAGCTCGTTCTTAGAACCAGGACGTTCTTAAACCAGCTCGTTCTTAGAACCAGGACGTTCTTAAAACCAGCTTGCTCTTAGAACCAGGTCGTTCCTAAAACTAGGACGTTCATAAAACCAGCTCGTTTTTACAACCAGGTCGTTCTTAAAGCCAGGACGTTCTTAGAAACAGGTCGTTCTTAGAACCAGAGCGTTTTTAAAGCCAGGACGTTCTTAGAACCAGCGCGCTTTTAGAACCAGCGCGTTTTTAGGACCAGGTCGTTGTTAGAACCAGGTCGTTCTTAGAACCAGCACGTTCTTAGAACCAGCGCGTTCTTAGAACCAGCGCGTTCTTATAACCAGCGCGTTCTTAAAACCAGCGCGTTCTTAGAACCAGGTCGTTCTTAGAGCCAGCTCGTTCTCAGAATCAGGACGTTCTTAGAACCAGCGCAATCTTAGAACCAGAACGTTCTTAGAACCAGGTCGTTCTTAAAATCAGCATTCCTATAGCTCGTTCTTGAAACCAGCTTGTTCCTAGAACCAGCACGTTCTTAAAAGCAGCGCGTTCTTAAAACCAGCCCGTTCTTAGAAGTAGCGCGTTCTTAGAACCAGGACGTTTTTAGAACCAGCGCGTTCTTAGAACCAGGACGTTATTAGATTCAGGACGTTCTTAGAACCAGGACGTTATTAGATTCAGGACGTTCTTAGAACCAGGACGTTCTTAAAACTAGGACGTTCTTACAACTCGTTCTTAGAACCAGCTCGTTCTTAGAACTAGAACGCTCTTACAGCTCGTTCCTAGAACCAGGTCGTTCTTAAAACCAGCTCGTTCTTGGAACCAGGACGTTCTTAGAACCAGGACGTTCTTAGAACCAGGATGTTCTTAGAACCAAGACGTTCTCAGAACCAGGTCGTTCTTACAGCTCGTTCTTAGAACCAGGACATTCTTAGAACCAGGACGTTCTTAGAACCAAGACGTTCTTAGAACCAAGACGTTCTTAGAACCAAGACGTTTTTAGAACCATGTCGTTCTTAAAACCAGGTCGTTATTAAAACCAGGTCGTAATTAGAACCAGGTCGTTCTTAAAACCAGGTCGTTCTTAAAACCAGGTCGTTCTTAGAACCAGGTCGTTCTTAGAACCAGGTCGTTCTTAGAACCAGGTCGTTCTTAGAACCAGGTCGTTCTTAGAACCAGGTCGTTCTTAAAACCAGGTCGTTCTTAAAACCAGGTCGTTCTTAAAACCAGGTCGTTCTTAGAACCAGGTCGTTGTTAGAACCAGGTCGTTCTTGGAACCAGGACGTTCTTAGAACCAGGACGTTCTTAGAACCAGCGCCTTCTTAGAACCAAGACGTTCTTAAAACCAGCGCGTTCTTAGAACCAGGACGTTCTTAGAACCAGCGCCTTCTTAGAACCAGGACGTTCTTAAAACCAGCGCGCTCTTAGAACCAAGACGTTCTTAAAACCAGCGCGCTCTTAGAACCAGGACGTTCTTAAAGCTAAGACGTTCTTAAAACCAGCGCGCTCTTAGAACCAGGACGTTCTTAAAACTAAGACGTTCTTAAAACCAGCGCGCTCTTAGAACCAGGACGTTCTTAAAACCAGCACGTTCTTAGAACCAGCGCGTTCTTAGAACCAACGCGTTCTTAGAACCAACGCGTTCTTAGAACCAGCGCGTTCTGAGAACTAGGACGTTCTTAATCCCAGGACGTTCTTAGAACCAAGACGTTCTTAATACCAAATCGTCCTTACAACTAAGTCGTTCTTAAAACCAGATCGTTCTTAGAACTAGGTCGTTCTTAAAACCAGAACGTTCTTAGAACCAACGCGTTCTTACACCAGCGCGTTCTTAGAGCCAGCGCCTTCTTAGAACCTGGACGTTCTTAAAACCAGCGCGCTCTTAGAACCAGGACGTTCTTAAAACCAGCGCGCTCTTAGAACCAGGACGTTCTTAAAACTAAGACGTTCTTAAAACTAGGACGTTCTTACAGCTCATTCTTGGAACCAGGACATTCATAAAACCAGCTCGTTCTTAGAACTAGGACGTTCTTACAGCTCGTTCTTAGAACCAGGTCGTTCTTAAAACCAGCTCGTTCTTAGAACCAGGTCGTTCTTAGAACCAGTTCGTTCTTAGAACCAGCTCGTTCTTAGAGCCAGGACGTTCTAAGAATTAGGTCGTTCTTACAACCAGATCGTTCTTACAACCAGATCGTTCTTAGAACCAGCTCGTTCTTAGAACCAGCTCGTTCTTAAAACTAGCTCGTTCTTAGAAACCAGGTTGTTCTTAGAACATGCATGCTCTTAAAATCATTTCGTTCTTAGAACCAGGACGTTCTTAGAACCAGCTCATTCTTAGAACCAGGACGTTCTTAGAACCAGCTCATTCTTAGAACCAGCTCGTTCTTAGAACCAGCTCGTTCTTAGAACCAGGACGTTCTTACACCAGCTCGTTCTTAGAACCAGGACGTTCTTAGAACCAGCTTGTTCTTAGAACCAGGTCGTTCCTAAAACTAGGACGTTCATAAAACCAGCTCGTTTTTACAACCAGGTCGTTCTTAAAGCCAAGACGTTCTTAGAAACAGGTCGTTCTTAGAACCAGCTCGTTCTTAGAACCAGGTCGTTCTTAGAGCCAGCTCGTTCTTAGAACCAGCTCGTTCTTAGAACCAGAACGTTCTTAAAGCCAGGACGTTCTTAGAACCAGCGCGCTTTTAGAACCAGCGCATTTTTAGGACCAGGTCGTTGTTAGAACCAGGTCGTTCTTAGAACCAGCGCGTTCTTAAAACCAGCGCGTTCTTAGAACCAGGTCGTTCTTAAAGCCAGCTCGTTCTCAGAATCAGGACGTTCTTAGAACCAGCGCAATCTTAAAACCAGAACGTTCTTAGAACCAGGTCGTTCTTAAAATCAGCTCGTTCCTAGAACCAGCACGTTCTTAAAAGCAGCGCGTTCCTAAAACCAGCGCGTTCTTAGAAGCAGCGCGTTCTTAGAACCAGGACGTTTTTAGAACCAGCGCGTTCTTAGAACCAGGACGTTCTTAAAACTAGGACGTTCTTACAACTCGTTCTTAGAACCAGGTAGTTCTTAAAACCAGCTCGTTCTTAGAACCAGGTCGTTCTTAAAACCAGGACGTTCTTAAAACCAGCTCGTTCTTAGAACTAGAACGCTCTTACAGCTCGTTCCTAGAACCAGGTCGTTCTTAACACCAGCTCGTTCTTAGAACCAAGACGTTCTTAGAACCAGGACGTTCTTACAACCAGAATATTCTTAGAACCAAGACGTTCTTAGAACCAGGTCGTTCTTACAGCTCGTTCTTAGAACCAGGTCATTCTTAAAACCAGCTCGTTCTTAGAACCAGGACATTCTTAGAATCAGAACGTTCTTAGAACCAGGACATTTTTAGAAGCAGAACGTTCTTAGAACCAAGACGTTCTTAGAACCAAGACGTTCTTAGAACCAGGTCGTTCTTAAAACCAGGTTGTTATTAAAACCAGGTCGTTCTTAGAACTAGGTCGTTCTTAGAACCAGGTCGTTCTTAAAACCAGGTCGTTCTTAAAACCAGGTCGTTCTTAAAACCAGGTCGTTCTTAGAACCAGGTCGTTGTTAGAACCAGGTCATTCTTAGAACCAGGACGTTCTTAGAGCCAGGACGTTCTTAGAACCAGCGCCTTCTTAGAACCAAGACGTTCGTAAAACCAGGACGTTTTTGGAACCAGCGCCTTCTTAGAACCAGGACGTTCTTAAAACCAGGGCGCTCTTAGAACCAGGACGTTCTTAAAACTAAGACGTTCTTAAAACCAGCGCGCTCTTAGAACCAGGACGTTCTTGAAACCAGCGCGTTCTTAGAACCAACGCGTTCTTAGAACCAGCGCGTTCTCAGAACTAGGACGTTCTTAGAACCAGGACGTTCTTAATACCAAATCGTCCTTACAACTAAGTCGTTCTTAGAACCAGATCGTTCTTAGAACTAGGTCCTTCTTAGAACTAGGTCCTTCTTAAAACCAGAACGTTCTTAGAACCAGCGCGTTCTCAGAACTAGGACGTTCTTAGAACCAGGACGTTCTTAATACCAAATCGTCCTTACAACTAAGTCGTTCTTAGAACCAGATCGTTCTTAGAACTAGGTCCTTCTTAAAACCAGAACGTTCTTAGAACCAACGCGTTCTTACACCAGCGCGTTCTTAGAGCCAGCTCGTTCTTAGAATCAGGACGTTCTTAAAATCAGCGCGTTCTTAGAATCAGGACGTTCTTAGAACCAGCGCGTTCTTAGAACCAGCGCGTTCTTAGAACCAGCGCGTTCTTAGAACCAGCGCGTTCTTAGAACCAGGACGTTTTTAGAACCAGCGCGTTCTTAGAACCAGGACGTTCTTAGAACCAGGACGTTCTTAAAACCATGACGTTCTTGAAACCAGGACGTTTTTAAAACTAGGACGTTCTTACAGCTCATTCTTAGAACCAGGTCGTTCTTAAAACAAGCTCGTTTTTACACCAGCGCGTTCTTGGAACCAGGACATCCCTAAAACCAGCTCGTTCTTAGAACTAGGACGTTCTAACAGCTCGTTCTTAAAACCAGGTCGTTCTTAAAACCAGCTCGTTCTTAGAACCCGCGCGTTCTTAGAACCAACGCGTTCTTAGAATCAGCGCGTTCTTAGAACTAGGACGTTCTTAAAACTAGAACGTTCTTAGAACCAGGACGTTCTTAGAACCAGAACGTTCTTAATACCAAATCCTTCTTAGAACCAGGACGTTCTTACAACTAAGTCGTTCTTAGAACCAGGTCGTTCTTAGAACCAGGTCGTTCTTAGAACTAGGTCGTTCTTAGAACCAGGTCGTTCTTAGAACCAGAACGTTCTTGGAACCAATGCGTTCTTACACCAACGCGTAGAATCTTAGAACTAGGTCGTTCTTAGAGCCAGCTCGTTCTTATAATCAGGACGTTCTTAATACCAGCGCGTTCTTAGAACCAGGACGTTCTTAAAACCAGCGCGTTTATAGAACCAGGGCGTTCTTAGAACCAGCGCGTGCTTAGAACCAGGACGTTCTTAGAACCAGGCCGTTCTTAGAACCAGGACGTTCGTAGAACCGGGACGTTCTTAGAACTAGGACGTTTTTACATCTCATTCTTAGAACCAGGTCGTTCCTTAAACAAGCTCGTTTTTACACCAGCGCGTTCTTGGAACCAGGACGTTCCTAAAACCAGCTCGTTCTTAGAACTAGGACGTTCTTGCAGCTCGTTCTTAGAACCAGGTCGTTCTTAAAACCAGCTCGTTCTTAGAACCAGGACGTTCTTAGAACCAAGACGTTTTTACACCTCGTTCTTAGAACCAGGTCGTTCTTAAAACCAGCTTGTTTTTAGAACCAGCTTGTTTTTAGAACCAGCTCGTTCTTAGAACCAGTTTGTTTTCAGAACCAGCTCAATCTTAACACCAGCTTGTTTCTAGAACCAGCCCGTTCTTAGAACCAGGTCGTTCTTAGAACCAGCTCGCTCTTAACCCCAGCTCGCTCTTAGAACCAGCTCGCTCTTAGAACCAACTCGCTCTTAGAAGCAGCTCGCTTTTAGAACCAGCTCGCTCCTAGAACCAGCTCGCGTTTAGAACTAGCTCGTTCTTAAAACCAGCTCGTTCTTAGAACCATTTCGTTCTTAGCACCAGCTCGTTCTTCAAACCAGCTCGTTCTTAGAACCAGGTCGTTCTTAGAACTAGGTCGTTCTTAGAACCAGAACGTTCTTAGAACCAGAACGTTCTTAAAACCAGCGCGTTCTTAGAGCCAGCGTTTCTTAGAATCAGGACGTTCTTAAAACTAGCGCGTTTTTAGAACCAGGACGTTCTTAGTACCAGGACGTTCTTAGTACCAGGACATTCTTAAAACCAGGACGTTTTTACAGCTTGTTTTTAGAACCAGGTCGTTCTTAGAAGCAGGTTGTTCTTAGAACCAAGTCGTTCTTAACACCAGGACATTCTTAGAACCAGCGCCTTCTTAGAACCAGGACGTTTTTAGAACCGGCGCGCTCTTAAAACCAGGACGTTCTTACAACCAGCGCGTTCCTAGAACCAAGACGTTCTTTGAACCAGCGCGTTCTTTGAACCAGCGCGTTCTTAAAACCAGCGCGTTCTTAAAACCAGCGCGTTCTTAGAACCAGCGCGTTCTTAAAACCAGGACGTTCTTAGAACCAGGTCGTTCTTAGAACCAGGACGTTCTTAAAACCAGCTCGTTCTTAAAAGCAGGTCGTTCTTAAAACCAGCTCGTTCTTAGAACCAGGACGTTTTTAGAACCAGCGCGTTCTTAGAACCAGGACGTTATTAGAACCAGGACGTTTTTGGAATCAGGACGTTCTTAAAACTAGGACGTTCTTACAACTCGTTCTTAGAATCAGGTAGTTCTTAAAACCAGCATGTTCTTAGAACCAGGTCGTTCTTAAAACCAGGACGTTCTTAAAACCAGCTCGTTCTTAGAACTAGAACGTTCTTACAGCTCGTTCTTAAAACCAGGTCGTTCTTAAAACCAGCTTGTTCTTAGAACCCGCGCGTTCTTAGAACCAACGCGTTCTTAGAATCAGCGCGTTCTTAGAACTAGGACGTTCTTAAAACTAGAACGTTCTTAGAACCAGGACGTTCTTAGAACCAGGTCGTTCTTAGAACCAGAACGTTCTTAATACCAAATCCTTCTTAGAACCAGGACGTTCTTACAACTAAGTCGTTCTTAGAACCAGGTCGTTCTTAGAACCAGGTCGTTCTTAGAACTAGGTCGTTCTTAGAACTAGGTCGTTCTTAGAACCAGGTCGTTCTTAGAACCAGAACGTTCTTGGAACCAATGCGTTCTTACACCAACGCGTTCTTAGAGCCAGCTCGTTCTTATAATCAGGACGTTCTTAATACCAGCGCGTTCTTAGAACCAGGACGTTCTTAAAACCAGCGCGTTCATAGAACCAGGGCGTTCTTAGAACCAGCGCGTTCTTAGAACCAGGACGTTCTTAGAACCAGGACGTTCTTAGAACCAGGACGTTCGTAGAACCGGGACGTTCTTAGATCTAGGACGTTCTTACACCTCATTCTTAGAACCAGGTCGTTCCTCAAACAAGCTCGTTTTTACACCAGCGCGTTCTTGGAACCAGGACGTTCCTAAAACCAGCTCGTTCTTAGAACTAGGACGTTCTTACAGCTCGTTCTTAGAACCAGGTCGTTCTTAAAACCAGCTCGTTCTTAGAACCAGGACGTTCTTAGAACCAAGACGTTTTTACACCTCGTTCTTAGAACCAGGTCGTTCTTAAAACCAGCTTGTTTTTAGAACCAGCTTGTTTTTAGAACCAGCTCGTTCTTAGAACCAGCTTGTTTTTAGAACCAGCTCAATCTTAACACCAGCTTGTTTCTAGAACCAGCCCGTTCTTAGAACCAGGTTGTTCTTAGAACCAGGTCGTTCTTAGAACCAGGTCGTTCTTAGAACCAGCTCGCTCTTAACCCCAGCTCGCTCTTAGAACCAGCTCGCTCTTAGAACCAACTCGCTCTTAGAAGCAGCTCGCTTTTAGAACCAGCTCGCTCTTAGAACCAGCTCGCGTTTAGAACTAGCTCGTTCTTAAAACCAGCTCGTTCTTAGAACCATTTCGTTCTTAGCACCAGCTCGTTCTTCAAACCAGCTCGTTCTTAGAACCAGGTCGTTCTTAGAACTAGGTCGTTCTTATAACCAGAACGTTCTTAGAACCAGAACGTTCTTAGAACCAGCGCGTTCTTAGAGCCAGCGTGTTCTTAGAATCAGGACGTTCTTAAAACCAGCGCGTTTTAGAACCAGGACGTTCTTAGTACCAAGACGTTCTTAAAACCAGGACATTCTTAAAACCAGGACTTTTTACAGCTTGTTTTTAGAACCAGGTCGTTCTTAGAAGCAGGTCGTTCTTAAAACCAAGTCGTTCTTAAAACCAGGACATTCTTAGAACCAGCGCCTTCTTAGAACCAGGACGTTCCTAGAACCGGCGCGCTCTTAAAACCAGGACGTTCTTACAACCAGCGCGTTCCTAGAACCAAGACGTTCTTACAACCAGAACGTTCTTAGAACCAGCGCGTTCTTAGAACCAGCGCGTTCTTAAAACCAGCGCGTTCTTAGAACCAGCGCGTTCTTAAAACCAGCGCGTTCTTAGAACCAGCGCGTTCTTAAAACCAGGACGTTCTTAGAACCAGGTCGTTCTTAGAACCAGGACGTTCTTAAAACCAGCTCGTTCTTAAAACCAGCTCGTTCTTAAAACCAGCTCGTTCTTAGAACCAGCGCGTTCTTAGAACCAGCGCGTTCTTAAACCAGCGCGTTCTTAAAACCAGCGCGTTCTTAGAACCAGGTCGTTCTTAGAGCCAGCTCGTTCTCAGAATCAGGACGTTCTTAGAACCAGCGCAATCTTAGAACCAGAACGTTCTTAGAACCAGGTCGTTCTTAAAATCAGCATTCCTATAGCTCGTTCTTGAAACCAGCTCGTTCCTAGAACCAGCACGTTCTTAAAAGCAGCGCGTTCTTAAAACCAGTGCGTTCTTATAAACAGCGCGTTCTTAGAACCAGGACGTTTTTAGAACCAGCGCGTTCTTAGAACCAGGACGTTATTAGATTCAGGACGTTCTTAGAACCAGGACGTTCTTAAAACTAGGACGTTCTTACAACTCGTTCTTAGAACCAGTTAGTTCTTAAAACCAGCTCGTTCTTAGAACCAGGTCGTTCTTAAAACCAGGACGTTCTTAAACCAGCTCGTTCTTAGAACTAGAACGCTCTTACAGCTCGTTCCTAGAACCAGGTCGTTCTTAAAACCAGCTCGTTCTTGGAACCAGGACGTTCTTAGAACCAGGACGTTCTTAGAACCAGGACGTTCTTAGAACCAGGACGTTCTTAGAACCAGGACGTTCTTAGAACCAGGATGTTCTTAGAACCAAGACGTTCTCAGAACCAGGTCGTTCTTACAGCTCGTTCTTAGAACCAGGTCGTTCTTAGAACCAAGACGTTCTTAGAACCAAGACGTTCTTAGAACCAAGACGTTTTTAGAACCAGGTCGTTTTTAGAACCAGGTCGTTATTAAACCAGGTCGTTCTTAGAACCAGGTCGTTCTTAGAATCAGGTCGTTCTTAAAACCAGGTCGTTCTTAAAACCAGGTCGTTCTTAAAACCAGGTCGTTCTTAGAACCAGGTCGTTGTTAGAACCAGGTCGTTCTTGGAACCAGGTCGTTCTTAGAACCAGGTCGTTTGTAGAACCAGGACGTTCTTAATACCAAATCGTCCTTACAACTAAGTCGTTCTTAAAACCAGATCGTGCTTAGAACTAGGTCGTTCTTAAAACCAGAACGTTCTTAGAACCAACGCGTTCTTACACCAGCGCGTTATTAGAGCCAGCTCGTTCTTAGAACCAGGACGTTTTTAGAACCAGCGCGTTCTTAGAACCAGGACGTTCTTAGAACCAGGACGTTCTTAAAACCAAGACGTTCTTAAAACTAGGACGTTCTTACAGCTCATTCTTAGAACCAGGTCGTTCTTAAAACAAGCTCGTTTTTACACCAGCGCGTTCTTGGAACCAGGACATTCATAAAACCAGCTCGTTCTTAGAACTAGGACGTTCTTACAGCTCGTTCTGAGAACCAGGTCGTTCTTAAAACCAGCTCGTTCTTAGAACCAGGTCGTTCTTAGAACCAGTTCGTTCTTAGAACCAGCTCGTTCTTAGAGCCAGGACGTTCTAAGAACCAGGTCGTTTTAGAACCAGATCGTTCTTACAACCAGATCGTTCTTAGAACCAGCTCGTTCTTAGAAGCAGCTCGTTCTTACACCAGCTCGTTCTTAAAACTAGCTCGTTCTTAGAAACCAGGTTGTTCTTAGAACATGCATGCTCTTAAAATCATTTCGTTCTTAGAACCAGGACGTTCTTAGAACCAGCTCATTCTTAGAACCAGGACGTTCTTAAAACCAGCTCGTTCTTAGAACCAGGACGTTCTTACACCAGCTCGTTCTTAGAACCAGGACGTTCTTAGAACCAGCTTGTTCTTAGAACCAGATCGTTCCTAAAACTAGGACGTTCATAAAACCAGCTCGTTTTTACAACCAGGTCGTTCTTAAAGCCAGGACGTTCTTAGAAACAGGTCGTTCTTAGAACCAGCTCGTTCTTAGAACCAGGTCGTTCTTAGAGCCAGCTCGTTCTTAGAACCAGCTCGTTCTTAGAACCAGCTCGTTCTTAGAACCAGAACGTTCTTAAAGCCAGGACGTTCTTAGAACCAGCGCGCTTTTAGAACCAGCGCGTGTTTAGGACCAGGTCGTTGTTAGAACCAGGTCGTTCTTAGAACCAGCACG